>OX465281.1:79348542-79693542 GCA_949987705.1 Thereva unica
GCGCCCGACCTTTCTGCCTTCTGTCTCCGGACTGACTCCAGACCGACGCCAGCAGCTCAAGCTTTGGTTCTCCCACCATCGTTCCTTCATCAAAAATCGTGTTCACATGGCGCAATTCCTTATTGCCATCGGCTATTTTCCGATCAAATTGCAATTGCCCAAAAGAGGAATTATGAATAATTATAATGGAATGAGGGAATAGATTATTCATTTTCCTGTTTCACCCATACCAAATGATTTTTGAGAAACGATTTTTTTTGTGGTGGGATCCAGGTGTCGCGACCTGATTGGCTATGTCTTTAGACGCCGTCCGGAGCGTCCATGGGGAAGGGTATTGCGTGGGCAACAAATTGGTGGATAATTATTTTTGAAAGAAAAAGATAAGCAAAAAAAGGGGAAATGAATGGGCCAAAAGGGTGTATGGAAAGGATTCTTTAAACAGAATTTTTTTATTTCTGGTTATTGCTTAGCAATGGCAATTTTTCCTTTTTTTTCTTTAGCTTAGTTTCATGGAGGTTTATTTAAATCTTTCCTTCGGACATTGCCGACCGTTACAGTTTAATACATCTTTTAGCTTTGTCGCCGAATTTAAAATGAAACCAACAAAATGGTTTATTATTATTATTATTGTATTTAGATCTATCACCGCTTCTACTTCTAGACCTTGTTGACCTATGATGAATCTCATTATTCCTATTAAATGTAAGTTTCTTAATTAAATCCGTTAAATTTTCGATTTTATTTTCTAAATCATTAACCTTCTTAGCATAATCAATGTTATTTATATTAATACATTTTTGGTTTACAAAAGGATTTGAAGAACAATCATTGATGGATGAAGTATACTGAAATCTGGAACATTCGAAAATTTTATCTGCTAACATTAGAATATCTTGAATGTTTTGTTTGCCAGAGGACATCAATGCGATGTTAATACTAGGCGGTAATTCCTAAATTCGAAGATGTTCCTGCAAGTATCTCCATTGATCTATAAAATTCCGATGGTTTTCGATCTCCCATCTCAGAATTGCATAATAATTGTTCCAACTTTTTTTCTTCAGACTCTTTAAATCTTTGAATTAATGTTGTTTTTAATGCTTGGTATTTGTTCTCCGATGGTGGGTTTTGAATGAAATCCAATATATTCATTATGATTTCTAAAGGAAGAGCTTGGATGACATGTTCGAATTTAGTCTCATCCAGTCTAATTCCTTTCGAGTTAAATTGGCTTTCTGTTATAATTAACCATGCTTCTGGGCATGGAGACCAGAAAGTTGGTAGCTTAACAGCCGATGCACTGATATTCTCACTATCAACGTGCATTCTCTCACTATCACCACCTTGGACACTCATATTAATCACAATTTTTTTAAATAAAACTCACGTAAAAAGAAGTTCAATAAAATTTCGACTTTACTTAAAAACTTCGCGATACTTTAAAATAACAACCGTGGACGTTCGCGAAAAGAGTCGATTAACACTCAAACTTAAATAAATTCCCGAAAATTTTATTCAAGTTCTCACTTCCTGAAAAAAAAGATTGAGGAAAAATATTTGCAAAAGGAAATAAATTGAATTGTCACCACTACTAAATTATGTATGTGTAATGTTCTTTTCTTTAGTGTAAGAAATTCTGTACAATTTAAATTTTAAAATTAAAGAAAAATATTTAATTAAAATAAATACTTGATCTCCTCAATAAAAATGAACCTCTTCTCAAAATTTTTCACCAAATGGATTTCTTTCTTGAATCTTCTTCCTTTCTTCGTAAAATTTTTAAAATTTTCTTCATAACTTCTTTCTTGATAAATTTTCTTTCATAAAAATTTTTGATTCTTCTTTTTTCTTTTTTTTGAAAAATTTCTTTGTTCTTCCAATGTCGGGGTCACCAATATGAAATGGGGTCGGACTAAATTTTGCCGTCTTCCTTCATTTCATAGCAATATATAAGGGATATATATATATATATATATATATATATATATATATTATATATATATATATATATATATATATATATATATATATATATATATATATTGCCAATAAAAACTTTTACTTCACATATTTTATTTTAATGTTATTCTTTTATTTAATATGTTTATTTAATATTTATTTATTATTATATTTAATAGTTTAAGATTTTTATATTTTTTATTATGTCACGTTAAATAATTACATAACGGTTTTATTTAGATGACTTATTATAGGAGACTTCCTTTTTGAAAAAGCTCCTAACTGATACTCTCTCAAATATTCAAAATAATTTTTAATATCACAATATTTGTGTGGCTATGTTTTTAAAATTGATTCTGTGTACAGTGTATACATACGTGATATGACAATCCAAATTCCCCAAGTGTATTTCATAGTAGTAGTGAGAATCCAAATTGTGACGTAACCAAAAACACTGTACTTAAAATTATTAGAACAGAAACTGAGTGGATACTTGAATAAAACTTATTACAACGAAAAACGTATATACAAGTAGCGACTGCTACAGTCTACAGGATTCAACAAGGACCCAAAGCAAAGAAGAAGATTGTGCACATAGACAGGCTGAGGCTGAGTGCACATAGACAGGCAAAGTGTATTCCTTAATTAATCCTACGAATCCGTTAAGCCGTAAAAACGTAACAATATTTTTTTTTCATTAGCCTCCATTTTCCGACCAAACGTGAGATTTTCCGGGAAAAGCTTATATAACTTTTTTTGTTGAGAATTTTCATAGCTTTAATTTTGTCTTCTTAACATTTTTCCAATTTCGACGTTTTTCCGAGCTACGGTCGGGAAAGCGTCGGAAAATTCTTTCAATCGGATTTTCTCGTGATTTTCACGAAGTACGGCCCGGAACTCAACGGTTACCTTTTCTCCAATTACTAAACTCCCACCATTCCAAATTTCATTCAACTACAATTTCTCTAGGAGCTGTACTATAAGTAAACATTAGCAATAGATTCCTCGCCCACAGAAACTCCTAAATACGTGTGCCTGGAGAAATAACTTGTATTTTTATCTTAAGTTTCGACCAGCTTGAAGTTGTCTTCGCTTATCGCTCGTTAGTTTAGTACATAAATTCTTAGTTCAGACAACAACCGAAAATCGTTGATTCATCCTCTCGACAAACAGATGGCGCATAATCATCACATTGCCCCCTTCTTAGGACTGTTCGTCCCGAACAGTTGTCCATCCTGGATCCGGCTGATGATATGGGCACAGCCTGTCTATGTGCACAATCTTCTTCTTTGCTTTGGGTCCTTGTTGAATCCTGTAGACCACATCGTTGATCCGTGTTAGGATTTTATAGGGCCCCTCCCACTGGCGCTGAAGTTTCGGAGACTTGCCTTTTCGTCGTCGAGGGTTGAACAGCCAAACGAGGTCACCTTCCTGGTACCCACTACTGTTCGCTCGGAGGTCGTACCTTGGTTTCATCCTATCACTGGCCGTCTTAGGATTCTCCCTTCCGATTTTCTCAACTGAGGTCCCAACGTTGTATTGTCGAGTTTCTTCTTTCGCTCTGACTCGAGGACCCTTACTGCCGGCACAACCCCTTTCACGCACTCAACAAGATATGAATTCGTTTGTAAATAGAACAACTCGACTGTGGAATAATCTCTCGCAGTCAGTATTTCCGAGCTCCTACAACATCCAAGAGTTCAAACGCAGGGTTCATCACCACCTTCTTCAATACCCCCCGTACCTTTATAATCCTTAACCTATTCCCCCACCCCCCTCCCGTACTAAGCTTACTGCTAGACATTGCACCATGACATGACAAATGACATGACGGACTGGTAGTACAAAGGGTGACTCCTGAGCTTAGCACTGTCACATAAAAAAAACGTCCAAGTCTATTGTAAACAAGAGTGCAAAAAAATCTTCATTTTGTGGTTTTTATAGCCACTTTTCGTTTTTATAAATAATTTCATAATTTTTAACCTTGTTGACGAGTTGGTCCCCGGTAAACATTTTTGCATTTCAACTTTTAACGTTATGTTTATCAAATTTTTGACAGTTGAATGCGGCAATTTCTAATCTTTTAAAAACGAATCCGCTCAAATCCGACCGAATCCGCTTGAATGCGTTCATTATAATCGGTCAGGTCTAAAATGTATGCTGGGAAAACCAATTTGACAGTTCAATCCGTTTTGTTGCGCTCAAATCCGTTCATTATAATTGGGACTTAACTCTTTGTATACAGATAACTTTGAATTGCACATTTTGTATACAAAAATCTGTAAATTGAATCCTTAGTGTTTCCAGAGGAGGAAATATATTGAGATTTTTCTTCAGATTAATCTTGATATATTTCAATTAATTTTTATGAAGTTGCATATTTGGTCAAGGGAAGCAGTGCTTCCTTTGCTTCCAAAGAGGAACCGCCACTGACGTATAACGAACGTTCAATTGACAAAATCAGTTTTGACTTTGCTTGAATGTCCTTTTTGGTGTCCGTTCCTGTTGTAGTGAGACAGGATTCAAAATCGTCCAACACCAGGATATTTTTAATAGCAAATGCCCATTTTTCGTAATTTTCACGACCTTTTAATTTCGACACGCTTGCCGAATAATTATTCACCGCCATTTTTGCAAAAAAAAATTTCCTTTTTTTTAAATTTTCGACTCCCGAATTAAAATAACGACCCAATGCCTTTGTTTACCTTTTTTGTTTTAAACGGCCCAAACTTATACAAAACCGAATTTACTTAATTTTACCCAATGAGTGAAGTTTTATTTAAAGCCTAGTATCCTGTTCGTGCGGAATTCAGACTCCCCTTTAAAATGCATGTAAAAAAAGTGTGCGGAATTCAGGTCAGAGGCCGGTCTGAATTCCGTCCATAAAGTTTAGTATCCTGTTCGTGCGGAATTCAGACCCGTAAATGAACTTTGTACTCTAGAAGAAAGATGGCGTTTTCTCTGAGTGGAGACTTCACGTTTCATTTTCCGCAGGACACTTAGCCCAAGAAATATATTTTCTATTTTCATGAGCGGAAATTTTGACGTTTACTTTTATTTTTCGAAGTCATACGAGATTGAAAAGTGCAACATTAGCAAATGAACACGCCAAATACAAATAATTTTGTTATAATTTATGTTTTTTACATAAAATCTTCTCTTGATTTATTTTAATTTCTTTTAATTTAAAATGCTTGTCCAATTTATAAGTACGAGGATATATGTACAGAACATGCATTTTTGATAAAATTCTCTATCAATTTTCTTTTTTCCAAATAATAGAATTACTCGATATGCAGGCAATTTTCTGAACTTATTTATTTTGTTTTAATACCGCAGAAGCGCAATAAAGGACAGTGCAATAATTAATTTGAAATTGTCCAACTGTCAGGTCTACATTGTCTACATAAGTCTCCCAGCTAAGCGGAATTCAGACTAGTTATATGGATTCTCTACAGAGCGGAATTCCGCATGAACAGGATACTAGGCTTAAGTGAATATATAGAACAAGTGTTCAGTTCCTAGTGCTGCCATGCGAGCTAAATAGATATAGTGAATTTCAATTCCAACATCTTCTTCTTGAAAAGTTGAAAATGTGTAGACACGAACAACAGAATTGAACGTCAAAAGGTGGAATGCAAAGTTGAATGTGTGGAATCGGTCTTATACAAATTCATGGCACCAGGAAGTATAGTGCTCTCGCTTATCCATAACCCCTATTATTTCAACTCAAATTTTCTTTAATTTCTAAAACAGCGATTTTTTGACTAACATTTTCATAAAAATACTGTATAGGGCACTCCGTAACCCCATAGAGCTTCCATATTTATAATAACTAAACACAACTTTTAAACTTTTAAACCACTATTATTTATATTTACAATAATTCACGTACATAAGGTTCGAATAATTATGACAAACTAAAAACATAAAATTTCTAATTAATAAAATAACTTTCTTAAGCCTACTTAATTACTTTTTGTATTCTGTATCAAAGTGTCGTGTAAAGTGTTCAGGTGTGACACACAGAGGTCGTCGTGATTGATTTCAATCGCCACATTACTCCCCTTCCAGCAATACCGTCGTTACTCATCAGGTATTGCGAAACGGACTTGTTTCATTTTCTTTCCTGGTCCGGCATACGTTCTAGGTTCTGGGATTGCCGTGACATTTTCTTCGCTCGGGATCATTTGCATGAACGCTGGTTTCATTCTATCTACTGACACGGTATCATGCCTCCCTTTTACATCCACCGTGTAGTATATGTCACTATCTCTCTTTATAATAGCATGCGGTCCACTGTACGGTTGGTCGAGCGGCTTTTTAACTCCATCCTCTCTTATAAAAACATGCGTACACGTTGTAAGGTCCTTATGTACAAAAATTTTCTGTTTGTTGTGGTGTGCTCTTTGTCGGGGTATCAGTTGCCTCATGTACTCCCTCAAGTGCTCTTTAAAGATTGTACGGTCCGGTTGGAAATCCTCTTGCATGAAATATTCGCCTGGTAATCTTAAAGTCGTGCCATATACAAGTTCTGCGCTAGAGGTTCCAAGATCTTCTTTCAAACAATTTCTTAGTCCTAATAAGACTACTGGTAAAACCTTGACCCAGTCGTCGGTCTCGTGACATTTTATCGCTGCTTTCAGCGCCCTATGCCATCGTTCGATGAGTCCATTGGCTTGTGGATGATACGCTTTCGTTCTTTTCCTGCAACTACCAATCGTCTTGGCGAAAGCTTCAAAAATCTGCGAGTCAAATTGCGCTCCCCTGTCTGATGTTATGATCGCTGGTGTGCCAAATCTCGCTATCCAAGTTGTGAAGAATGTGTCGACCACCGTGGTGGCGGGTATATCCTTTATCGGTACAGCTTCAGGCCATCTTGTGAATCGGTCGATCATCCTAAGGCAATACCTGTATCCTTGTACTTCGGGCATCGGGCCTACGATGTCTATATGTACGTGATAGAATCGTTCGTCAGGTACCTGCATATGTTTTGGCAATCTCTTCGTATGTCTACTTATCTTTGATCGTTGACAAGGTACACATGATCGTGTCCAATCGTTGACATCCCTGTTCAACATCGGCCAGACGTATTTCCTCGCGATAGCTTTCCTCGTGGCTTTCCCACTACCATGTGCAGTATTATGCACCATGTCGAAAATTACTTTCCTCAGTTGTTTCGGAATGTACGGTCTAATTTCATCTGTTGAAACGTCGCAGTAAACCTTCGGTTCCGTGCCTGAGACTCTTAATTGTTTTAGTTTGAGTGAGCCAGGGTTCATTATTAAGTGCTTCAACTCTTTATCATTTGCTTGCGCTTCCGCTATATCATCGGTTGCTATGCGAACTGGCAAATCGATAATGTTCACCCTTGATAATGCGTCGGCAGCTTCATTGTGGATCCCTGTGACATGTTTTATGTTAGTCGTATACTGGCTAATCAGGTCCAAATGCCTCTGCTGTCTCGGTGATGTTTTTGCTGCCTTTTGGTTAAATGCATATATCAACGGCTTATGATCTGTAAAAATTGTAGTACATCTCCCTTTAATCATATGCCTGAAAAACTTTACAGCTTCAAAGATTGCTAATAGTTCTCTGTCGTACGCACTATACTTCCTCTGAGCTTCAGTTAACGTCCTCGAAAAAAACCCGAGTGGTTGTAACTTGTTTTCAAGCTCTTGTTCGAGTACGGCGCCAATCGCTGTGTCAGAAGCGTCTGTGGTCAAACGAATCGGAGTGCCTTCCGCTGGATGGGCAATGAGCGTGGCATTCGCTAGTTGCGATTTGCATTTCTCGAAAGCATCTTCCACTTCAGCAGTCCATACCACTTGTCGTTTGTCCTTTTTCTTCGCTCCCACGGTTATGGCGTGTAATGGAGCTTGCCTTTTCGCTGCATCTCTTATGCATCTCCTATAAAAGTTCAGCACACCTAAGAATCTTCTTAATTCACTTACTGTTTGTGGCCTGGGGAATTCCAGTATCGCTCGAACTCGGTGCTCCAGTGGTCTTATTCCTTCTTTGGTTACTTCATAACCAAGGTATTCAACCTTCTCCTTACCCAGTGACATTTACTCAACTTGATAGTGAGACCAAATTCCTTCAAACGCTCAATTACCGCTGTTACATGTTTCAAGTGTTCCTCCCTTGATCGCGATGCTATTATTACATCATCTATGTAACAAAAACAAAATTCAAGTCCTCTCAAAGCTGTATCCATGAATCGTTGGAATGTCTGAGCGGCGTTGGTAAGACCGAAAGGCATCACGTTAAATTCATATAACCCGAAAGGGGTAATCAATGCTGTTTTCTCTCGGTCCTCAGGTGCCATCGGAATTTGGAAATATGCACGTTCCATGTCCATTGTCGAAAACTGTATACATCCATGCAAGGGGTGGGCAAAATCTTGAATGTTTGGTACTGGGTATTTGTCTGGTATCGTTATCTTATTTAATCGACGGTAGTCGCCACATAATCTCCACGACCCATCTTTCTTCTTCCTCATAAGCAATGGATTTGCATATGGGCTGCACGAGGGTCTAATTATACCTTCGGTTATCCACTCATTTATTTCCTTCCTAGCCGCTTTAAGTCTACCTGGTGAGAGTCGTCGGGCTCGTTCAGCACAAGGAGGTCCTTTCGTGATGATATGATGACGTACGTGATGTCGAGGTTCTCGACGTCTACCTCGAACTGTTATCTCGATGTTTGCCTTTAATATCTTTTGAAAGTCATCTTCTCCTCGCACCGTCGTTATCGATGGTGTGGTACTTCTAGTAAGCGTAGCTACTGCGCTGAAATTCGTTACTCCATCGATCAGTCTCCTGTTTCTCAGGTCAGTTAGTAGGTTATACTCGTGTAAAAAATCGTTACCTAGAATTGGCTGCGAAACTTCAGCAACAATAAAGTTCCATTGAAATGGTCGCCTTAGTCCGAGATCAAGTGTCATCTTTAGCTCCCCATACGTTGTAATCTTCGTATTGTTTGCTGCGTATAATTGGAGTTCCGGGTCCGCCTGGCATTTGCCTTTGCAATGTTTAGGAAGCACGGACACATCCGCTCCCGTGTCTACTAAAAATTTTATACCAGTCTTCTTGTCCATGATTGAGAGGCGTTTTGAAATGGTCGGACTGCCGACGGACGTCCGCTTCTCATCGGCGTACTTAGTTTCCCACTGGGGGTTTCCAGGTACATGGTTTGCGGCATTTGTGCGCTTCGGTGCCAAACCTGTTATGATAATAGCACAAACTTCCGTTCCTGTCCGTTACCTTCCATGGCGTTCGTGGGGTCTTCGACCGGTTGCGGCTTCTTGTTTGGTTTGACCTGCTTCTAGATCTCGATCGGAGATTCCGCATCTCTTGTGTCAAAACCTCGACAGCCTTTCGTAATTCATTTATTCCTGTTCTATCCTCCATGGTAAGTTCTGGCGAGGTTCTCCGCTCAATCCTGCTAGCCTCTGTCATCACGTTGACCTGAGGTCGCATAACTTCAGCTATGCGATCCGCTTGAGTCGCAAGAACATCCAAATTTTCCGTTTCGTTTCATTGCTAAAATTCCTCTCATCTGTTCAGGCAACTGCTCCAGAAACAATGATCGGATAATAGTATCATTGCATTGACCGCCTGCGAGGTTCTTCATTCGCTGACAAAATCGCGATGGTTTCTCGTCCTCCATTGGCTGTCCTCTGAGGAGTCGTCTGAGTCGAGTCTCGGCTGATTCACCAAACGTTGCTATAATTCTTCTCTTCACAGCTTCATATTTTTCTGTTAACGGCGCACATACGTCAATATTCTACATTTACGCGGCCAAAATTATTTGTTTACGTATATCACGTCTACATATCTCATAAGACTATTTGTTTTTATTTAGTTAAATTATTTTGTAAATTAAGGTAAAAAATCATAAATTAAGGTAAAAAAAACATAAATTAAGGTAAAAAATGTATTCAATCAAAATAAATACACACAAAATAAAAAAAATGGTTATTTTTTCATATAAAATCTTAATGGTATAAAAGGTCCCCCGTTTTGTCATCCGCACTCTTCCGCAACTGGTTTTTGTATTTTCTTTTAGTCAAAGGATTGTAGTTTCAAATAAAAAAAGAATGATGATCGTATCTCATCGAGAAATACAACAAATTGACCTTTGAAGTTCAAAATTACTTCAAAATTTGTCTTAAAACAACCCATGTGTTTGAAACCCCCAAATTATTCGAATTGAGCATTTTGGGTAAGTAAATAATAATAAAAATAAAGATCCATACCTGTGTTATTGGAATCCATCACTTTCACTTCAAAAACTGACACAGAAAAAAAATATTAATGTTGTCACTTTTGTTGTGTTTGTAACTTTAAGCAGCAAAAACCAGCGCACGGGTTGACGGTCAAGTACCGACTACCTGAATGCGGTCGGGGTGTATCGTAGGTAGGTGGTGGGGGTCAGTTAGGATTCTTGGAACTGTCTTCTAGCTCTGCATGTGCTATTTTATGTGTTTACCGTAAGTTTTTAAAATTCAATTTTGGCCGCGTAAATGTGGAATATTGACGTATGTGCGGCGGTGTATCAATAAGATCGCCTACCACCCCCAACGTCTCGCTGTCTAGGTTTACCAATATGAACCTAAACTTAGACGTATCAGAGGTGATACCGTGAAGGGCGAATGCAGCTTCTGCGACTGCGAACCATCTACTCGGCGCTTCCTTCCAAAATGGTTGTGGAAGTCTCACAGTAGTCACCAAGTTGACTTGTTGGTTCCCTTCCGTGAGCACAGTACCATTCGTTGACACTGGTTGTTAACCTTGTGGCTGTGAGCCTTCTTCTTCCATCTTAATACGTTTACCGCTTCAGTTACGGACGTGCTTGGCACGACAAACTCAGATCCAGCGATGTTCTCGCGAAAACACAAATTACTCTATCGGACAACTTCGAACGTGTAATTCAGAAACTTCGAACTATCCGGAAAACTTGGAACGTATAATTCGGAAACTTGGAACTATCCGGAAAACTTGGAACGTATAAATAATGGTTGCGATACCGCGATCGATCTTTCAATTCTCGCACTTCACTTCTGCGATATGGATTCTTCGTAAACGGGCAACGAGTGACAACAATCGAACTTAAATGGAATTCATGTAACGTGTTAATGTGTTAATGCTGTTAATGTAATATAGACTGTACAACATCAACAATTCAGTGGGTGGTTTCAGACGTTGAGTCATTTAGCTGTTGTTACAACGTTCCACCGTTTCACACGGTTCCTGTTGCAATGGGAACATTTTTTCTATCTTTACAAGGGGTTGTTGATGCGTGTGTATTCCTGTCGATATTCTTCTTCTTTACTATTTTAAATTCTCCGAGCTGCTTTTAGACATTTTAATCTATTAGATCTATTAAACAACGAGTTTGCCGTCGTGTCCAATTGTCTGCCATTTTTATTTCAAATTAATAACAGAAACCGCCTTTTTTAAAATTAACGAATGGCAATTCATTGGGAAAAATGAAGAAGAAGATAAAAATGGTCATGTGCAAGTGTTAGTGTTCAAAAGTTTTCAACCAAAAATTTTTGTGGGAAAAGGTTACAACACCTCCTTCCCTTTCCTTCACCTCTCTCTCCTAAAAAATCGGTTTTACAACGTTGTTATCACATCAGGTCTGAAACCCCCCAGTGATAATATAATGAACAAATAGAATTAAATTATTTGTAATATAATTTGAAATGAAAATTATTTATAATATAATTTGAAGTAATAATTATTTAATAGTAAAACGACAAAAAAGCATTTATTTCTTAAACTATATACTTCCTTTAGATCCTTCGAATGGAATGCTTGTTCCTTAGCTTCTTCGTCCGCCTTAAGCTGGAAACAGATTGAACGTTCATAAGCGTTCGTCAGCGCTGTGAAATGTCAAAAGACGTTCTTAACATCCGGTGTAAACACATTGAACGGTGATCAGAGCTTGCCTGCGCTGACGAACTTGATGCTTAAAACTAATTTCATGTAACATTTAAAATAAATAAACATAAAATAATCAAAAAAAAAACACTTTCTTTTTAAATTGTAAAACAATAAATAAAAAAACAGCCCAAATTGACAATCACAACTGCCAAAAACGACAAACAACGCTAAGCTACGTCGATCAGAATAGTAATAAAGTCTATTCCAGCGCTGATGAACGCTGATAACCGTGCAATCTGTTCACTACAATTAGGTTATGTGTATTCATTTTAATTTTGACATATCTCAGCGCTGATGAACGCTTATGAACGTTCAATCTGTTTCCAGCTTTATATTCACTGCTTGCCGTTGTTGATTGATGTTTCCTTCCTCGTTGGGATATTTCGTCTTCCTTTCTTCTTATCTTAGAGATGTACTCGGGTTCCTCCGTAACCCCATAGAGCTTCCATATTTATTATAACTAAACACAACTTTTAAACTTTTAAACCACTATTATTTATGTTTACAATAATTCACCTTCATAAGGTTCGAATAATTATGACAAACTAAAAACATAAAATTTCTAATTAATAAAATAACTTTCTTAAGCCTACTTAATTACTTTTTGTATTCTGTATCAAAGTGTCGTGTAAAGTGTTCAGGTGTGACACACAGAGGTCGTCGTGATCGATTTCAATCGCCACAACTGTGATGATTTATGCGCCTTCTGTTTGTGAAAAAGCATAATCAACGATTGTTGCTAACAACTCTGGTTGATGTCTGAACTAATGATGTATGTACTAAACTAAAATTGGAACGCGCGATAAGTGAAGACAACTTCAAGCTTCTGGACGAAAAGAAAAGAACATACCACTAGGCTCGAGAAAAGGGACGAAGGTTCCAGAAGTTATAAAGGTGGAGTTTGGATATAGAAGCGGCTTGCAGGCGCTGAGAGAGTCAGTTTTGATTTGAAAGGCGATAAAAGTGTTCTAAAGTGAAAAGTGGTGATTTAAAAGTGAACTATAAAGCGATAGATAGAATTTAATAGTGCGAGTTAATAAAGTGCAAGTGATTATAGTGAACTGTAAGAATTGTGTTTGTTGTTAAATTGTGTTTTGTTTTGTAATAAATAAATTTTGTGTGGATAATTAAAAAGTGTGTTCCTTAATTAACCCGTAAAAACGTAACAATACCTACAATTGTACAAGTATTTTATGAAAATGACAGTCAAAAAATCGCTTTTTTAGATATTGTTTCCAGCTACTTTGATCTCATTTAATTTTTCATAACATAAAATGATAAAATTTTACCGACAGAACAGACCCCATTATATATTTATATTAGTAATTAATATGTGAGTTACTGCGCTAAACACTCAAAAATTTAATTTTTGATTAGTTTACTTTGTTTACATTAACTGATCCAACACAAAATTGTGTAAAAAGTTCATTTGTGGGAGCCAGATTTTATTTTAGATAACTGATAATTTTAACTCTCTCTTTTCCCTCCTCTATTCCACGCGCCTTTCCCGTTTGTAGTGTACAAACAACTGCCAAAGCGTGGGCACTCATACAAAAATATTTTCAAATGGCTTACCATCGACTTTGCCATAATTACTCTGTTTATGTCAGGGTTCAAACCAGTCATGAACTGGGTTTAAGTTGAAACTGGGTCCAATCAACTATTTCAGCACTCCTAATTGGGTGGTGTTGATATTTCGCTGCATATAAACGGGATTGAAGTGACATTTGTGTTGTTTGTTTACCAACCGTGAAGTCTGCCAGCGCGTAGTTTGTACAGGAATATAAAATCATTCCGTTCTGATTACCTTACATATTTAAAAAAAATTACATTGCTTTAAAGGGAATTTCACACCAAAATTTGAGGTTATGTTTTAATGTCAGTGCAACTATTTCAACCCAACGGCAACTTTTACCCCACAACACAAGATTAGCCAGCTCGGCTCACCCCATACGCTGCAGTGCTGCTCTTCGCGCACATTACGTTTTAGAACTTCGTTTATAAATAGAACAACTCGATTGTGGAACTCTCTTCCGCAGTCAGCGTTTCCGACCGAGCTCATAAAATAGCTCAGAGTTCAAACGTAAGGTTCATTGATATCTACTCACACACCCTCCAGACCCCTAACCACTATCCTTCAAATCAAGCTTACTACTAGACACTGACTATGACTTGAACGACACAAAGTGTGACGAAAGGTATTGAAAAGCGGAAATAAATCATTTTTCACGAATACCTATGAAATCCTGAACCTGTTTCACATGCCCTGAACTTCTTTCACATATACCCAATGTACAAAAATAAAGTGATAATTCCTGGAATATCGCCTACTGAAAGTTGTAGTAAGGTCGCACATAAATTCTATTTCAATCAGTTAGAAATTTGCGTGCGAAGTTTCAACAAGTTCTGCAAAAAAAGGGAAAGTAAATTTTTTATCATTAATATTTTTCATTTTAGGGGGTCAAATGGTAGCAATGGCCTCCGGGACCATTGATGGTGCCGGTACATCAAAGAGATAAATCCTGAGTAACGCCACCTGCGATCTAAGGTCTTCACGATCTAAGATTTTCCGATATGCTACCGAATCCTACCTCAACCTCCACGAAGATGTAGATTTTACATCGGGTGTTCCCTGGATGCTCTTGTCTACACAAGAGTAACAGACTGAGGAGGGTGAAAGGCGAGTGTTTTGCGCCTCAAAACGAAGCAAATACCGGACTGGTCCTCCAGGTTGGGGGCTGGGCGGCAAGCTGACAACCTTCCACCGTAAAAACCTACCCGTCACGAATCCTCAAGGCAGGCCTCGAACAGGACGGACTCAACGGCAACGACTCAGGCAACGGAATATGGAATTCAATTTTGGAACATGGAACATCATGACGCTCAACAGAACGGGCGCTCTGCGTTCGCTTTTATTACTTCTCAAAAAATATAGCATAAAGATCACAGCCCTTCAAGAAACAAAATGGACCCACAGTGGTATAATGGATCTAAAAACCCACACGGTACTCTCCAGCGGGTCATCAAATGGAAGAAGAGAGTTTGGAGTAGCATCATAGAGAAGGAAATGAAATCACTAATTCTGGACTTCAAACCAGTCAGCAATAGAATATGCACACTTCGCATTAAAACAAGGCTACATAACATCAGTCTTATAAACATCCACGCGCCCACAGAAGAGAAAACGGATGAGGAGAAAGGGGTATTCTACCAAGAGCTAACAAACACCATTAGGTTAATACCGTCAAACGATATTAAAATGGTGCTTGGAGATGTGAATGCCAAAGTAGGAAAAGAAGAGGAGTTCCTAGGAGTCATAGCAAAGCATAGCCTACATAATGTTACCAATGACAATGGTAGTCGATTGATCGATTTCGCAAGCTCAAACGCAATGGTAGTAAGTTCAACAATGTTCCCGCACAAAGATATACATAAGATGACGTGGCAATCACCAGACGGAGTAACTAATAATCAAATAGACCACGTCCTAATTGAAAGAAGAGGGGCCACGAGTATACTGGACGTAAGAACAATGAGAGGAGCGTGCTGTGGCTCGGACCACTATCTAGTCAAAGTGAAATTGAGAACCCGGATAGCAACTAAAACGCATAGAGTGCAAACTCAACCAAAATACGATATAGATAAGCTAAAACGGGAAGAAATAAGAGATGCCTACCAACATGCTGTCGTACAAAACTTGAGAGAGGTAGATGAGCAGCCCAACATCAACGACAAATGGGAAGGTCAAAAGCAGCATAAAGGGGGCAGCAGAAGAGGCACTAGGCTGGGCCCCCAGACAGACTAGAATTGATTGGTTTTACCAAGACTGTAGAACCGCATTGGTTTGACCAAGACTGTAGAAACCAGAGCTACCGAGAGTACATCGCAAGGCCAACAAGAGCCAGGATGGAAGTCTTCAAGGAAAAAATAAAAATCGCTGTGCTGTGCAGAAAGAAGAAGAGGGAATATCTAAATAGGAAAATCTTACAGATACAGGAAGACTTCAATGAAGGGAGAATTAGACAAGCGTACAAAGGAACTCGCCAGATCACCAATAAGTTCCAGCCAAGAACGGACATCTGCAAGGACATAGATGGGAACTTGTTGGCAGATCCTGATAGGATAAAGGAAAGGTGGAGAGAGTATTTTCAGAACCTATTGAATCCTATCTCCATATCAAACGAGAATGCAGGGACAGAGGCATTTGTAATTCCCCAAGATAACATCTCAATAGAACCACCAACACTGGATGAGGTGCGGGAACCTGTAAAAAGGCAGAGCAGCAACAAATCGCCTGGCGCTGACGGAATAGCAGCTGAGCTGCTAAAGGAAGGAGGACCCCAACTATTTCGAACCTTACACGAACTCATATGCACCATCTGGGAGGAAGAAGTTATACCAGAGGACTGGAAGAAAGCAATTATATGTCCAATATATGTACAAGAAAGGAGATAAATTAAACTGCAAAAACTACAGAGGCATCTCACTCCTCAGCACCAGCTACAAAATCTTCACAATCCTTGTGAAAGCAAAACTGGAACCTATAGCGGAAAGCCTTATAGGAGAATATCAAGCTAGTTTTAGGACAAACAGGTCAACATCGGACCAACTGCTGACCTTAAAGCAAATTCTGGAGAAAACCTGGGAAAGGAATGTAGATGTATACCAGATATTTGTCGACTTTCAACAGGCATATGACTCAATAAACAGAGAGAGGCTATACGAGATCTTATCGGAAATAAGAGTCCCCTCAAAGTTGGTACAACTAATCAAATGCGCCACAAATAGCTCACTGGCGAAAGTAAGGATCCAAAATGTTGTAACAGAGGAGTTCGAAGTACTGGCGAAAGTAAGGATCCAAAATGTTGTAACAGAGGAGTTCGAAGTACGTCAAGGGCTTAGACAAGGAGATGGGCTGGCCCCCATGATTTTCAACCTGGCCCTAGAATGGGTGATAAGGAAAACGTCAGTCCAGCGAAGTGCATCAATAGCTACCCAGTCGGTACAATTACTTGGATATGCGGATGACGTAAACATCGTGGGAAGGTCCTTTTTGGCAGCAAAAGAAGTCTATGTTGAATTAAAAGAGGCGGCAAAGGACATAGGCCTGAAGATTAACGAAGAAAAAACGAAGGTGATGCAACAATCCAGAGCAGGACGATTTGGAATGGAAAGAAATATAACCATCGACGAACATAACCTAGAAGTAGTCGATAAAACAGTCTACCTTGGGTCTACTATCACAAAAAGAAACGAAGAAAGAGAAGAAATAACCAGACGAATACTACTGGCTAATAGAGCCTTTTATGCCCAAAAACAAATTCTGTACTCAAGATTTGTGCACAGGAAAACGAAACTCTCACTCTACAAAACAGTAATACGACCAGTACTGTGTTATGGTAGCGAGACTTGGACTATGACCTAGGACATAGAGGAACGAGTCAACAGGTTCGAGAGGAAAATTCTCAGATGCATAATAGGCCCAATCAGAGAGGATGGAATATGGCGAAGAAGATACAACAACGAGTTGTATGAAATTTTTGACGACCCACAACTCTCAACTTTAATAAAAATCAACAGATTGAGACTAGCCGGCCACGTGATCAGGATGGAGGACAATCGCATCCCAAAACGGCTTATGGCATCAGAAATTTCGGGAAGTAGGCCAGTAGGTAGACCCAGGAGGAGATTGATAGACTCTGTGACGGCTGACGCAGAGTCAATGCTCAACATCCGTAACTGGAGACATGCTACAAGGGACCGTCAAACTTGGAGAAATGCCCTAGAGGAGGCCAAGGTACGAGCCATTGGATGGATGGAATATTTTATCATAATGAATCCAACAGTTTATGGCATGTATAATATTATTCCATTAAAATTATTTAAATAAGACTGATAACAATTTTGGTGAACATTAAAAAAATCATATTAAAATTATCACTTTTAATTCAGTCACATCAGTTCCTTGAAGCTTTTAAAAAAATGGTAAAATATGGTACAAATGTGGTCTTCTATACATTTTAGTACATCTAATTTAGTTTATAACAACATATATACTGAGTTTCCTTGAGAGCCGAACCCGAGTTCCGTTGAACCCGAGTTGAACTCCATGGAAACAGTCGCAGTCAAGACTTTTCGTTAAAGATTTTCAACTCTGCTCAACTCAATGAAAATAGGTAGATTGAACAGAGTTCACGCACACAACTACAAACGGGATTGTCAAATGTTAAAAAATTCAAAATGTCGCGCCTGGCTTGGACGTCTGAAGAAACTTTATATTTAATAAATGTTTTAAAAAAAAAAATCTATTATAAAATTAATAGATGGAAAAAGGTGGAAAAAGACGGAAATATTTAAATTAATAGAAAATGAATTTCAGAAAAAAGATTTTATGGATAGAATTGCGTTATCAATTGAACATAAATGGAAAAACTTAAAAAAGCAATTTACGGCAACGAAAAAATCCAATAACGAAAGTGGGAATTCTAAACAAACATGCCAGTTCTATGATGAACTGGACGAACTGCTAGGAACGCGGCCGGTCCATGATCACTATTTTATAATAACAAAAATATTACGTCAAATTTAAAAACAGCTGCTTGCTTAATACAAGTACACATTCAGCTGTCTGTACACAGGCAGAAAATTCAGCCATGGAAACGCATAAAGTTGAGTCGTTGAGTTGAAGTGTCTTTTCAACTCAACCTCAACTCAAATCGACTCCCATGGAAACTCGGTAATAGTGGTGCCTGCGCAAACCCTCGCAAATTACATTCTTTATATTTTTCACAATGCGTCGTTAAAATCAACGGCAAAGATTTCATGGAGGCGCGACGAAATTCATCGAAAAATGAAGCTGTGGAATATTTGTTCACCTAAATTTTAACCCGAATACCTGGAGCGCGTTCAAAAAACTTACTATGGTTAACCATGGTTAACTATGGTAAACTTTTGTCGTTCAAAAACTCCGTGGTTAACTACAACATAACCACGAGCATAACTTTTTGGCGTTCAAAAACTCCCGTGGTTAACCATGGTGTAGTTAAATTTTAACCATGCTCGGGAGCATGGTTAGCGATAGTTAAGAAGAAGAAGAATAAAAACAATTTTTTGACATTTGTTTTAATGTTAATAATGAACAAATCAAAGTGGGATTTGTGCGATTATTTTAAATAAATAATTATTGGAAATAATTGAGGCAAATAGCCGACACTATTTTATGGAAAAAAATTTTAATTTTTCTTTACCACGTAGTTAACCACGGTGCGATTAAAAACCTCCATGGTTAAACATAAACTTTCGTGGTTAAGTGAAGTGATGCAGCATAACCACAGCTTACCTCGTGGTTTACTATAGTAAAGTTTTTGAACGCGCTCCTGGCCATTGAACGATTTGAATTTTTGAATTTAAATAAGAAATTCATCGGGTGTGGCAGACGTTGGGATCGAAAAAAATTCTGATTATGGAAAACTCACCAACTAAAGGCAACACCATGAGTTGGGCATAATATGTTTATGACCATGGTTGATGAGAAAGTCATTAACCATATTACCGGTAATAAAGGTTAGGCTAATTGCTACGTTTGCGAAGCTAAGCCAGGCCAAATGAACTCTATTGTAACTGACGGTCCGAGACAAGTACCTGCAAAAGAAGATAATTACCGATACGGAATATCTACACATCATGCCTCGATTAACTCATTCCAGTGCCTACTTCATATAAGTTACAAAGTCGAGTGGCAGGTGTACAGGAAGAACAAGGAGAATAAAGCTGCGATCGATGATAGGAAGAAATCTATTCAGGAGGCGTTTTTTTAAGGAAATGGCGTTGAAAGTGGATCAACCTTTAGCAGGATTCGGTAATAACAATGACGAAAATACGGCGAGAAAGATCTTCTTGGAATGAGATAAAAGTGCAAGAATTACTGGAATTAATGCTGTACTAATTAAAAATTTCCGGACGATTTTGTTGGTACAGGAAACTCGTACAAAAGATGTTTGGCAACTTCGACTGGAACACACTCGGAAAACAGGTCGGATAGCTACGAATGAAGATTTGATTAAGCGACTGTTCCTCTCTTCAGACCCGCTTCAAGTATTTAGGCGGGACAAAGGAAAAGAAGGAAATTCCGAAAGATGAAGACGTGTTAAATATCTTAGATTTAGATGAAGATGATACAGATTCGAGTATGAAGACGATGAAATTGATGTTGATTTTAATCCATATTGATTATAATTATTCTAATATAATAAAATTTGTACACAGAAACATGAAATTAATTTTTTACATTATTTGAATACAAAAAAATTTTCTTACACAAATCGGTTTTGAAGTTTTCAATTTTCATATACTCCCATACAAACTTGGTACATATAATTAATTCGATGGGTCTTATGAAAAAGATATTAGCCGTGTTTTTTAATGAACTACATATATAGTTCCTTCATCGAGTTCATTAAAAAAACGACAAGGGAAATTTCATGTAGCGCCTACTTCGATGCTTAGAAATTTCAAAATTAAACGGAAGTTAAGTGTTATTTTTTGCACTGTTAAGCCCAGTATCCTGTTCGTGCGGAATTCCGCTCTGTAGAGCATCCATATTAATCTGAATTCCACTTAGCTGGGAGACTTATGTAGACAATGTAGACCTGACAGTTGGACAATTTGAAAATGCTTTAGCGGCGTTATGACAAGTTGACAAAATTGCTTGCCTATCGAGCAAATACATTATTTGGACAAAAGAAGATTGAAAGGGAAGAACAGATACTAAACTTTGTGGACGGAATTCAGACCGTCCTCTAACCTGAATTCCGCACACTTTTTTTACATGCATTTTAAAGGGGAGTCTGAATTCCGCACGAACAGGATACTAGGCTTTACACGAAATCCTCGCTAGGAAATAATAAATATGTTTCTAAAAAATCAATTATTTGTTATAAATTTGCTCTCATCACTTTCCTGTTGTTTTTATTTTTAAATTACGTCTTTCCGACCCCCAAAAGTATGCAACATGCCAACCCTCGAAAGTAAAGTATGCAACATGCCAACCCCCGAAAGTATGCAATATGCAAATTAAGAAATTTCACAAAACCTCGATAGAAACCCCCATAAAACCTGGGTTTTGAGAATTGTATGGGGAAGAACTATATAGTTTATTAAAAAAAACACGGCTAAGCCGTGTTTTTTTAATAAACTATATAGTTCTTCCCCATACAAATCTCAATACTTAGGTTTTATCGGGGTCTCTAATGAGGTTTTGGGAAATTTCAGATTTTCCCTTTCTTTTCTGAATTTCACATACTTTCGGCGGTCGAAAGACGTATTTTAAAAATAAAAACAACAGGAAAGTGATGAGAGCAAATTTATAACAAATAATTGATTTTTTAGAAACATATTTATCATTTTCTAAAGGAGATTTCGTGTTATAGTGTAAAAAATATCACTTAACTTCCGTTTAATTTTGAAATTTTGAAACATCGAAGTAGGTGCTTCATGAAAATTCTTTTGTCGTTTTTTTAATGAACTCGATAAAAGAACTATATAGTTCATTAAAAAAACACGGCTATTGTTTCAAAATGTTTGTGGAAAAGATATTGTTTCAATTATTTATTGCTGAAAAAGAGATTGTTTCGGTTTCTCGGTGAAAAAGATATTGTTTCGGCTTCTCGGTGAAGAACATATTATGGGTACTCATGATCTGTGTTATTTGTGTTATTCGTGTTATTTACATATATAAAATCGAAAATAAAACACATAGTAAATGACATTTGTTTAACATAAATAACATGAATAACACAAATAACACAGATCATGAGTACCCCTATTGTTTCGTTTTCTGGCGGGAACAAGAGCGGAAACAATATCTTTTTCAGCAATAAATTGAAACAATGTCTTTTTCACCAACATTTTGAAACAATATCTTTTTCGTAAGATCCATCGAATTATAGTTCATTAAAGTTAATATAATTGACAAATTCTAATGATTTTATTTGAAAGTCCGTTCATTAAGCTGTCTATAAATGAGAATATCCTTTTTTGGTCCTGAATACTTTTTCGTCCTGTTTCGCAAAATGCATGAAAATTATTTTAAGTATGCAAGGATTATGGTTCTATCATTCTATTGTTACGTTTTTACGGCTTAACGGATTCGTAGGATTAATTAAGGAATACACTTTTTAAGTATCCACACAATAATTTATTTATTACAAACCGAAACACAATTTAATTACAAACACAATTCTTACAGTTCACTATAATCACTAGCAAATTTAATATTTCGCACTATTCAATTCTAATTATCGCTTTTTATTTCACTACTTTTCACTGTTCTCACTTTAAAACACTTGTATCGCCTTTATAATCAAAACTGACTCGATAGCGGCTGCCAGGCGCTTTTATATAGGCAGCTCCACCTTTGTCTACTTTCTGGAACCTTCGTTTTCTGGTTCCTTGTGGTATGTTCTATGTTTCTTTTAGTTTCGAGCTTGAAGTTGTCTTCGCTTATCGCTCGTTAGTTTAGTACATAAATTCTTAATTCAGACAACAACCGAAAATCGTTGATTCATCCTCTCGACAAACAGATGGCGCATAATCATCACATTGCCCCCTTCTTAGGACTGTTCGTCCCGAACAGTTGTCCATCCTGGATCCGGCTGATGATATGGGCACAGCCTGTCTATGTGCACAATCTTCTTCTTTGCTTTGGGTCCTTGTTGAATCCTGTAGACCACATCGTTGATCCGTGTTAGGATTTTATAGAGCCCCTCCCACTGACGCTGAAGTTTCGGAGACTTGCCTTTCCGTCTTCGAGGGTTGAACAGCCAAACGAGGTCACCTTCCTGGAATCCGCTACAGTTTGCCCGGAGGTCGTACCTTGTTTTCATCCTGTCACTGGCCGTCTTAGGATTCTCCCTTGAGATTTTGTCAACTGAGGCTCCAACGTGGTGTTGTTTTATTTCTCCTTTCGCTCTTACTCGAGGACCCTTGCTGCCGGCACAAGCTGTGCATTTGCGACACCAATTCGTAACATCCTCCCGCATGTGAAGCCAATAGAATCTCTCCTTTATTTTTGACAGAGTTTTGTTGACTCCCAAATGTTCTCCTGACGGGCTATTATGACACTCCTCAAGAATATATGTTATTCCAGCACGAGGGACCAGCACCTGCATTCGATGAGAGGTACCATCAGCTGTTTCCCATTTGCGCTTCAATACTCCTCCTTCGATATGCAATGAATCCCATTGGGCCCAATAGCTCTTCAGGATTTCACTTCTCTCTGCGATGTCTTTCCATTTAGGCTTCTCGTTGTGTTCTTTCCATGACAAAATCGCAGAAATGTCCGGGTCGTCGCGTTGCGCATCTCGAATTCCTTGGTCCTCATATTTTATGCTTGGCTCCGCAGTCGTCTTTTGACACTTTTCCTCAATACGCCAACGATACTTAAAACCTGGT
The DNA here is from genome assembly GCA_949987705.1 of Thereva unica. Lineage (NCBI taxonomy): Eukaryota > Metazoa > Arthropoda > Insecta > Diptera > Therevidae > Thereva > Thereva unica. The sequence goes on from OX465281.1 coordinate 79,371,903, forward strand.
TCGCATGGTCGCCGGGACAGTGCAGTATCCATTGGAATTCCCCTGTTGCGGTGTTTCATCATCAATTCTCCAAGGTCCAATAGTATTCCGTGTGTTGTCATAAAGTCCAAACCAAGAATACACTCGTTTACTATGTCAGCTACCAGGAACGAATGTGTAAACTTAATGTCGCCGAGTACCACGTCCATCATTGTTTCCCCATGTAATTTCACTGGTTCTCCTGTTACAGTTTTCAGAATGTACTGGTCCGCGTTTTTCAGCCACTTTCTACCGACCAAATCAGCCCTGATGACAGATCTTGAAGCACCTGTATCCACGGTAATTGTGTATTGTTCATCACCAACTTTCCCCTCGATGACAAGGCTGTTGTTGCCACGCTGCAGTTGAGTGATGTTGACGATGACATCAGGGGTCTCCATTTTCCCCACTAACTCCCTCCGGTCGCCTTTCTGCCGTTGTCCACATTTTTCACAGCATGCTGAGCCACTCCTACTCCCTGGCGATTCCACTCTCCTTCGCTTTCGGCAACTCCTTTGTAAATGGCCCGGCTCGCCACAGTTCCAGCATCGTAGACGACGACGTACTTCCGAAGTGTTGACTCGATGGCAAATGTTCTCAGTCATATTGATTCCCCTGAGGTGGACCGTTTTCCTTGTTGCTTGCTTCGCTGCCTCGTATGCCAGAGCATATGCCAGAACTTCTGCTGTAGTCTTCTTTCCGGCCAATCTGGCCGCTTGTTGTAGGTTCCGGTCGGTAAATGAGTTAAGAAGAGCCTCTCTTGCTATTTCATTGATGTAGTCTTGACCGAAGCTAGGATAAGCCAGATGCACTAACCTCTCGATATCGGCGCATAGTTGTTGTAAAGTTTCTCCTGGCTTTTGAAGTCGATTGCGAAGTTGAAGTCGATAAACCTCTTGCATGTGCTGATCACCGTAACGCATTTCCAGCGCTTGAACTAAAAACCCGTAGCTGTTGCGATGTTCTGCTGGTATTGACTGCAATATTTCTGCTGCTGTGCCCCTTAGTAACAACGTTAAGGCCGTTGCTTTCTCCTCCTCAGTCCAGCAATTGCCTGCTGCTGCTGCTTCGAATTGGAGCTTATAAGTAGACCATGGGCTTTGCCCGTCGAAAGTTGGAGGCTGCAGTTTCCTAACTCCGATGACTTCGTGAGATGCCGTCGCTGGGTGGTGAATCTTTACCCTTTCTAGCTCTGCTCTGACCGATTCTAGCTCAACCTTCAACTTTTCATCATTTTCCCTCATGGAATTTTCGAGCTTTTCCAGATCATTCTCTACATTTGCTTTAATGCAAGATTCGAGATTTTCCAGCTTTTTGTCAACAGAGAATGACATTAGTTCGAATTTCTGCTCCATCTGGTTTCTCTGTTCTTCCATAGACTCTTTGAGTTCTGCTAACGAGCGTTCATGAGCTACTGCTAATAATTTCTGTTCATCTTTTAACGCCAACACTTCCGCCTTGATCTCTGTTGTCGCTTCCTTCATCTCTGCTGATGACCGTTCTTGCGCTTCCTTCATCTCTGCTGATGCACGTTCTTGCGCTGCTGATGACCGTTCTTGCGCTTCCTTCATCACCATCAATGTTTTAAAAAGTTCTGCCATACTCACTGTCGTTTCTTCTGGCTCCGCTTCTACCTCGTCTTCAAACATGTAGGTTTCAGGATCCTTACCTTCGTTTACCATAGCTTCTCGAAGCAGGGCGGTTAGGAAACTTTTAGCCCCCACCGTTGACAACGAGCGTTTACTTAATTCTTTTTTCAACTCTACAGTGCGCAAATCCACTAGCTTTCGACCCATAAGTCCTTATTTCTCACGTTGTCCTTATTTCTCACGCACAAAATTTAAATTCCAATCACAATTATTGTTCAAGTTCACTTATTTCACTTATCTCTTAATTAATCCCATTTCTGACACCAATTGTTACGTTTTTACGGCTTAACGGATTCGTAGGATTAATTAAGGAATACCCTTTTTAAGTATCCACACAATAATTTATTTATTACAAACCGAAACACAATTTAATTACAAACACAATTCTTACAGTTCACTATAATCACTAGCAAATTTAATATTTCGCACTATTCAATTCTAATTATCGCTTTTTATTTCACTACTTTTCACTGTTCTCACTTTAAAAAACTTGTATCGCCTTTATAATCAAAACTGACTCGATAGCGGCTGCCAGGCGCTTTTATATAGGCAGCTCCACCTTTGTCTACTTTCTGGAACCTTCGTTTTCTGGTTCCTTGTGGTATGTTCTATGTTTCTTTTAGTTTCGACCAGCTTGAAGTTGTCTTCGCTTATCGCTCGTTAGTTTAGTACATAAATTCTTAATTCAGACAACAACCGAAAATCGTTGATTCATCCTCTCGACAAACAGATGGCGCATAATCATCACACTATATTCAATCCCGTATATTTTTCTGTTTTGTCCCATAGCCTCGTCACACTGTGCGACATGACAGACGTGTAGTACAAAGAAGTAAAAAGTCAATTAGACATCATAGCTTTGTTCATTAGTTTTCAGGACTGGACAGATCAGAACAGAATAGAAGAGAATTGGACAACAAGCAATTAAACGTCAAACCTTTTAGAACAACTTTGAATAGAAAATCTAATGACCGCTTTCTTGTACTTTTTTTTCTGACAATTTCCGTTGTCAAAATTTCATATACACATTTGTCAAAACTAGAAAAAAACAACAACAACAAAATCTTGTCCAAAACAGTCCCTAAAAAAATCGAGAACAAAAAAGTGAAGCTTCGGACTATTTAGAACAACTTAATGGGGGTAAACAGACGCTGCCATAAGTGTGCTGAGCAAAACCGGTTTTATTCAACCCTTCGGAACACACACGGGGCGTAAATTGTGCGTAGTAAATTTGAATGCTACACAGGAACGTTTACATGTATTGTAAATAAAATTCAATTGTCAGACAAAAACAGAGCTAAAGAAAACAAGAGATAGAAATAACATTTCATATGTGTGTAAGTTTTCACGCGTTTGCTTTTGCGTAAAAAATGTTTCGTTAAGTTCTTCCGCTCCCTTCCCTCTCTCATCTATAAAACCGGTTTTACTTGCCATGAATGTGCACCGTCTGTATACCCCCAATGAACACCAGACTAGAACAATTTCGGACAAAAAATAACAAGTTTTATAAGTAATGAACGCCAAAACGTGTACTTTTCTATCCTAGAATGTTTTAAATCGTTCTAGGACTGACTAATAAACAAAGCTATACGGCGTTCAAAATTTCAACTCAAACTCGACTCAACTATTCAAGCTAGTCATAAATGAAATAAATAAGGTGTGTTCGCGTACTCGTCTGCGGGTTCTATCGGGCGCCAGAAACCGCCAGATTTCCGTTCGTTCCTACAGAACAGAACAGAAATCTGGCGGTTTCGGGCGCTTTCTTGCGTCAAATGGAACCCGCAGGCGAGTACGCGAACACACCTAATATCTGCCATTAAAAATTGACATCCACATATCACACAAGTGCGACGAACTTCTTTCGAATAAGAACTATCATTTACACATAAAATAAAATGATTTTTAGTGAAACAAATATTTCTCATTTGTAAAAAAAATGAAAATAAAACTTGTTTTACATGTTTTACATGTCATTTACAAAAATATCCTTATTAAATGAAGCAGGTATGAAGGAAAAATCAAATCAATTTAGTTTTCTATACGGCGGCAAACTTCGATAATTTTTAGTTTACACGCATACTAAGAAATAATTTCGATAATGGCCTGCTGGCCGTATGCCCCCTTTTAGACGGGCGGACACCGAACAGACAAAACGAACGAACGAACTGGGTGTATAGGGAAGAGGGTGAGAGAGGACGATGGGGAGGGCAGACAATTTTCATGGACACTTTCAGCGAACTGTGAACGGACAATTTGACAGTTCCTGCGTTGTTGTTGTTGCTAGGATGAGAGGGCAAAAGCAAATTTCAAAAAGCAAGAACAGCAAGCCATGAAGTTTTTATAAAAGCAACAACAAAACCCAATCATTTTTGGCATTTTGTCCGTTCGTTGGTGTCCGCCCGTGTAAATGCCCAGCCGACACTCCACCGGGCTTCAAAGGAGAATTTGCGATTACAGTTAAGTTTTGTCTGTTCGGTGTCCGCCCGTCTAAAAAGGGCCTATGTTGCACTCTTGTATGATCGTTGCTGGTGGCATATTCTGTAGCTTCTGCAGGTACGAAACAGACCTACAAATTTGCAGCCATATTTCAATAATGGCAATGGTTGCTGAACAAATTGCCGATGGATTCCCGGGCGTTGCGTTTCGTACCGTCTGTCAAAATTAAAACTATGTAATTTAAAGACCGGTTCTACACATTCAACTTTGCATTCCACTTTTTGACGTTCAATTCTGTCGCTCGCGTCTACACATTTTCAACTATTCAAGAAGCAGATCGAAAATCTCGGCTGTCTTTGCTATCCGTGTACACTCATATTCATACATATACGCACACTCATAAAAATGTTGAACGTAAACACAAAAGTTGAACGCAAATTTCCATTCCATTCTGAGCTGCTTTCCATATTCCTTTCAACTCTAGTCTGTTTCAAACTTTGTATTGGAGTGAAAGAGAAAAAAAAGTTGAACGTCAAAAAGTGGAATGCAAAGTTGAATGTGTAGAACCGGTCAAATGGGGCTTGCTACATTGCGCGCAATGCAACGCAGGAGTTGAACAAAGTTCAACTTTTTACGCAAAGCAAACGTTGGCAATTTAAAAAGCGACAGTTGGGAATTAAAAAAATTCTTTAATCGTTGATATAATTGGTAAATTAGTGGGATGATACATGGTGGATGCGACACGTGTCGAGCTTACTGCAGTAAGCTCAGCAGTAAGCGCGCATAGAGATGCGACACGATGCGACCTTACTGCAGACACCAAATTATTGTACATACTATGATTACCTATGTATGTGTATTTTCGCCTGAATAGGCAGTTGACAATTGTATGTGCATGTGTAAAAAAACAATTTTTCAAAATGAATTTTGCAGAGATTCAAAATATTGAGGATGATGAAAATGAAGTGCTTGCTTTATTATTTGCAAGCGCTTCCTCGAAGAAGAAGACATCGAAAAAATTCGCAAAAAAACCTGGATTAAAAGTTGGAGGCGGACTAGGAACTCTCAAGGAAGTTTTCATTTTCTTCAAAAAGAACTTCGATTAACATTTTAAGTGGGTATAGAAATTACCTACGGATGGATGAAACATGTTTTCATGAAATACTCGGTCTTATTTCATCTGATATAAGCAGAAAAGCCGCATTAATGCGATTCCAGAGGAAGAAAAGCGTCAGTTTTAAGGTTCTTGGCCACAGGGGAATCTTTTCAAAGCCTCAATTTTCAAACCAGGCTATCAAATAAATATATTTCAATAAATATATTAATCACATAAACGTCTTTCTCGTCCGCGAAAAAAACACAGATGACTGTTTGTTTACAAAATACGACAGACTGTTTGTTTACAATTTAAAATTTTTCACCCCACCAAACAAACGTCAATGCAAGTGTGTGAGTGAAATCAACGCGAGAAATAGAACCCAGAAGCGTTGATTTCCCCTCTAAGCGCCTCTTCACCCTTTGCCCATAAACTCGTTCAACGTCTGCAGTAAGATCGACCCGTGTCGCATGCACCCATGAGTCAACGTGTCTCTGCAACACACTGTCAGTTTGTTGAGCGGAGGTGATACACGACTCAACACGTTACACGCAACACTCTGTGTAACAACATTGCGATTTCATATGTGTGGGTGTGCATTCCAAATTATTTTCACCCAGAATCGCTTGACAGTTACGCATACATAAACGTTTTTTTAAGCAACTGGAGGAAAAATAGAAATCGTTTCTAGTTTCAGTCAACACCGCACACTTCACCCTGACCCGTCCCTTTGCCTACGAACTGCGCAGAAAAAGCTCGTGTTTCAGAACATGTTGACCCGTGTATCATCCCCCTTATATGTATTTACTTGTAATAACAAACCTTAGAATTTCATTATTTCTTACATTTTTTCCACTTTTTGTATAAAACAAACTCTGCCAATTAACGGAACTTTATTTGTCAAATAACACAACGCTAAGCTGTTATGCGACTAGGTTGTGAAAAGTCATGCTCAGCTAAGCTACGCAACGCAACGCTGCTATGTAACTGGGCCTTAAATTTCAAGTTTTAAGGCAAGAACTCAAGGCATTATGTAAACGAATGCATGCTACAATAGAAGCAGTCATATTCATGGTTTGTGTAGACGCTGTGTTAAAAAGAGTATATATGCGTAAAACGCCATGATAGGTTTGTCGTCGCCCGTGATTTTATTGCCAAGTATTGCTCCCAAGGATTGAATATTAGTTATTAAGTTGTGTTTTATTGAAAGGGGAAAAAAGTTATAAAGAAATAGTGTAAGGGTTTTAAAAACTCACAACTGTTAGTACGAAAACGTCTTTTTAAAACCTGATTAGTGATCAGTGGAAAGTTGAACACAAGTTTTTTGTCAACTCATTAGTTAAAAGTGATTGCTTGTAATTTCACCTATAGATCTATATGAAAAAGTTTGTTGAACACTACAGGCAAATACGCAAACGATACATAAATGATATTTTCATTGTTATATACAACTAAAACTGGTAAATTATTCCTTTGTATTAATGAAATCAGTTTTTAATTACTGACAGAGCCAGCTTTTCAATATCTAGGGTTGTTTGCCTTAAAGAAGATTATGCAGCGTTACTACATGGTTTTTAAGAGAAATGAAAACTTGTATAACATAATTTTCCGGCAAAGCAATGTTGCACCATCAAATATAAAAGTATTTTAAAAGGGTATCTAATGTTTTAAAAAAATACATATTACAAGATGAACTTTTATAATTTCCACTTAATGCTTTTGCTACATAGCTCAATATCTACAAAAACTTGAATAAAACATGCTATACGAAAAAAATTTACGATTGTTGAAGATTATAATTTGCTCTATGGGTTAGAAATTTTTTTTATCGCTTAAACATTGTTTAGCTTACAAACCTCAAATCAGATGAAGAAACATTACGGGGCCCGTTTTTATAATACGCTTTTTCGTAAAATCGACTTTCTAATTTTCATTTTTCAATTTTGTTGTCCATGTAATACGTAAACTTAACGAATTTTCGTAAATTAACGAACGGTGTCTTACGCCACCTGTAAGTTGTTCGTACCTTGCCAAACGACTAGTTACACGGAAAATATATTAGAAACAAGGAATAAATTGTGCTAAGAGAATTTTTTTGAATAAAACCACTCTTTAGTTTCTTGCATATTTGCATTTGTTGTGATGAAAAGCGGACATAACTTGCTCTCAATTTTAATTAATATTTCTTGTAATAAAATTGAAACCATACTTTTTGATATTGGACAAGTAAAAACATTTCCCGCCGTATTTTGGTACCCACCAGAAGATAGAACAATTAAAGTAACAGCTAGTCTTAGTACAGGTGGAATGTATGTTATTCGTTGACCAGAAGAAAGATGTATTTTTTCTAGTACGAACAGAAAAGCCTCTTTCGATAATCGAAAACGCTGAATAAAACTAAAAACTTATTTATTAAAGATTTTACATAATAAAATGAATTATCCCTTAATTGGCATAGCCAAACGATTTGATATATCCCATAATTTTCGTTTGAAAATATTATATTTATGCTGCTGATTTCTTCCATCTTCTTTATTTTCCTCATAAACTAAAATATGACGCCAAATAGACATATTTAGTAACTTGATAAGTTACCAAAATCTTGCACTAATTTCAAAATTGACAATTCACGGCCGTTATGTCGCCAAGCGCTATAAATATTAGCCATAAGCTAGTAGCCGCCGCTTCAATATGCTTACGAACAACATTGACTTTACGAACTTAATTTGTTCGTAATATGTGAACCACTATTCAAAATTATCGTTATTTTATTTTTCGTTTTACGAAATTCAAGTTTGCGATTAAGCGTATTACAAAAACGGGCCCCGGTTTAGCTTGGTGAAGAAATCGCGTAAAAAATGATTTTAGTTTAGGAGCTGTAAAGATTTAAGTGCATAACGCTTTTCTATACCGCTTTATATTAGCTTCATTATACATATTTGTAAATTTGATCTAATTCTAGACTCTTTTTATTATTGCATTTGGTATATATTTATGACTTATTTTATATACTTTATGTAATAGATCTATAATAGTCTACTTTTTTGACATACTCGTAATTATTGTTAATCTTTGTTATATTATTCGAAATTGTACAACAGGTTAAACCGTTATAAGTAAAAGAACTTAACACAGAAAACGAACTTGGAATATGTGATGAAAATGACTTAATGTATTCAATAAACCCTATACATATTTCCAGACAATTGTTGGCTACCTTACATTAAAAAAGTAGGACGTCAGCTTGAAGAGATATCGCCTCTCATTACTTTCATACTCAAAACAGTTTTCACAAAGAACGCGAAGAACTGCACTTCAAAGTATAAATTAAATGTTGTTTTAATCAAACTTCTTGGTAGCTTGATTTCTTACACTGAGAATAACTAAAGTATTTATCATTTATAATATTTACAATTGTTAAGTTGCATTTGCGAATAAATAACCTAGAAAAATTACTCGAGAAGCTTTTTGGGCCTTGCTAAAATCTTTTTCTGGAACAGCTGTTTTTACATTATCTTCACCATTTACACAAAATGCTATTAGTATTTTTTCATGAAATTTTTATTGGAGGTAGGCACCGAAAAAAGGCACAATTTAAGCCCCGAAACCAACCTACTAAGGCTATCACGGTCCTTGTAATTTAATGTCAAAAAATGGCTCTATTTCGCCGTTTTTATTTCAGTTACAGGCACATACTATTTTTTTTAAAAAACAACATTTTCCCTTGTTTCCCAAAATCAGTTGTCAATTACCCTCTGGACTACCATCGTCTTACAGCTAACTTTCAAACCAGTAGACCAGATAATTTTTTGGATCAATATCGACCAACACCAGGTATATCTATTATAGCATTTTATTCGCCATGCTATTCGTCTATATCTTCTTTACATTAGAAAAAATCCTTATAATCGTACCTCCTGCTAAAAGGCCAATAACCAGAGTGCGGAAAAATACATTCGCGAATTAAAAAAATAAATTCTTTAACATTTACATTCATTCGCGAATGAATTTTTGAACCTAAAATTCGCGAGCGAATGTTTGCTGCTGCGAATGTTTCGAATTCATTCCATTTGTGAAAGAATGAAAGCAGTAAATACATTCTCTCTGAAAATAAACGAATATTTACGAATATTCTTGCTTTAATTTTAATCTGCATTTTGTAGGCTTTCGAATTGGAAGGATTAGAAAATTGAGAAAAAGTTAGTGCTGTGAGAAGTTGAACGTTTATTTATAGTGTGATTTAGATAAGTAGAATAACAAGTATTGATAAAACTAAATTAAATAAAATTTTAAAAGGAAATTTGATAGTGAATATGAAAGGACATCATACAACATACAACAACGTTTTTGAAAGATGAAATTTTAAAATGCTTGAGCGAACTTCGAATAAATAATTCACAAAATATTCTTCCACAACGGATAATGTTGCAAATATCATAAAAGCTTCTACAACAAGAACTGCAGCAATCACCGAATAGTGATGATAACGAAAGGAATTCAGCATCACCTACTTCTGAAATTTATTCCGATAAGTATGAGCTACATATGCGCTTGAAATCTGTACTTAAATTTGTATAACTCCTAGACCACGGGTGGGCAAATACTTTTAAGCGCGGGCCAAAATGAAATTTTCAAAATGTCACCGCGTATGCACACGCGAATGTTTTGGGTGGAGTTTCCCTGTCGAAGAAATTTTTTTAACAAAAATACTATAAGTATCATTTTAAAGCATTTGGACAGAAAAATTTGATAGGTTTTTTATTTCTGGAGAAAAATGGTGCCATTCAGCATTGTCAATCAGCAATCGTAACGGGTCGCTGGGGTTCTGTTAGTACGTATTTGAATACACAGACTTTATTCTGTCTTTCATTGCCCGCACCGCAATTCCGCCTTTAGTGTATTTTCGACCTGCCAATGTGGAGTAGAAAATAACAAATTTAAAGTACAGACTACGACTATGAGTTCATAAATCCAATTGGACGGCTACAAAATGGAAGATCAGGAGAATCAGTTTTTCTCTTGACTAGAGACGTAGAATCAATAGATTTCGAGAAATTGGCGTGAGAAACTTCGTCTTCGCTTTCTATAGAATGTGGGGCATATAGATAACAAGATCTATGTATTTTTATGTGGAAGATTTGAGGTTCAGGGAAAGCCCCTTTGTACTGCCGACAATCTATTTTTTTCTTATAGAGTGCAATTTCAAACAGCAGCTCTTGTCGGAAGATATGGATAAATCCGAAAATTTAATTAAAAGTGCTCAAAAACACGACGGTAAGCTTCAACAAACGCAGCCAGCTCATGATGGTGTTTCCCGTAATCACTCTCCAGCTCTTACGCGTGGTCGTGCAGCCCATCAGAAGCCGTCAAATCTCACTCCATCGGCTGCCGTGGTGCGTGGTGACTCAACTGCTTCATCTGACGATCTGCTGGAGAAACGGTTACTACTTCATTTCAACGAACGTATTGATGCACTGGAAGCAAGCATTAATGCGAAAATTGATAGTAGCATAAAATATATCACGGCAAATGTCACTAAATTAAGTGAGCGTGTAGAGGCTATGCAAAAGGAAGTATATCATCTTTTCCAGGTGGCAGATGATCTTGATCGTGAGCAGAGGCTTAGTGATGTCATTATCTCTGGCATCCCTCGAATATCCTCAGTTAATTCTAATGAGGTTCTAAGAAGCATTTCATCCCATATAGGACATGAACTGTCGGCGTATTCGAGGGGATTTTTCGTTGGTACTGACAGCAGCGGAAAAGGTGAAGACAACATCGAAGGAACGAAGAAATCTCGACTCATTGTGAAATTCTCATGTTCTAATGAGAAAACAGAGTTTTGAGAAAATTTTATCGAGCGGGTGGGGTTAGTTTAAACCAAATTAGTCCCAGCTTTAAAAGCTCCGCTAAAATTTTTGCCGCTGAGAGCTTGTTGAAAAATAATCAGACTATATTTAGAACTGCTGTCAAATTAAAAGTGCGGAAAATTATTCATTCCGTTTCGTCAAGGCGTGGTATTGTTTATATTAGGAAAATTAAGGATGGACCTTTTTTAAAAATAACGTCTGCTGATGCGTTGGACCATTTTCTGGAAGCAAATCTCGGCGACTGCGGCTCTTTTCTTTGAGGGTTTGGATATGCAGCGTGACGTACATATTGGTTTTAATAATATGTATAGTATTTTATTTTATCTATAGTTCTAGCTTTCTTTTTAAGTTTATTCCATCTAAGTCTAGTTATATTATTTTTTCTTTTAAACCACTTTTAATTGTTAAATTTTGCAAATTTTCTCACTATTGTATCTTCCTTATCCTCGAACAATCCCTACCAGGGAGTCAATTCTGGTTCGGTGCAGTGAAAACTTGAAAAAAAGTTTACTCTTGACGTTTTACATACCTTTTTTCACTTTATCACTGCACTCAACCTGAAAAAACGATTCTCATTGCATTCGTGAAAACTTAATGCTGAATAAAGGCTGAATTGAATTTTTATACTAGCAAGTGACAGTTTATCAAATCTAGTAGGTACATATATAAAGTGTAAACTTTTCACGACTTCACTCTAAATTTCACTGTGTAAAATTTTTTTGATCGTGCAAAGTTTTTGACAGTGGTTTGCACCGTATAAGAATCGCAAACAAAGGTGTAAACGTGTAAAGTGTTTTCACTGCACTGAACCAGAATTGCCCCCCAGCTCCTCTTTATCTTATATTTTCTATCTTTCCACTTTAATTCTTCTCTCTTTCTCTTCAAAATTTCGCTTCATGGCTATTCATTTTGCCAATAGAGTGCACAGTGAAGGAACGCTGCTTAATGTCATTTGTTCCTCCTCCTCTGGGCTGAACATGTGCGTTATGAATGTTAGGAGTTTGAAAAATAAAATGGATGAGTTAAGCTATATGTTCCAAAATACTAAATTGCATGTTATTCTTGTAAGTGAAACTTGGTTGAAACCAGAAATTCCTTCATTTTTTGTATCCCTTCCTCATTTCTCGTTGCATCGCAATGATCGTGTTAGTCGTACTGGTGGTGGTGTTGCAATTTATGTTAAATCTTCGGTTTCGTCTAAAGTAGTTGGCAGGTCCACTGGATCGCAATTTGAATTTATTGCCGTTGAAATAAAGTCCGCTTATGACAAATGTGTAGTGATTAGTGTATACTGTCCCCCTAATGCTTTCAATCCTGATGTTGCTGTTGAGTTCTACAATCTTGTTTCGAGCCTCTCTCACGACTATGAGAATGTAATTGTTGCTGGTGATTTTAATGTTGATCTGTTGAAGGATAACATACGTGTGAATACTTTTAGATATTTCCTTGAATCTCAGGATTTGCATATTTTAAATCATCTTCCAACATTTCTGAACTGCCAAAACCCGTCCTTACTTGATGTTGTAAGTGTTACCTCCACTGATTCAATACTAAAATACAATCAAATTTCACCTCCCAGCTTTCTTGACCATTTTTTTTTTTTTTTTTATGTGACAGTGCTAAGCTCAGGAGTCACCCTTTGTACTACCAGTCCGTCATGTCATTTGTCACGTCATGGTGCAATGTCTAGCAGTAACCTTAGTACGGGGAGGGGAGGGGGGTATAGGTTAAGGGTTAAAAGGAACGGGGGGGTATTGAAGAAGGTGGTGATGAACCCTGCGTTTGAACTCTTGGATACTGCGAGAGACTATTCCACAGTCGAGTTGTTCTATTAACAAACGAATTCATATCTTGTTGAGTGCGTGAAAGGGGGAGTTGCAGGTGAAGGGAATGAGACGAGTAGGCTAATCTGGTGTTGCGGTTGTAAGATTGCCGTGGAGGCAGGAGAGCGTTTAACTCGGAGGAACAGTCATTATGATAGTAGCGATAAAATGTTGTCAGTGCTGCTACATTCCTACGGTGGCTGAGGGGGTCGATGGTGGAGCCAGCGGTGTCGTCATCAGTTAATTTAAGGGCCTTTTTTTGGACCTTATCTAACCATGCCAAGGTGGTTATTGGAGCGCCGCCCCAAACGAGGGAGTTATATTCGAGAAGAGGCCGTATGTAGGATTTATAAATAACAGCACGGGCCGATGGCTGGAGGAGGAACTTGCACCTCTTAAGAAATCCCAAGCACTGGGATGCTTGTTTGGCGATTTGGAATATGTGATCATTCCAACGAAGGTCTTTGGCTAATGTCACGCCTAAGATGTGTAGGGATGGGTCGGCCTTTAGTTCAACGTCATCCACTGTCAAGGATGGTGAGGTGTTGAACTTCTTTTTTGAGATAAGACAGTACTTGGTTTTAGAGGCGTTGAATTTGACACGATTCTTCTCTCCCCAATCTAGAATTAGTTTGATGTCTTTTTTAATAGAGTTGAACATTAGTTCACGATCATCAAGACAGGATCTGGCATGTGTCTGTCTTGTATCGAAGCTGTACGAGTAACGTAGAGTACCGTCGTCAGCGAAGCTGAGAAGTGGGTTGGAGGGGATTGAAAGTAGGTCATTTATAAAGATGAGAAAAAGGGCCGGTGATAAAATTGACCCCTGAGGGACCCCCGCAGAGATGGGGTGAGATTCAGATTTGACGCCATCCAATAATACCTTAATTGAACGGCCGGAAAGGAAACTCTCAACCCACTTATACAGAAGTGAGTCAATTCCAATAGCTTGGAGTTTAGCTAACAAGGCTGAGTGCCATACTCTATCAAAAGCCTTGGAGATATCCAAAGCAACCAAACTAGATTCGCCAGATCCATGCAAACTTCGGCTGAGGTGTTCTGTAAGGCAAACTAAAAGATCACCAGTGGATCTTTTTTGACGGAAGCCGTATTGTTTGTCGCTGATAAGTTGGTTGGATTCTAGATATCCCATAAGCTTTTTGTTAATTATCGTCTCCATGGTTTTGGAGAGAATAGAAGTAATTGCTATTGGGCGGTAGTTGGAGGGATCGCTGGAGTCACCTTTTTTCGGTATTGGCTGAACATGGGCAAGTTTCCAAGAGTCTGGGTAAACTCCGGAAGAGTATGATAGGGCAAAAAGTTTGCGCAGAGGTCTAGCCAAAGGTGAGGCGCATTGTTTTAAGACGATAGGGGGTATATTATCGGGTCCAGTCGATTTGTTTACATCGGGCTCCTTGAGGCACCTGTACACCTCGCGAGTCCTGAAGAAAACCCTGTCCATTAGATGAGCGCTGAGCTCAAGAACCGGGGGTAGCATATCAGTTTGGGGTAAAGAAGAATTGGAAGCAAACAGAGATGCTAATAAATCGGCCTTGGATTTGTTGTCTGTTATCACCTTCTCATTGTGGATAAGTGAAGGAGTTGTGGATGAAGTGAAATTCTTCTTAATGGAGCTTACCAAGGACCAGAAGTTCTTGCTACCAGAGGTTGCATTAAGGAGTTTACTTCTCAACTTGCTGTCAAATGAATTTTTGACATTCCTGATGGTGACTTTACAGGAATTTCTTAGTTCTATATACTCTGCACGGAGCGATTCACTCGGGGAGCTCTTGTAAGCTCGAAAGGCGGCTTCTTTATTTCTGATTGCATTCATACACTCCTGATTAAACCATCTGTTGGGCCTAGCCTTCACAGATTTGGTAGAATGAGGAATGAACAAATGCATTCCTGCCTGTATGATCCTGGTGATACGGATAGCGGCAGAGTTGGCGTTTCTATTCCGGAAACACAGATTCCAGTCTGTAGACTGGAAAAAATTAATAAGCCCCAGCCAATTGGCCTTCCCATAATGCCATACAGTTCTTCGAACTGGTTTGGGAGGGGTGGGAAATTCGAATGGGAAGTTAGCGCTGATTAGGCAGTGGTCTGAATTGCCGAGAGGTGAATCAACTTCGACGGAGTAACGCGCTGGATGAGAAGTTAGAAAAAGATCAAGGAGATATCTTCCTTGATCAGCAACATCAGGGACTCTTGTGGGATGATCCACAATTTGATGCAAGTTATTGATGTCTGCAAAGAGCTCGACGTCCTTGCCAGAAGTACTGGTGCCATTTGAGTAAGTCAGCCATTTAACGTTGTGAACATTGAAATCACCCGCAACGATGATTTCACACTCAGGATTGGACGACAAAAATCCCGAGATTTGTTCGGAAATAGTATCAAAAGATAATGAGGAGGCTTCGTTACTTATGTTAGGGCTTCTGTATAGGAAGCAGAAGAATATGACGTGGCTTTGGAAAATGATTTTAATCCAAAGATAATTAAAATCAGAAGTTGTGCTTGAATGTATTTTACAATAAGCCACGTCGTCCCTAACATAAATGGCAATACCCCTATGGGGGGAGAGATTGTGCACTAAAGTGTACCCCGACACCTGGTAATAACCTAAGTCATTATCGGGTGATATTTGGGTTTCACTAAGTGCGAAGATTGGGGGTTTGTAATTAGATAAGTGGCACTCAACAAAAGAGAAATTCGCTTGAAGTCCACGAATGTTACAAAAGTCAATACCAAAACTTGACTTGTAACGGGACTTCGGTTGCGCGGGCTCAACCGCCACGTTCTCGGGAATATTTCCCGGCATTATATTTGCCGCAACCATCAGAGTCAATAAAATTTGTCCTCGTCAAAGTGTTATGCCTTTTGAGACGGGGCAAATTTCATCGACCGACAGATTTTAGCCGCGGCACCTGCAGGACCGAGATGCGAGAGAGGGTAGGGAGCAAGGGTACTTACTTGTGCCGTTCGTCGGTCCGGTCGGTTTGAGTCTATTGAAGGGTGATGGGCCTTCGCGTTAGACTGCGCTCGTTATTTTTTTGTTTTGTCACTGTTTTTTTTTTTTTAATAGTTTTTTGTGCACTTTTTTATTCGATTTCTCGCACTCTTTATGTGTAACAGTTTTTTTTTTTTTCGTTTGTGTCGGCGCGTTTTTAGGGACCGGGACAGCACACGTCCGTTCCCTTCGCTGTCCTAACCCAAACTCCATGATATATTATTCCTCTCCCTTCGTTTTGCTTTCCTTCCCTCGGATATGCGTCATAATCCAGAAAGACAAAATCCAGAAACGACAAAATCCAGAAATGACAAAATCCAGAAAAAATCCAGAATAAAAAATCGCGCGATACAGTATATTCTCCGAAGGCTATGCTTTCGTAAAAAAATTTCGATTTTTTGAAAATTCTAGACCAACTTCAATTATAAGTTTGTTTTCGGCAAAATCAGGATTTTGTCGTTTCTGGATTTTGTCATTTCTGGATTTTGTCGTTTCGGGATTTTTAAAAGTTTTCTGGATTTTGTCGCTTCTGGATTTTGGCATGACACCCCTTCCCTCTTCTGCGTCTTCTTCATTTTCATATCGCGACTATAATAACATCAATTTAGACCGGCTTTCTGAAGTCGCCTCCTCTATACCGTGGAGTGATATCTATAACACAACTTCTGTCGACACAAAAGTTGATATTCTGACCTCATTCATTCAATCAGGTTATGACCAATGTGTACCAATTATCACAAGAAGACGCTATCCCTCCTTACCTTGTCCTTGGTTTTCGCGGGAAATCCGCGACTTAATAATTCAGGGTGAGTTCATGTACAGACGTTATCGTAGGACTAGAATATTTAGATACCGTAATGACTACAAACTGCTCCGCAACCTTATCAACAGTAAGGTTAAGTCTGCAAAGCGTGAGTATTATTCCCGCAAGCTTGATCCCAATTTAAATTCTAAAAAACTCTGGTCTAATCTTCGTTCGCTGGGCATCCATGCTCCTGTGGCCATCCCGTTTGATGCTGATGTATACCTCCTCAATGCATCTTTTATTCAATCTCCATCTGAGCCTGCTTCCTCTTCTGATCTTCTTCCCCTTGACCTACTTAGTTCTTAGTTAGTTTTCGTTGTGTTGACACACCTGAAGTTCTTGAGATATTACTTTCCATCTCTTCAAATAGCATTGGCTGGGATAATCTATCTCCCCGTTTTCTTAAGCTTCTATCGCCACTAATCGCAGAAACTATAACGCATATCTTCAATTACTGCTTGACAACTTCTCAAGTTCCGTCGCTTTGGAAAAAAGCCATAGTGATTCCTTTACCTAAAAAATCGCCTCCCGATGACATAACTGATTTTCGTCCCATCAGTATTCTTCCTTTTCTCGCCAAAGCCTTTGAAAAAATCCTCTATATACAAGTATGTACTACGATATCTTGAGTCTAACAACCTCCTCTCTAAATACCAGTCTGGCTTCCGTAGATCCCATAGTTGTGAAACGGCAGTATTAAAAGTAACGACTGACTTGCGTTCTGCGCTCGACATTGGTGACATTGCCGTACTGGTCCTTTTAGATTTCTCTAAGGCATTTGATTCTGTGGTTCACTCCCTTCTGCTCTCCAAACTTAGCCGACTCTATCACTTTTCCTCTTCTGTCATTCGACTCTTCGCTTCTTTTCTACTTAATAGGCTTCAATGTGTTCGCCTTAACAATGCTGTATCCTCATTCCTACCTGTGTCCCTTAGAGTTCCGCAAGGCTCTGTACTTGGTCCCCTTCTCTTTTCGCTGTATGTTAATGATCTTCCTACTGTTATCCATAATTGCTCCTTCCATCTTTATGCTGATGATCTCCGGCTGTATACTTCATGTAATCCTAACCAGATCGAACAATGTATTTCGGAATTCAATAGTACATTATCCCGAATTAATGAATGGTGCTCCTTAAATTAAATCCTAATAAATCCCAAGTTCTGTTCCTTACTCGTCGCTCTCTGTCCGTTGGAAACGTTTCGTCTCTTCTTCTCAATAATATTTCGCTTCCCGTTGTTGACTGTGTCAATTATCTTGGAATTGTTATCAACTCCAAACTTTCTTGTTGCAAACACGTTTCACTTATGCTCTCGAAGATATATGGAACATTACGCAAACTTTGGCTCTATTCCAGTCTTTTATCCTCATCTATCCGGTTCAAGCTTGTTTAGTCCCTCATCCTGCCATACTTTCTCTACGGGTCTCTCATATACATATCGTTTGACTCATCCTGTCGTCAGCGTCTCAAAGTTGCATTTAATGATTGCTTAAGGTTCATTTACAACCTGAGAAGATCTGATCATGTGTCTGGTTTCCAAAACTCCTTGTTGGGCTGTGGCATCTTTCGCTTTATTGATATCATGGCTTTGGTCCTCCTGCATAAAGCTTTCTATGCCAAGAGCCCTCCCTACCTTTCTGACTTCCTCACGCCTCTCCAATCCCTGCGCTCAATTAAATTTCTCATTCCCGCACATCATTCCCTAATTGGTAGTCGTTCTTTCTTTGTGCACTCCCTCAGACTCTGGAATAATCTTCCGAACACTATTCAAAGAATAGGCACAGCCTTCAAGCTTCTCTCTTTCTATCTTCTTCCTCTTCTTCTACCTAGTATTTCTTTTCTCTAAATTTCGCTCGCCTTTTTTTCCACATTTACTTCCTTTACCTTTTGTCCTTTCTGGTTTTCTGTAATGTTAATTGAAGTTTGTTTTTCTTTTTTTTTTCTCTTAATTTTGCTAATTAGATATAGTAACTAGATTATGATGAGCTTTGAATTATAATTATAAATATATACATACATATATGTAGGTACGAAAAAAGATGAAAATCTTGTGTACAACTTCCAAAATAAATTATTATTATTATTATAGTGTAGAGAGAGAAGTGCAAGAAGGAACTGCCACAATATTTCTATTCCACCTACTCCTAACCATTACTATCGTGACTCCAACATCCGGCCATCGGGAAACAACTCTCTGGAGTGTTATGCCTCCTGAAAAGGCTTGAATTTCATCAACCAACCGATGACATACGCTTGGTGTAAGTCTAGAAATTAACAAGTCTTTCATCTTCATATAGTTAATGAGTGGAAGGCGAACAGCTAGCTATATGCAAAAGTTCTTCAAATGACGATTCTGGCTATCAGAGAGGGAATGCAACCTTTTTATACGCGTTTGCATACAACTAAACAGCTAAACTTTTATGAGTTTATATGGGAATAAGCTTATTGGTGCATATTTGCTCGTTTGTTTTGATTTATGAAAGAAAACAGCTGATTCAATTTTCTTTCCTTTTCTGCTCTGCATACTTTATCGCTTTGTCTCGCTGAATTCACGAAGTATGCGTTGAGTTTTGCTCAGCAGTGATGTTCATATATGCACGCACACAACTAACGGGGGGGAAATTTTGTATGAAGATGAAAGACTTGTTATTACTAGACTTTGGGAAGGGCTAGGGAAAGCTATGGTGGGAGGAATCAGAAACATCTCTCCTCTTTACATTGCACAAAAAGGAGGAAAGTTATGCAGGTGGGAAAGACCGTGGTACTGCCGGGATTTGAACCCGGGACCTCTGGGATGGTAGCCAAGCGTCATACTCCCTCGACTACCGAGGTATATAAAGGGATATCGTTTATGTACATACGAGTATATCCTCATATACTGCTGAAAACAATTAACTGAACCAAACTATTCCACTGGTGAGAATAACCTAGGACCCAAGTGTATATCGAAAGTATGAAAGAGTTGGTCCCTCCGTTAAAATGGTAGTTCTGTAAACTGAAAAATGCGCTGATCAAGCATGAGGTCTGTCCCTTGATAATTAGGTGGGTGGGTAACATCCAGAGAAAAGGGGCAATACGAATTTAGACAGGAAGATTCGAAACTTGGAGCAATAGTTGAATAGGATGCCCACAAGGCCACCTCTCTTCTGTAAAGTATAACTGTGGATTCTTTCTTCAGAGGACTAACTCCTGGGTATGCCGACTACCAAGCGATTGTGACATTTGGCAATTTTATAAATACTTCTGTAGTCAATTAGGAATGGTCGCTAAAAGGTAAAAGCCCACTTCTTTTGGTTAGGTACTGGGTTGCTCCTAGTCTGGGGTGGTAGCACGTAATTCGTTTCAATCGACCTCTCCATACAAAAATCTTGAATATTTGTATGAAGAGGTCGATTGAGACAACTTACGTCCTTGTCAATTCATATGGCTTTTCGTTACCCTAAATATTCCTGTGCCCCGGTACGCACTGCCGGATGATCTTGTTCCTTCTTTTTGGCAGATCTCTACCAACTTGTACGTTATATTGACCACACCAAGTGTTCTGGTTTCTAGCCTTGGATTCACAGTCAACTATAGGCTCACGGTTGTTCTTTTAGTGGTTTAACGAGAAAGAATTCCAGCGCTCCAACCCTAATTCCAGAATTCCAACCCTAATATCGAGCAATCTATGGATGTCATTACACTACACATCTAGTCCAAAGGGAAATTTTCCTATTCTTATGTGATGGGGACCTCGAAATCTAAATTGGCTGACATTGAGCTTCGATATTATGCAGCCAGATGGTCCCTCTATCATGCCAAGAAGTAGAGTTACTGCGCTGCTGCAGCTGGTGTGTTTTTACATCTTCTACACTCAACAATCTGTTTTTCGTAGCCTCAGGGCGGTGCAGGGCCTGCTTGCTGACTATTGACTTATGCATAGATCGGGGAAGGGAATGAAATGCCATGCCCGCGTTTTCTCAGCATTGGACAAATTTTATTCATTCAGTCTATAGGACGAAACAAATGAAAACGGTCTGACACTGATCACGTTTTCAGTGATGGGTAATATGGTGATCGTAGACACAAGACTCCAGCGGAGAGATATATAAGGCAATCCGGAGATTTTAGGATGGAAGAACACAAAACTCAATTGGTCACATACTTATAGATGCGCGTCACTGTTCAGAAGTATTAGATATCAGATCATATCGTGGTGCAAACATCGACTCTGATCAATATATGACTGGAACAAGAATCAGAAGCCGAATTTCGACAGCAAACGAAAGAAGAAACCACAGGGAAAAAAATTTAACGTGGAACTGTTAAGAAAGAAGAAAATCAAGAAGAATATGTAGAAAAAATCAACAGAACAAAAACAGTGGCAAATGCAAATAACAACGCTGAAGACATAGAAGTTAAAGGAAGTAACTTGAGACAAAGAATCAAAGAGTCTGGACTGAGCAATGGATTCACAAATTAAAATAAAACAACAACAATAAACATACAAAATATTAATTAACTAATCACTAACAAACTAAAATCACCTACCACAGAACAATAATGAACACAAAATAAAAACCCAACAAGTCTCCGCCACCCGCTTCCCGCCGGCTGCTCCGGCGCTGCAGCCTTAATTGGTCGGTTCACACTGCAACCAGGCTATCCCTAGAGTCCCAATGGATGCATCGCCAAATGAGGTAATGAACTTCACGCATTTTTGTAACATTCGGAGACTGAATGCGAACTTCCTGGCCGTTACGTGCGAATTGTTACTTCTTCCTATTCCTCTTTAATCCCTTATGGGACATAGGGCGAAAACAGTTGCCTTCCAGCGGATTCTGTTTTGTGCGACAGCGCTCAGTTCCGACAAGGATTGCTAATAGCCTCTGGCCTCTGCTACTTGCGGATTCCAGTCAAGGGTCTGTTTGGATAGATTCTTGTTTTCGCGCCGCAAGGTATGGGCAATCCAATTCCATTTTCTTCGCCTGATTTGGGCGTGTATCCTGGCCGGCACGGCGCCATAGCTCTTCATTAGGAATTCTATCTTGCCAGCGGATTTTTAGGATACGACGCAAGCATCGGTTGATGAAAACTTGTAGGCGCTATGTGATGAATTGGGTGACTTCCCTTGTTTCGCAACCGTACAAAAGAACTACGTTAACGTTGGAGTTGAACAGTCGCAATTTGGTGTTAGTTGAGATCTGCATTGATATCCATATGCGGAACAGGCATGCATATGCGCTTCTTTGCTACTTCATGCCCCTGATATTCCCGCACTAAGTGAAACCCAAGTGTTACCAGATCTTGATTTAGATCGATTTCAGGTGACAGGGTATAACTTAGTTATATCAGGAATGATGTGGCGTTTCAGAAGGTGAACAGTATTACATCAGCAGTACAGTAGATTTTAACCATCTTTGGATTAAAATAATTATCTATAGCCACGTCCCGCTGGGACTGCCAGCTAACGGATCAAAGAAGAAGAAGAACTCCCTTCATTCACAACAAGGAGGTCAAAACAGAAACATCCCCAAGGCCGACTTATTAGCATCTCTGTTCGCCTCAAATTCTTCTTTATTCGATACTGCTCTGTCACCCCCACCCTCGCGAATACCACGCACTCACTCAATGGACGGGGTTCACTTCAGGACTCGCGAGGTATTCAGGCACCTCATAGAGCTCAACGTCAGCAGATCCATTGACCCGACAAAATTCCCCCTATGGTACTTAAAAAATCGGCCTCACCTTTGGCTAAACTCCTGCGCAAACTTTTTGCCCTGTCTTACTTATCTGGAGTGTATCCTGACTCTTGAAACTAGCTCATGCTTAGCCCATCCCAAAAAAAGGTGAAGCCAGCGTCCCCTTAAACTATCACCCAATAGCAATTACTTGTTCTCTGCAAAAGCCCGGAGACAATAATCAATAGAAAGCTGATGAAATATCTAAAATCCAACCAAATTATACACGACAGGCAGTACGGCTTTAGACCAAAACGGTCTACTAGCGATCTGCTTGTATGTTTAACCGAGCGTATCAATCAAAGCATTCACCGCTTTGGTGAGTCTGGTCTGGTTGCTTTAGATATCTCAGAGGCTTTTGACAGAGTATGGCATCCTGGTCTGTTGACCAAACTCCGAAGTGTACTAAAAAGTGAACACTAATATTGAATGTAAACTTTTTATTGCTCCAGACAGTATTTGGGAACAACCTACATTTGAAATCAAGTTAAGAATGAAATTAATGGAGTTATTGGTAAAAATTATAAATATAACGTTCTTAAATGAAGACCCTCGGGGAAAAACCAACTTAGTCCATTTTTTCAAAAATCAGAGAAATCAGCTCCATCTATTACCTGCTAAGGTGTACTAAAATTCAAGGTATTAAGCCCGCTACACACTATCGTCGTTTTACTCCGCGTTCGTCGAACAGCGTTGTCCGAACGACGTACGCCTCTATTCTATACACATTACTCGTCGTTAAGTTCGCGTAGTATAATGGACGAAAATAATCTGTTAGCAGTAGCGGCGGTTCTTGCTGGGAAAAATAGGAGGAAGGAAAAGAACGTGTATGGTGCAAACCCTGCTTATTAAAAAGAAATGAATTTTCGCATGTGAATATTTCAAATGAACTGTCGTTAGAGCCTGATGATTGGAGGAATTATTTAAGAATGAATGAAGACTGCTATAAGGAACTTTCAAAAATGGTTACGCCTCTTATTCAAAAGCAAGATACTAAATTGAAGAAATCTATTTCTCCACCCGAACGACTCTCAGCCACTCGGCGCTTTCTTGCAACAGGAAGAAGCTACAGTGACCTAAAATTTTCTGTTGTTATTTCTCCGCAAGCAGTTATCTCCTGAACTTTTTTTACTAAAACTTCATACGCCTTATTTCTTTCATCGCGGTTACTGTTTTATGACGAACGACGACGTCCAGTTTTCAAACACACTATCGTCGTACAGCGTACAGCGAACGGAGAAAAATCAAAACGGATTTGATTTTTCGCTGTGGCGAAAAACGTGGCGGCGTTGCCATCCACACTGCAATTTTTTATCGTCGTTCGTCGTACGGACAAAGCCGTTCGACGTACGCGGAGTAAAACGACGATAGTGTGTAGCGGGCTTTAACTATGGGGAAAAACCAACGGACCCCTGACAAAATGAACGGGCAATAATAAAAGGTTCGGGGAAGAACCAACGTAGTCCATGAATCAATGGGGGGAAAAACTTGTATTTTTTGGAATTTTATTTTTTGGACTAAGTTGGTTTTTCCCCGAGGGTCTTCAAATGTAAGAACCGGGAAGTGGGTCAAAGTAAATTTCCAAGATTTTCTTCCATGGTAACAAGTGAAGCTAATAAAAGCGTATTAAAAAGGAGATCAGGTAAACTGCTGTTATTTTCCTAAGCCTTCGCCAGGCATTACTGTGTGTCCTTGAACAGAGGTACAGTTTTCGTTGAGTAAACAGAAAGCTTTTTCCCTCAAGTTAACTCGATTCTGTTTTCAAAGCAAATGAAGGTGGCATAAGTAATTTGACATTGCGTCGCCGTTAATATATGTATGTGCAGTAAAGGATACTTAATCACATACAAATGCAAAACTTGGCTTAACCGGATCGGTTTCGTTGAGTTTACTTAGATTTAACGAAACTTTACTCAACCCCCGTTTCCATGGGCGCCTACTCTGAGGGTAAAGGAGAATGACCATCAACGGTACTGGTTTTTCTCATGCATCAAGATAAAAATTATATTACAATTATTTTCTTAACTTTTGAAGTCATTCTGCAATTAGAATGCCAATTTTGTATTGGGGTTATTTTGTAAACGTAATAAGTTATGAAATTGTTTTGATAAAATGAATTACCTACTGCCGGCTATCCTTACGTTAAAGTGTTGCCATAATCAAAATAAGTAAATATATTGGCAACTCTGTCTGGAAAATATTCAGTGGAAGTGAATACTGAAATTGATGAGGATATTCCTCTGATTTTAGGCCTAAATAATTATTTGTTAAGAGGTAGGATTAAATCCAGGCATGTGAACAGTCATACATATTACACGTATTTATTAATAAGCAGAGACGATGCTGTTTTTTTACAGCTCTCCTTTTTTTGTATTTGTAACTGTTTTAACAGGAAATATAAAGGCAAGGTACTGATTTATTTAAGGGGTTAGGCCACTGTAGAAACCAAAAAAAGTGGTTGTTTTGTAATTTTTTTTTTTGGAAAACGGTTAAATATATGGAAAAACGGCTTTCATAGTTTAATTAAACATATATCGAAGTATATAAAAAAAAATATTTTCTTCAATTTTGTTACAAAATGGTGGAGTTACAGCCTATACGCGTAGACGCCTCTTAAAAAAGGTCCCCTACGGCTAGCAGTACAAAAGGCACAGCTTTTTACCTAGAGCTACCAAAAAAAAATCTCATTATCTATAAGAGATTTGGCATCGAAATACGTACCGATTTTGAAAAATATTAAATTTTGACAAAATGGCACACTTATCAAAAAAAAAGTCCAAATTGAGCACAAAATTGGGGCAAAGAACTGACTCTACAAAAAAAATATTGAAGGTATTGCAAAACCCCTACGTATTTCGATGGAGAATCTTGTTTTCAACATACAGTTAAAATTTCAAACGATTCGATAAAAAATTGATCAAGTTATGCTGCTAGCCAACCTGAAAAATGTCATTTTGAGAAAAACGCGTTTAAAGTTTTTTTTATATATACTAGGTGAATTTTCCAATTTACCTTCAATCTGCGATGCCTGCACCATATAATTGTCCTTCGACATCATGATTTTGGACCTCATCATCCATATTATTAAGAAAAAAAAAAAAATCGACTTTTTTTTTTCTACAGTGGCCTAACCCCTTAAGTCTCTATCCCATCAGATATGCTCATTAATCTGCTCTCCAAACTACGACCTATAAACTTCCCTCTATACACGACGCGATGGATATTTCTATTTTGAGGTTAAGTTACGTTTTCTAAAAAAAACTTGGAAATGCGGGTTTTGATTCCAAAATGGCAATTGTAGATGGTTATTTGGTTAATTTATAAACCACCTTAAACAACTTTGGAATTGACGCAACTCTGTACCGTGGTCCATATTGTCGTGGTCATTCTCCTTTGCATAGAGACTCAGTACATATGAGCGTAAGGGGATTACCCTCGCAGCTAATTGTGTTGTATGTCAAACGAATTACGGAAGTCTTCAGGCCATTTTAAACTACGCTGGGATTGATTCCGCTGGAACTTTCTAAAATCGGTAGTATAAACTCTGCTGGAATTGAGAGTAATTTCGAAATTAAAATATATGATACTCAGATATGTTCCGCAATCGAGTGGAATGAAATCGAATCGGAATTCAATTTCAATCGAAGTAAATATAAGTATGTTACATAAATGGAATTGGTGGAAATGTAGAACATCTAATTTCGAGTTCGACAAAAATCGAATTGTAGAACACTCCATAGTCGGTAAGAAAATTGCAGCGGAATCAATTCCAGCGTTGTTCAGAATTGGCCTGAATACCTTGTGTGACTGTAGTTTGTTACGCTTTTATTGCATATAATACTTAATGAATTCATGAACATAACTATTTCTAACGAAATCTATGATTTTTTGTAGTCCCGCAACTCCAGCGAATCCGCGGGATTGTTTACCTCGATCCCGCGGGATTGAGATTTTGATGAGGGATTGGATTCCCTACTTCTGTAGGTGCGTGAACGTTTATGAGGCTGGTGTTCTTTAATTTGCCTCGCACACGAAGGGTGCATAGCCTTTCTTTTATTGCTTTAAAGCCGGTAAAGGGAGGCTTCGTTATTTTGCTGACCATAAAACCTACTGCGAACACGTTGTGTTTTGTATGACAGTTGTAATATAGGGAGAGCTGACTGCAAAAAACATGACCTATCGAGTAAGAGGATGAAATTTTTTTGAAATGTTAGTACTCAGCGATCATAAGAAAAATCTTGGTCTGCGTGGGCGAAAGTGTGGCCCAAGTTTGGTATGTGCGTTTTCCGGAATATGTTTGGGACGGCAACTTATCGAGTAAAGGTAGCCATAGACGTCGTTCTTTTTTGGCAGTTTTAACCGCACGGTAAAACTGTACGGGTAAACTCGAACAATGACCATATCCACATACTAGACGTTATTTCTTTCAGTTTTTCTGAAATCGCAGTGTTATTATCATCATCTGTTCTGCTATGATGGGTCCTACGACAACGTAAGCAGCTGCGGCTGCAGTGGATATAAAAGAAAATGTTAAAAATGGTGGTTACTTAAACGAAGAAAATTTTCACACGTATGTATATCTTTTAAATGGATTAGAACCAAGAGATTGGTTTAATTGATTGATACACCTCATCAGTCCCCGAACCAGATTTCTTAGACTGCATTACTTTTTTTAACTCCATTCGGATGCAACCACTTAGAGAGTCGATTTCTTTTCAACAGATTCTTTCGTGACAACTCCGTAGATCTGTCATTGTGAAAACAAGAACAAACTTTTTATTAACAACAAAACAAAAAATTATTCAAACTAGGAGAAAGTCGACACAGACAAAACCCGTCCTTTTTAACTGTGACGTCACACACACGAGCCGACTTGAACGAAGACGATTGAAAACGGACGGTTAAAATCAAGCTGCAGCAGATATTTTTGAATGCCGGCAAGAAGGACGGTTTTTGGCCACACACCGACCGTTTTATCCGTACAGTTTTACCCGTGCGGTTAAAACGGCTAAAAAAGAACGACGTCTATGGGTATGGAGTTTCAAGCTAAAACCAAATTAAAATTTGGAGATTTTATACTAGCAAACACAGGCCTCCCGGATCTGTGACGGTGCCAAGTGGCTGGCAGATCACGTTTTTTAGTGTTTAATTGCAACTTAAATCTTAACTGTGTAGAAGTAAAGTCTTCGGGTTAGGGATTTAATTATTGTTAAGTTTCATGTCTGCTCCGGGTTGTGGAGGTTTTATTCGCTTGTATGTTGGCTAAGTTCATATTTTTATGTCAAAATTGTTATAAAAATATTGTAGACGCTAACTTGTGAATTAGGGACGCTTTTCGTTTATTTTATTAATTAATAAAGTTTTGTTTACCATTGACAGAGATTTTCACTTATAACGACATTGGGCTGCCTCTAACAAACTGCTATAGCGATTACCGCACAGCAACTCAATTGGGCTTGTTTTTTAGGTAATGATGTGTTATTTTATTTGCTATAAGAGCAGGAACGAAGAAGGAGGAGTGACTCCATTTAGAAACTTCGATATTTTCCATCTGAGCCTCCTAAAAATTCTCGTTTTTTAGCATGTTTATCTAACAAATGCGTTATTAACCCCTTCCGGTACGATTTAATAATGAAAAACTGTGCATGAAATAACAATTTAATTTTTATTAAAAAAACTTGTTTCATTTTATAATTCATACATATTCTTAATTAATATCCATTTTTACACATGTTAATGCCGCGAGCCGGCCTTTTAAAGGAATTGTTAGGAGAATA
Source organism: Thereva unica (assembly GCA_949987705.1). Taxonomy (NCBI): domain Eukaryota; kingdom Metazoa; phylum Arthropoda; class Insecta; order Diptera; family Therevidae; genus Thereva; species Thereva unica. Next base: position 79,400,108 of record OX465281.1, read on the forward strand.
ATGTTTATTGAATACCATCCTTAATAAGAAAAACTTTTCTTAAATAGTTTTAAAGGAGAACCTGTACCAATAAGAAAAAGGTGATTGGAGCTAAAGGAGTAGATCGGAAAGAAAAGGGGTGTATCAAAACTAGTAACAAAAGTGTTGCCAAATTCAGTACACTAGAAATTTTAAATTAAATAAATTATCATATTCAACAGTAACTTTAGTCGCATGACGAGTGTAGCTCGTCATTGTGCGGTATGGCATGAAAAACCGAAGACGAGCTGGACTCGTCATAATACCGGAAGGGGTTAACAGTACTTTTTTTCTTAAAGTAGTATACATACATACATATATAAGAATGGTCTTTGTCGTATACTTTCCCTGGTAGTGAGCATTAAGGTGCCGGCCCATAGAACGCGTTAAGGTGCCGGCCCATAGAACGCGTTAACGCGATGCGCGAGTTATATCTCAGAACCGCGGAAACATTAAAAAAAAACAATGAATTTGATTTTTACACTATAAAAGATCTGTTTATTTAAATTTATGAAAACTACTTTTTACTACAATAATTAATTAATCAAACAAGAGTAAAATAAAGTCTTTAACAATAATATAAATCGGATTTAAGATATCGACTTGATGAAGCGAAAGCCAGCACAAGAGTGTCCAGCCTAATTATTACTTGAATATGATTTACCTTAAAGAATTTAATAAAATGTGGAAATACCTTAGATATTAAATTACTCTAAAGAGAACCTTCTACTTAATTTACTTAACTTATGCTTAGGTGGCGTCTGGTGTATGAATCGGGAACGGAAATTGGTTAGCGGCATGTGTAGAGTTCATGACTGGAATCATCAGGTCACACGGGTGTTGCATTTGGCATTTGGGGTTAAGGGCATGTAACTCCTCCCCCCTTAGTGTTGAGCGACGGCCAGATGAACTGAATCCTTGAAGGTTCGCTGGGCGTCGCGAATGCGGATATGGTAGGTGAAGCACTTTGTAGTTCCAGGGATGTTCTCTTCTGAAAACTTCTATATAGTCCTGCGTAGGTGATTAGGATGATGGTAAGTATCACAACAACTAGTATTATGTATGAAGGGACGAAGTCATCTAAGCGGACGTAAGGTTCCAGCATCTCGTAGGTGTTCCTTTCGGCTAATTGGTAGTTTTGCAGTTTTTCCAGTTTTATAGGGCTATTGAAGAAGGTGGTGTTTGATTCATTGAAGATGGTAGGATGGATGGTTATCTCGTCCCAATATCTGCTCTCTAGAGTGCTGTAGGTGACATCGTTGATTTTCACTTGGCAATTTTCAAAGTGGATGAGCGCTGATCCTTGGATTTTCCTTTCGTCTAGGCCGCAGGTGGTGGAGATGATGGTCGCTGGAGCCTCGATTAAGATTATGTAATTTGGCTCCGGTTGAAAAATTTCGGCGTTAGTTTTCCTCTTGTGCAGTTCGCATTTGGCTGGCTTGTTATTAATTAAATTCCCTATACATGAACTACTTACTGGTTCTCTATCATTAGTTTCTCTACAATAATATGTACCTTCTATTCTATTGCAAATGTTGTCAAGATTTTGAATGTGATTTGAATTTAGCAAAATATACGGCTTGGGTTTAAGGGTGTTAGTTTTGTTAATAGGAAGTGGGATAATATGAAATATAGAATAAATTTCTTCAGAAAAATTCGGTATTTGAATGTTGAATATTATATTAGTATCATTATAATAGGCTTGAAGGCCAAGTAGCTCGTATAAATGTTCATTTGATTTTATAGTTATATTTTGTTTTTCAATTATAGTATGAATTTCTAATAGTTCTGTAATGCTTAATATCTGTTTTGGGATTATGTTCAATTTGGCAAAAACGATAGCTTCTCCAATGTTAGCTAGATGTGCGTGGAGTAAGTCTATGTTATAATTGATTTGATTCAGAAATTGTAAGTATTGGAATAGTGCATTTTCGGATTTAATTTTGTTTTGGATTTTATCTTGCGTAAATTTAAAATAATTAGTTATTATTTCTTGCTGGTTATTAATATGCTTAGTGATATTATCAAAACGTTCTATCATTTTCTTATTAATTAATGTTTGTTTGTTAAGTTCGGTTTTTACCATTTGGTCATTTTTCATGAGAGTGTCAATTTCTGTATTAAGTTTTAAAGCGTCATTAGCGTCCATATTTCCCGTGATTCCTTTAATAAGTGTCCCTAGTCCGTTTATAAGTCCTCTCTTAGTCCTAGTTCTAAATGATGGCATTAAAGTCTGTAGTTTGTTTCTAAGTTCGCCTAATTTAGTTTTTGTAGTGTCCAATGAGTTATTTAGTTCGTATATACTGTCCAATGTCTTTAAGGAGTTGTCTATCTTGTTTATATTTTCTTCGTACTGTCTAAGTTTTACTATATGTAATAAATTGTCATGTCCTCGTATAGTTCTAGCTATTCCCAATTTGAGTGGTAGAATGCCCTTGTTGTTCGTCAAGTCGTGAATTTCTACTTTCTCTGCTAATATCTGCCCTATTGCCCTGAAATTTACGTTTCTTCTTAATTTTTGATTTATGTAATTTTTTATTTTTATTTGTAATGAGAGTAACTTCTTTATCTTGTCTAACTTTATGTTTGCTAAATCGAGGGGTTAATTTATTCCGCCTACACTCTTTCCTATAAATTCTCATACCTTCATCGTATGGTTCCGGTTCTTCTCTATTTGTATTAAGTTTTTCTATATTATTTTTAACATTAGTTTCTAATTTTTCTTTTATCGTCGGGTATATCTGGGTGTGGAATTCTTTTAATTTTTCTAGATATTCATGAACGTTCTGGTGTTGTAAATCGTTATTGAACTCATAGGTTCGACCGTAGAAAATCTCAAAAGGAGTAAATTGGGTGGCTGAATGTATAGCATTATTATATGTTATAATTGTTTCGCTTAAAATATCGTCGTGATCTCTAGTTTTATGTAAATTGTGGATGATCCTATAAATTTCAGTTAGTGTTGAATGTAAGCGTTCAACAGGCGAATTGCTACTACTTTGCTGATATGAAGTGACGTGGTGGTGGATTTGGAATTGTTTACAGAAATCTTGGAAAATGAGAGAAGTGAATTCTGCTCCAGAATCGGAAACTAGTTTCTTCGGTACGCCATGGGTACTTATAAACTGTTTTAGAGCTTTGATTATCGTTAAGCTGTTTCTCGCTATCAGAGTATGTGCTGAAGCAAATTTAGAAAATTTGTCAATGACGGTGAGGATTTGCTGATTGTTAATGGAATATATATATCCACATGGATTATATCGAGAGGTTTTAAAGGGGTTTCAGGGACCGTGTGCTTAACCTTTGGAGGGGACCGATCATACTTCATAGTCTGGCATACGCTACAGGTATTTATGATTTGGGATATTTTATTCTTCATCAATGGAAAGAAATATTTTCGTTTTAAATGATTTAGGCTTTCATTGATACCTCTATGATTACTCTGAACATGATAGTCTCGGATGATTTTATCTTGTTCGTCGCCTTCTGTGACGTCGGTTAATATTTTATGACATCTAATGACTTTGAAAACCTTTGACCGTGAAAATAATTTGGAGAAAATGGTTTGAATCGTCTTGAAGAGGTCGTCGTTTGTGGTATAGATTGCGTTTAAACGACCTGGTGCTAAAAATCTTTTAAGTATCCCGGTTATTGCTTCTTCTGTGTTTGTCGTGGTCCTAACTACTCTCCGTTGCTTGTTTTTGAATGGCATTATAAGGGATACTTCAGGCTTCATATTGGATTCTTCTAAGACTAGTTGCAGAGCGAATTCGTTTATGGGTCTATCGGTAGTAATTATGGTGTCGTCTATTTGCTCAGTATCAAGTTGGGTGGCTGATCCGCTGGTAGATGGCTCGGCGTTTTCATTTATGTTTACTTCGACTACAGGGTTATTAGCTTCTGGCCTTATTCTACTCAAGGCGTCAGCGTTGGAGTTCTGAGAGCCCTTTTTGTAGACTATCTCATAATCATACTCCTCTAATTTTAGTCTCCAGCGGACGAGACGTGAATTAGGATCTTTGAGACTCATGATCCAGGCTAAAGGTTTGTGGTCGGTCACGATTTTAAATCTTCTACCAAAGAGGTACGGCCTGAAATATTTGGTCGCCCAAACAATCGCCAATAGTTCCTTCTCAATGGTAGAATAATTGATCTCGGAATCTGTCAAGGTCCTGCTTGCATAGCAAATAGGCTTGTCACTTCCGATTGATCCCTGGGACAATACCGCACCGATAGCGTAATTACTAGCGTCTGTTGTCAAGACGAATGGTTTAGTAAAGTCGGGGTATTGGAGTATTGGATCATTTGATAGTATGTCTTTGCAAATTTCAAAAGTTCTAACGTAATTCTCAGTTAAAGTGATTTCTTTACCTTTCTTGAGGCACTGCGTGAGGGGTTTCGTCAGTCTGGCGAAGTCTTTAATGAATTTCCTGTAATATCCCAGGAGACCCAGAAAAGATTTGATCTCCTTTTTGGTTTTCGGGATTGGAAATTCCTTAATAGCTTTGGTTTTGTCCGGCTTAGGCTTCACTCCATTTGTTGTTACTACATGACCGAGAAAATCTACTTCTTTGTATAAAAATTCGGATTTATCCAGTTGAATTTTCAAGTTAGCTTCTCTAAGTTTCTGGAATACTTTCGTCAGATTATTAATGTGTTCTTGCAGTGACGTGGAGTAAACGATAATATCGTCTAAGTACACCAGACACGCTGAACCTTGTAACTCTTTCAGCACATTGTCCATAACTCTCTGGAATGTTGCTGGAGCATTTTTTAGTCCGAACGGCATACGGACGTACTCATAATGACCGCCTTCAACTGTGAAAGCTGTCTTTTGGACGTCGGAAGGGTCCATTTCGATTTGATGAAAGCCGCTCTTTAAGTCAAGGGTAGAAAAGTACATACACTTTCCCAGTTTATCTAAGATTTCGGTGATATTGGGTAAGGGGTACTTGTCACTGATCGTTTGCTCGTTTAATCTCCGATAGTCTATCACTAGACGCCATTTTTTCTTCCCGCTGGCATCGGCCTTTTTGGGGACTATCCAGACGGGTGAGCTCCACGGCGAATAGCTGGGTCGGATTATGCCTTGTTCGAGCATCACATCGATCTGTCTTTTCACTTCTTCTCTATGAATATAGGGATATCGGTATGACTTGGTATATATTGGGGTGTCGTCTATGGTTCTGATTCGGTGTTTCACTTCGTTTGTGAAGCTAAGATCCTGCCCTTCTTTATAAAAAATGTCTTCAAATTCTTTGCAGACTTCTAGCAAGGCCCTGGTTTCTTCTGTGTTAAGGTGGTTTGTTCTGAGGAGATCTTTTATGGCTGGGTTTGTATTCTTAGGTTCGTCGTCATAATTTACGTTAAAGTTATTACACTCTGTGTAGCTATCGATAGTGAAAGCTTCTGCCTTTAATGGTTGTTCAAAGAAAAGTTCCTGCTCGTAATTACTTTGATTAATTACTTCTACACAGCTGTACCAGTTCTCGGCAGAATAGAGACCTTCGGGAATGTATAGTTTGGGTTTCACTTGCATATTTTTTAAATAAACATCGCCATGCTCAATATCGACTGGTAATTTAGCAATAATTTTGGAATTAGGAGGAATCTTATACCTTGCTGACATGAAATTTGGTTTAAAGAGGAGTGGAATTCTGCTATAAGTTGTGATCAGGCTTTGACTAACGAGATCGATATTTGCTCCAAGAGATCTTAGAGTGTCTAGGCCAAGCAATCCGTCAAAATACCCGTGGAATCGAAAAGCTAAAAACCGTGTCAGACCGGGTTGATTGAATTCGAGGAACGTTGGGATTATGACTTCTTTATCAATCTCATGGATTTTTAATATTGTTGTGATTGCTATAGGTTTTATGCGTCTTAATTCGTTAGGGTGTATGAGTTCTGGGTTTATAAATGATGACGAGGAACCTGTGTCTATGAGAAATTTGAGGGGTCGACCGAAGGGAGAAGAAATGTGGATGTAAGGGAGTACTGTTCCATGTTTGTTGACGTCTAAGTAACCGATGGGTTCTGCGAGGCACTGGAGGTAAAATTTTCGTCTATTTCATAGGTGGGAGTATCATCGCTGTAATTGTAATAATGGTCTAGACTTTGTTGGTACGAATTAGGTTTACGAGCGTATCTTGAGTTATTGATATTTTCCGGTTGCGCTGCTTGGGTCTCTGCTATGTGGAATAGCTCCTTACTTGTATAATTTTGCTTCCCAAATGGCCGTTGGAAACTGTTTGTTGGTTGTTGCCTGTTCTGCGTTTGAGAGTGTTTACCGTGCGAAGTGTCCATGGGTTCTGGTTTGGGGTGAGAAGGATAGGGTCTTTGGAAGTTCTGAAACCGCGTTTGATAATTGTTATTGTTGAAGTTTGGAACGCTATATTGCTTCGCGTAAGGAATATATCTCGGCTGCTGTGAATTGTTATTAAACTGGTTGGTACGTGGGAAATGTGAGAAATTTTGAAGTCTTGGGAGGCTTCTAGGTCTAAATTGTTGGTTGAAATTCCTATTCATGGTGGGAGAGAGATTATTGTTTGATCTGTGGGGTTGTTCTGCCTTTGAATACGATATATTTTGTTCTTTAATGCAGAACGAGAAGGCTTCTGCTAAGGTGATCGGTTTCATGGCTCGAATTGTTGAGCCCAAGGGTTCTCGAAGACCAGATAAGAAGGCATTTAAGCACATTTCCGAGTACAAATCTTTTTTGGATTCTACTACACTAGCATTATTTTCGTGGATATTAACGTGGTTGGTTAAACTAGCAAACAGCTCTATTACTTCGCTATAGAATTTTTCGACGGTATTAGTTCCTTGCCTTAACTTATGGAGATCGCGGATAAGGGATGATTCGTTTCTTTTGTCGACGTAGTGTAAAATTAAATGTTCTCTTATCTTACTCCAAATCAATGGAGTCCCATACATATTCAGGACTTCATTGGCAGGCCCAACTACCTTATTGCGGATGGCTCTAAGGAGGACCTGTCCGTAACCCGTTTCACTAACAATGGATATGGTATTTAAAATTTCGTCCACGTTATCCAAAAAGTCAAATAAGAGCCTCGGATTTCTGTCAAATTGCGGCAAATCCTTGATGGCATCAGGGATTCTTAATGAATTAAAAATGTCAAGAGAGGTCACTGTCACTGTGTTGGTAGCATTATGAGGGATATTGGGCACTTCGTTGGACGTCATTTCGATTATATTAATAATATTGGAGGGACCACAAGAGGAATTATAACGTTCGGGACTATTATTCAAAGAAAGGTTACTCAAATTTTTGTTTAAACTGTCGTTAAGTATATTACTTTCGTTAAGGATATTACTTTCGTTAAGAATATTACTTTCACTATTTGCACTCAAATTTTCGATTGAAAAATTACCGTCACTTGCACTATTTTGATTCGATTCTTCGATTTCACTTATTTCATTTAAATTTTCTAAAGATCTAATTAAACCGATTCTACTTTTAAGTCTTGTTAGATAAGGATAAGGACTATTACCGGGGTGGTTAGTTTTTTATTTGGCCGGGGCATAAATATATATATATAATAAAAAATATAGGAAAAATAATTCAAATCAAAATCTTGACAACTTACATTAATATTATTATAAACTGCTTCCTAAGGTTCATGGTTCTCTTCGGATTGGCAATTAAGGGTAAAAACCCAACTGGTCTGTCCTGTATATTTGGTGAGTTTCCGGTAAACCGCCGGTTTCACTTGATGTTGCAGGATGATATCCCTGGTCCTTCCGCAAGTGTTCTTGGTGTCAGCTCCGGTGTTCTGATAAACCGTCAGAAGGCACTAAAACGCACTTTGAAACACTTTTGCACCGATAAACCGTCGGCGTTAGAGTTTTCTTGATAAACCGTCAAAAAAATTTTCTCTAAATTCGCGGATTAGACCGGGATTGACCGTTTGCCAATCCTACCGACTGCGCCAGTTATATCTCAGAACCGCGGAAACATTAAAAAAAACAATGAATTTGATTTTTACACTATAAAAGATCTGTTTATTTAAATTTATGAAAACTACTTTTTACTACAATAATTAATTAATCAAACAAGAGTAAAATAAAGTCTTTAACAATAATATAAATCGGATTTAAGATATCGACTTGATGAAGCGAAAGCCAGCACAAGAGTGTCCAGCCTAATTATTACTTGAATATGATTTACCTTAAAGAATTTAATAAAATGTGGAAATACCTTAGATATTAAATTACTCTAAAGAGAACCTTCTACTTAATTTACTTAACTTATGCTTAGGTGGCGTCTGGTGTATGAATCGGGAACGGAAATTGGTTAGCGGCATGTGTAGAGTTCATGACTGGAATCATCAGGTCACACGGGTGTTGCATTTGGCATTTGGGGTTAAGGGCATGTAACTCGCGCGCATCGCGTTCTATGGGCCGGCACCTTTAACGCGATGCGCGCGTAAGATGCGTGTGACATTTCAGTTAAAGTAAATGCTATTTAATGGAACCAGTCCCAATGACTGCCGCGACATACGCAAGTAAAGCTTCAAACGCTTCAAGTTGACCAATTTTCAACTTTTGGATGCGATAGACGCGTTTGACGTTTGTTTGTTATGTACATAATTTGAAATTTCAAACTTTTATCAATCTAGTGTGCGAGGTTCAAAAATACGAATATGAAATACAAGCAAACGCTTCGGTTTCGATAATCTGAAGGCGTAAAAAGAGATGAAATATCATACACGTACAACGCCTTCATTGGGTCTGTTGAATGTTTCGCGTCCTGGACTGTCACACGCTTCTTGCGCACGCACCGCGTTAACGCGTTCTATGGACCGGCACCTTTAATGGGAACGGGAAAAATGAAAAAACCGAAAAATGGCACCTTATGCAAACAATCCATCTAACCACAACTGACCTATCGAGTAAAGCTGAAGCCACACCGAACCAGGCAGAACAAAACAAAAACAAATTTCCATACTAATTAACACAACTCAAAGCAAAACAAGCAAAACAGTTTTCCAAAATGTATGGAAATTTGCTTTTGTTTTGTTTGCCTGGTTCGGTGTGGCTTCAGCCTAAGAGTACTAAGTAAAACCAAGTTTCGACATTTTTATACTAGAAACAGGTCTGCCGGAGTCGGGTCTGTCCCGATGCCAAGACCACCTTTTTTAGTGCTTAATTACCAGATACATATGTATACCTTTATGTAGTAACTAGCAAAATCTACGTGCGTTGCAACGCCTATGCGGGCACGGATTATACGGGCACAGGGTCTCACTTTATTGTTTTGAGGTGTTCGATGGGGCATCTTTTTGGTAATGGGAGCTTAGACTAGTAGGAAAAAGGAAAGGAAGATCATATATTTCGTTTTTTCTTCATTAATTGCTAGTTTGAATTTCTTTACTGCTCTTTCTACCGGTATGAAGGTTTCTTTAATTACTATGATGGATCTGGCTAGTATTACGATGTCGTTCCTGCTATGTTAAATAGCTTGTTTTTTTATGTGGCATGCTCAAGCTCAGGAATCGCCCTTTGTATTAATAGTCCGTCATGGTCCAATGTCTAGTAGTAAGCTTGATCTGAAGAATATGATAGGTTAAGGGTAGTCTGGTTATAACGGTGAAGGGTTCTGACAGCTCTTCTTCAATCCTTATTCTATTCTTTCATTGCTATTTGATCAAATCTACGAGATGTTTGGGAAATCTTAACAACTCCATAGCTTTGGCCGCTGTGCTGAAAGTTGAGTCGTGATTCGCGACAAGTTCTTTAAATTGAAGAAAGTGACGTTTCAATCGAATTACGATTTTCAGCATTGTGGCCTAGAGTTGATGTGCTAAGTTCCAGTTTAGGCCCGCTATGCTGAAAGTCGCAATTCGACTGAAACGTCACTTTCTTCAACTCAAAAAACTTGTCACGAATCACGACTCGACTTTCAGCACAGGGGCCTATATATAATTCTTTACGTGTTATTTTATCAACCGTGTTTTTAAATGTCCTACTGGTATATGAGCGCTTATCAAGATAAATGAGGATACTCGTCGAAAAAATGCAAAAATTCTCGATTTTCGATTCGATTTTTTCACATTTTTTCAAGTTTAAAATTTTGTTTCGTATGTCTTCGATGTAACTAACATGCTCCAAAAAAATTTTTTGAGACTGGAAGCAATTCCTTTTTCACTAAAATTTAATGCTTATCCGACTCCACTAAATGAGTTATCTTTAACTACATTTAATTACACTAGCTAATTACACGTTGCACTATGACAATCTTATGTTTTTTGTATAGACTGCAATGTCGTACAGCTCTCGTCGGAAGATAGTGAAGAGAGAGAGAGAAGTAAAGTGAGTGAAGGAAGAAACTGCCACGAGCACGCCGATGTTTTATTCCACCTACTCTCAACTATCGCGACTACGACATCGGGTCGGGGCATCGAGAAAATAACACTCTGGAGTGTTATGCTCCCTGAAACGAGTTGAATCTCATCAACTAACCGATGACATGCTTGGCGCAGCGTGGAAGGACTAGAAAAGGCTATGACAAGAGGAATCAGGAATATCTCCCCTCTTTACATTACCCAAAAAGAAGGAAAGTTATGTTGGTGGGGAGTGGGAAAGGCGAAGAATCGTGGTGCTGCTGGGATTCGAACCCGGGTCCTCTGGGATGGTAGCCAGGCGTCTTTTTTTTATTTTTTTTATAAAAAGAATTTATGCCTCTTACTATCCTAATATAAACTTTTAATTAATGCTTAAAAGTTAATTGTGCTAACCTATTCTAATCTATCTAACTTACTGGCCCTCAGTAGGCACTCTAAATTAATCTATGACTTAAATTAACTTATGCCTTTCGGCTAAAACTTATTGTTTTTATGCTTTATTTTATCAAAAAAAGTCATTACGCTATTAATTCTAAGAAAAATTTTTAAAGAAAAACTTAGATACTATTATATAAAAATCTTCTAAGACTATCTTAAACTCAATGCCTAACTTACTCCTAGATAATCTGGACGGAGGCAGCAGAGATAAAATCGTCTCAGGTGACCCCCGTCCAACTCCACAAACTCGAGTGATGCTGAGTTCGTGAAAGCTTGCACTAGCTACTTACAAGCTAATTAACCTAACCAATATTCTAAACACTAAGAACTATCCGGGCGGAGTACAGGGAAGACCTGCCTCGGGTGAACTCCGTCCCAGAGCTTCCATGGGCTTGTGTTAGTAAAAATAAAGCTCGTGGTAGCTTTCACGTAAGCTACTATACTAGATTTACTACTGAGTAAAAACTCAAAGTTTTCAGAATTAATACGCAATAATTAATCGTCCAATCACCACTACAAAGTGCAGGCATTGGAGGCATCTTTTTTGTCTCTTTCTGAGATTCTGGTACTGAACCTCAAGAGCTCCTGAACATTCCCACCTTCTTCACTATAAGAATATCGATTGTCACACGCCCTGCGATGCAAGAGGTAGAAAAGAGACACCTCCGATCTATCTTGGACTAATCTTTTTGAAGCCAGGTATATAAATGTCTCTGGAGAAATAAAGCCCCGTTCACAAGCTGTTTTGTGATATCTCGCGTTCGGGTAGAACGGTCCCCGAATGAGAGGATTGTCGCTCTAGCAATATGACATCGAATCAACTTGATTATGAAGTTGTCGATAAGTGCCTTATCGTAAAGAACATTGTTGGCGTTAAACTTCAGGATTCCAGATTCGAGTGTCCGATACAACCTTAAGCACGCCTTTAAGCATTGTCTTTCGAAAGCCCGAAGCTTTTCCATTTAAAAGGGGATATGTTGAACCTCACAGGGCAACCATAAGTTAAAATCGGTCTGACTAAGGCTTGCTAGCTAGCAGATCACCTTTACCCGTGAGCTTAGGTGTCTGCTATAAAAAAAACCTTTTAGTCAGGTGAAGTGCCCTGTTTGCCTTTCCAAGAGCAACACTTACATTTCTATTGAAATGCAGGTACAGCCAAAGCCCAAGGTACTTCACTTTATGTTCTAATGCTTGTCCAGCGTAGTTCGAAATTCAAAATATTTCCCAGTTCCTCTGCACATCGTAAGAAGCTCTGATTAGAGGAGCCCGCAAATGTTCCAACTTCCAATCATCCAAGTGGTGTATGTGTCGATAGCCACCAGGGGCAAATATTTTAGGACGATGTTTGAAACACCATCCACCCCAGACGACTTCTTATTGTTTAGACGGCGACATGTTAACAGATCAGTTTTCGTAATGAGAAGAGGATTTGCTTGCGCCTCAGTTATATTGTTCGTTGGACAGTCTTCACTGAACTCGATGATTCTTCGGTTTTCGGATTTCCAGAGCTCGATCTCTTTAACTATTGTGAAATGGCTCAGCAGGGCCCTATTTTAAAGGTCAAAATTCGACTAAATTCCTTGGCCTTCAATAGCCCCCCACTAAATCCACCTTCTCCTGCTCGTCCTCTATACAATAATTATCAGGACTGGTTTCTTGTCCTCAGACCTCAGCAGTTCCTGGTTAGCCAGGGTCCTGGAGATACGTAACTTGTCCAACCGGTTATGTGTTTTACTGTTAAAGATTTTATTTATCTGTGGGAGCATGTTCGCGCTATTGGATTATATAGCACGAATCTTTTAGTTCCAGTACAGATTCATAGACTGTGAGAATTGTTGTTTGAGGTTTTTCATAACCGATTTTAGAGTTACGATCTCTGGACTTTGACTATGTTGGAACTGGCGGTGTAGTCAGTATTCTACTTTTATGTGTTTGTAGTGCGTCGGTTGGAACGTTCTTGTAACAGTCTGTACTGTTCTTTTCTTTGTCCGTGGTATGGTTTTGTACAGAGTCTGAACAATGAGGTTGTCCATATCTTTCAGATATGCATCAACCTCACCATCTCATGGTCAAGTTTGTAGTTGTGGGAGGTAATACATATTCGGTTATTCTATTCTGCCTTCTCGAATTTTGGCCAGTGCATCTTCTGGAAGGCAAAAAGATACAATTCGCAATATTCAAGGAGTTCCATGGAGTCATCAGCGTTATTTCCAGTCCTTGGTGGTCGCTGTCGTACGGCACTGTCGTTAGACAATTTGTCACGTTTGTGTTAACCCCTAGTACGGCCATCTGAGATTCTAACAAGCATATATCCAAAAACGAACCGCCATTTGGGTATGATGTCAAGTCCGTAGCGTAAAGAATTACTTTTCGCTGTATGCTATCGTGTCCACCCTGCGTGCGTAAAGCCATTAAACAGTTTACCCAGAGATGGTTTCGGTCGAAAAGAACACAGAGTATATGGATGCCAGCTTTTTTGTTTATTTTCTCTCATGTGACGACGTGAAAGTTAACATATTTAATTAATTTTAAATCGCCAAGTCGACTGTCGGGAGTCAATTGGGCAAAAAAGATGAGCAACCGCCTCTCAGAGAAACGCGAGTGGGCCGTGCTGACGTGTTTGACGGCTGTAAATTTTAAATTTCCATTTAAACGTTTAATAAAAAAGTTTGTTTGCTTAAGCACCTGTTTCGCTAACCTGATAGTGTTCACCAGCTTTTGGTGGAAAATATTAATTGGCGGTATTTTCTCCTTTTTGCGTTGTTGTTGTTGGGGGTTTGTTTTCCGTTGCTGTGGTTGTTGTTGTTGGGCATGTTTTTCTGCGTCAGCTGTTGTTGATGTTTTTATTGCTTTGTCTGTAACACTGCCATTTTGGTTGCATCGTTTTGGGAAGTCTCGGAACGTTTTTTTCTCTCAGCTCCTCAATAATTTGTTCGAGTTTGTCCTCGTCCTATATAGTTTCAGTGGCCCTAAAACTGTTTTTTTGGCCTTTGTGTTATTGTAGGCTACGTAGGTTAGGTACAGTTTTGATTTTAAGGCGACGTTTAAGCTAGTGACAGAATAACGCGCAATGGCGGTGCGGTCATTGGCTTCGCGGTGTGTGCGGATTTTTCACTGACACAAAGTCGCGGTGCCGGTGTCGCGTTCCGACTTTGACACAATCTAAAAATCAAAATGACAAGTGGACGTGATACGAAATAAATTGAAAAAAGCTGTATGATTTTTATGTGATAGACTAGAGGCTTAGGGAAAGCCCCTTTGTACTGTTCGACAATCTATTTTTTTCGTGTAGATTGTCAAACAGCAGCTCTACCCGGAAGATAGAGAGTAGAGATAGAGAGAGAGACAGAGTAGAGAGCGAGAGAGTAGAGAGAGAGAGAGCGAGAGAGTAGAGAGAGAGCGAGAGAGTAGAGAGAGAGAGCGAGAGAGTAGAGAAAGAGCGAGAGAGTAGACAGAGAGCGAGAGAGTAGACAGAGAGCGAGAGAGTAGAGAGAGAGCGAGAGAGTAGAGAGAGAGCGAGAGAGTAGAGAGAGAGCGAGAGAGTAGAGAGAGCGAGAAAGTAGAGAGAGGGGGGGGGGGGAGTGGGAGAGAGAGAGAGGTAGGAAGGAGCTGCCACAGCCTATCCGCAATATTTTTATTCCACCTACTTCCAACCATTTCGCGACTCTGGCATCGCGTATTAATTTTCTATCCTACTGGACTTGTATTTCTTCTAGGTACTAATTTCATCACCACAATTACGAAAAATAAAAATTTGCATTAATTATGAAATTCAACAAATTTCACCAGCACACGACTCAAAACATAAACAAAATGCACGCCAAAGCACGACTCAAAACACAAACAACTTTTTTACACTGCACCGCGCGGCAACGCGCAAGAAGTAGAAAGGAAAGCAACTTACGCGGGGTGTGCGTAGCGCTGAAGCCACATACTTCATTTCACAGAGTGTCCGGCCTATTATTTTCCAGAAACATTGAGAAAAAAAGGCCGCAATCTTTAGAAAACACTCTATCGTGTAGCCCAAAAGAAAACGAATCCCTATAATGCGATCAAGAGTCACTTATGCAAACCTAGATGGTTAGATGATAAAATGTATAATTAATTAAGACCATACAGTATCTGTTGACGGGCTCGTTTCTTGCATACAAGGTCCTGAAGAAGTTACGTGTGTCAAATATCTTTGTTAAATTTTTGTCTGAATTTACGTTGAGGAGTTGTGCAAAATTACACTGTCCGTGTAGGGTGGTAGGCTTTGATAGTTACACGGGTCAGGCAAATTTCTTAGTGTAAGAAGAATATTTTTTTTAATTGATGCAATCCTATTGCTACTTGCAAGAAATTTTATAATCCATGCAAGAAGTTGGATCTGTCAGTAATATAATCATAGCTATCAAATTTGCAAATTGTAACCAGATTCACAACTACAAACCTTCATTATATTCAATTATTTAAGCCACTAAATTCCGCTTATAAGTTCTGCTAAATTTTGAAAACTGTCAATAGAATTTATATACAATATTGAGTTTATAATGTTTCTATTTTATAACAGATAACATAAATATAAATTCGTAATGCTCCAAAAATGTGTTACAATGTGAGTTTTGGTGTTAAGAAATAAAAATTGATTAATACAGACCTTACGGAAAAAATGTCAGGCCATAATCCACATGGACATCTCAGCCAGCCTAATTCATCATGGAATCCATTACAGGTATAAATTTAAAATCTCTAAAATTGTTTATAATTCATAATTTTATCGTTTTTCAGATTCCATCGTACATTCCTCGTCAGCCTCAGTTAGCTCACATGTCTAACGAAAGACCCTTAGTCAGCTCGCCACTAACATGGCATACGCCAACACCACCTGAAGCCCTATATAGTTTTATTTCAGCTAATCATAAAAATGTAATTATTTGATTTACGAATTTTAAAATTATATCAACAAATAATATTATAGTTAGAACTGAACCCTCTATTACCACCATTTGTAAGAGGTCCTGCACCGTTTGGATCAGTAGATTTAACAATTCAAACAGCTAGGAATAATTCAACTTCACCAAGGCATCAAACGTCTCCCCCACCCGAGTTTTTACATAATAAGCCGAATTCATGTAACAATTTATCAAGGTAAATGTATTTTTGAAAAAAGGAGCAAATTTTAATCGTTATTTCTTAGTTCTATTTCGCCGAATCCCGGCGTTATACAAACAACAGGTAGTGTAAGGGACAAAATTTCCAGTTCTAATGGAAGCAATGGTGAGGCTTCTTCCACGGGAAGCTTGTTCGTAAGAGATGCCAGACAAATAAATAATGAATTCGTAAAAATAGCAAATAGAGATCAAAATGAGGTCAGTAAATTTGTATGGTTATTTTATGTTATGAAATTTAAATTACCAATAGACCCAGTTGGATTCAAATGAACCAGTTCAATTAGTTAAAGATGCGACCTACCATTCAGTGAAAATCCAACCTGTTCCAACTTCTCCTAAAAAATGTAAGTAATAAATTTAAAAAACACAGGTGCGGTCAGGGGTCCCAGTCCGGAACGAATTTCTTTACGCTTTTTCATCAACTGCGAATGTAATTCGAAATCAAATCTGTATCTTTTTATTGATCCAGCCAGTATATGGGAACAAACTACCTTCGATTAATGAAGTTATTGGTAAAAAATACCTTCTTTTTTAAATGCTCTACAACCTGGATCCGGTCCTGCCCTCTCGCAACAAATGTTTCGTTCACTGCAAAAGCGTTGCAACTCCACATTTCCAAACACTAGAGGTTGGAGTGCTGTGGAATCACACTCTGTCACATATTCCCACTACAAAACCAAAGCAACTCCAGAAATGTACTATTGCTATATTGCACTTATAGTGAACATCCGGAACCGCTCCACCCTCGCAGTGAAATATAAGATAAAATGCGACTCCAATCAATCAACCACCAATACTCTAAAATACGGAGCCACACCACTCATTGAATGACAAATGTTGCCTGTTCCGTAATAATTCTATTTTCCGGGTGAAATTATTAGCCTCACGCAAACTTTACTTGGAAGGGTCTGGCCCGAACATAGAAGCCTATCCCCTAGGATGGTCCTTATTATAAAGGGTGAAAAAAAATTCGGCTTTTCTTGCTAAGCGCCCTTCAGTTCCGTTCCTTTTGATAAGAAAGTAAAATTGCCAAAATTTGAAATCAATCTGATAATATTAACACGTGCCGCATTGGGGCCGAAGTTTGAAAATATAATAATTTACGGCTTTTCTTTTCAAATATTTTTCTAAAGTAGTACAAGTAAATAATTTAATTTTTTTTTTTTTAGAATTTATAAAAATAATTTATTGAGCTTCATATCATATATAACATAGTTCTTAATAAATGGGGTTATTGCTGACTTAATAATATGTCTGGGCTAATTCATTAAATCTTCTACACTGAGAAAACCGTAGTTCGTACAGAAATTTTACATGCAAGTTTACTAATACCTATGCTATCAAAAGCGCTGCGTCTGCTCGGTGACGCTGCTACATTACGTTGGCTCAGTGGCCTACAAAGTAGATTGAAAATAAAACAACAAAAAAGCACAAAATTACAATAACTGATAATTAACTAAAAACACAAGAAAGTATCACAAAACTAGACTATTATCACATATCAAATTCCTTCTGACTAACAACTACAAAAGTGCTCTGGTCATCCCCTCACATGGGCAGAGCCAATGGAGTAAAACGCAGGCATGAATTCATTATCATCAGCGTTAGGTTGTAGGAGGTGTTGGAAATCCTGCCTGATCATTTGTAGCGGAGACAAGTAGGTGTGGCCAACTTCCGGTTAGAGTGTCAATTCTTTGATCAATTCGTTCGGGTGGTTGCCGATGTTAGCTAGTCGGTTCTTCATTTGGTCGGTTAGGTACTGCATTATAGGAGTTATCTTAGCTGTCTCGTAGAGGACTTGCCATTTGTTTGTTTCCTTCATATAAAGCGAGGTGCAGTGCCTTAGTATTTTCCTTTCAAGGATCTGGATTTCCTTAGCTGCCGTAGGAGAACAGGTACACCAAATTGGAAAGGTGTATGCAATGATTGGCCTAAGCATTGCTTTGTAAAGTAGTAGTTTAGTCCTACTGCAGAGAGTTTTGGAATTGATGAGAGGCCTTAGAGCCGACGTTGCAGCCTTGACTTTTTTAATTTTCAACCTAACGTGGGGGTTCCATTTCCACCTGTGATGGATCAAGACACCTAGGTACGTGATGTTCTCGCTTGGTAAAATGCGATGTCCGTTAATGCAAACCGATATATGTTTTGATTCGCTAGGAGCGTTCCTGGGGCCCTTGCCTGCGGGATTTCTGATGCAGATAAGTTTGCACTTACTTTGGTTAACCTCAATGTTCCAGTCTCGATAATATCTCGTGATACAAGTCAGCTGTGTCTGAAGTGCAGTTGCCGCCGCAGCTGGGGATTTGTTGGCTGCCCATACCAGAGTATCATCCGCGTACAGAATGCATGAAGAGCCCACTTCGTTGTTATGTGGGAAGTCGTGAACAAAGATATTGAACAGTTTTGGGCCCAGTACAGACCCCTGTGGTACACCAGAGTTGATCGCGAATTTATCAGATATCGTCTCACCTAAATGTATTGTTGCCGTTCTATTTGAAAGGAAGTTGTATACTATCTTGCAGATGTTATAGGGGCAGTCCAATCTGTTCATCTTATATATAAGGCCTTTGTGCCAAACGCTGTCGAAAGCCTTTCTTAAATCGAGCGCACACATTACCGTGCATTTTTGTCCCTTAGACGCTTAGACTTTTGATTACACTCTCCAGAAGAAGAAGGAGAGCGTGCTCAGTAGAATGCAGTTTCTCGAAACTAAACTGACGCTTTGGAATAATTTCTTTGACCGTGCAGAAATCTTCTAAGTTCCTTAGGATGACCTTTTCGAGAAGTTTTCCCAGGTTTGAAAGTAGGGAAATAGGCCTGAGATCATCTGGAGTTTGGACTCTTCCGACTTTGGGAATGGGAACAATCTTGGCCTCCTTCCAAACACTAGGGAAGAAGCTGTTGCATAGGCAATTGTTGATGATGATGGTGAGGTGCCTAGATACCGTGCTTCCACATTTTTTAGTAAAAAGTTAGAAAGGTTATCAGTTCCATTCCAGCGGATCTTTTGAGTTTGAGACTCCCGATGATCAATTTAATTTCTGACTGAGATGTAAATAAGTCTCTTTTGATCGTTGAACTGTCCGCACTGTTAGCAGTTGAGAAGGGAACCAGTGGTGGGGCTCCCAAGTCGAACCTTGACATAACCTCTTCCACGTTCGCATTTATGGCTTCGTTACGTGAACTACCATTGCAGTTGAGCGACCTCTGAAAGACGTTCCGAATTTCCAGCACCTTCATTGCATTATCCGTGATAACGTTTCCATTAGCCCGTAAGGGAGTTGAAATTATGCCTGTCCTCCTGGCCCCGGTGAGCCTAAAGACCTCCTTGAAAGCGTGTGGGCCCGGCTTTATTTTTAGCAGTTCCTGTTTGTACCAGGTATTCGCGTCAATCTTTGTGTTCTCACGAATTAATGTGTTGAGGCACCTAATTCTGGAGGCAAGTTCCTTGTAGCCTTGTGGGATTCTGTTCCCAGCCCTATGAAAGCGCCGCTTTAGGGCTTGCACCCAGCTTCTGCGTAGTTTGAACAGTTTTAGTGTGGGAGCCGACAGGAATTTAAATTTTAGCTTCTTCGTGGGCACAAGCGTTGTATGGGAGTCAGTGCATTCTAGAAGAGCTGAGGTGAGGTTTTTAATATGGATTTCGATGTCGTCGTTGGATAGGTTCCGATCCGAGGGTATATTCATTAGTTCCAGTTTGAGTGCTAGATCCCTGTTGAAGTTCTTCCAGTTGGTATTCTTGAAAGAGGTGACGAATTTCTGTTCAGCTTTTTCAAAATCTGGGGCCAATTTCACCGTAAGCGAAACACCATGATGGTCCGAAGGGTAAGCAAACGTCGAGCAGGTAGTTCGCCCTGCGTTTTGTAAGTTTGCAGAAATTATAAAGAAATCTAGGAACGATGCGCCTCTAGGAAAGGTCGGAGTGTTAGGAGCAATGATGTTCATACTCATGAATGCAGTGTCGTTAAACCATTCATACACAGTTCTCCCATTCGTGTTGGTCACGGTGTCCCCCCCCCCCCCACACATTGCATGTCGGGCGTTGAAATCTCCGCCGATGATAAATTTTTCGTAGCGTGATAAAAGGGCCTCCAGTCTTTTAAGCTCCATCATTAAGCCCCTGTCCGCATTGCAAAAAAATGTAGATGGCCCCAATAATTACCCGGTCACCAGTACCTAGCGTGCAGCGGATTAGGCAGCATGTGAATATGCTAGAGATGAGTTCTACCTCCGACCCCCTAAAGTTTTCATGCAGGGCAACTGCAGTTCCTCTGCCCTTATCGTTTCTAAACAGGCGATATCCTTCTACCTTTGGCCGGTTTTGAGGGCGAAGTCTGGTTTCCGAAATCAATGCCATATGAGGCTTAAGTGTATTTAGTTCCTGCTCCAACGAGGTAACTCGGTCATTACCCCGGAGAGAATTTACGTTAATACAAATTGCCGTTAGTTCCTTCCTCTGAGTTCGCAGAGGAATTGCACATAGGCATCCAGCTTTTTTTCTTGTGGTAATAGACAATATTTCGGCCAAAATGCATCGAGTTTTAGCATTACCGTACCTAACGATGCTCCGAATAATCTCTGGGATTCGCTCGTAAAGTCTGCAAAGTAATTCGTCTGGTTACTTTGGGCAACCTGAGCATACGATTTCCCCGGTCTACGAGTGGCGTTCTCTAATAACTCTCTCCTGACCTCCCTCGCATGTTTCAGGTTTAGTTTATTGAGCTCCCTTTTTTTATGTATTTTTGAAGTTCGGGCATCCACTGTAGTTCGCCGTCTGCTCGCCGCCGCAGTTTGCACATTTCGGCTTCACTCCATTGTTGACCGCCTCCTCCCTTTTGGGACAGCTGTCCCCGCAGTTGCTCCCACATCTGACACATTTGGCATTATTTCCGCAGTTTGCGCTCACATGCCCAAAGGCCTGACATCTAAAACATTGAGTGTATGTCCTCTTATGGGGCCTTTCAAATTTTATGACATGGTACACAAGAGTGCGTATTCTGGTAAGTTCCCTACAAAGTTACCTGTATCCACATCTTTTAGGTGAGGCCTGTTTGACCTCAAAGGCTTTACCCAAGAAATTCTTAATTTGTCATTAGACGACCTCAGTTCCTGTTGAACCTCGTCAGGCTGAAATCCGCTCGTTAGCCCCTTCAAAACGAATGTTTCGCCCCTTTCTTGCTTAGGGGAAAAGGAAAAGGCTCCTGCATCAGAGCCCCTAAAATATTCAATAATTTTTTTGTGTAACGTATTGTTATCCACAAAAAACTTGCACCTTTCAAAGCTGATTCTGATGACCTTGAAGTTGAAGTCTGTTTTGATAGTCTTACAAATCTCTATAATGGTCGACGGCTTGACCGCCGTTATAAAAATAGGAGGGCACCAATAGATTTTATTTTTTTTTCATTGTGTCCCTCGTTTCGTCAGACAGTTTGTCTCTCTGATTAGAATCCGATTCGGCCGTAGCCACTAGACTGAATCTATTTTCAGATTTATTTTTGTCTGCTTTAGGCGCAAAAGGATTCCCCTTAAAACCTTTCTTGACCAGAATGAACCCATTCAAGTCACTATTCATTTTGTTTAACAAATGTTCACTTAAATTTTCAGAGTTGTCAACATCAACACAGACTGAATTATCATGACACTTATCTTTTATTTTACCGGGCACTGTCTCCGTGTCCATGCTGAAGCCCTCGTTTGTTGGTCCGTTGTTCTGCTGGCGCTCGTCCGAGCCCATGATATCGGCTTCCTCTGATTCTTTTGTAAAAGCGGTACCGTTTTTGTATGCACTAGAAACAAAAGACTTATATTGCTTCGCATCACCAAGAATATTCCGCGTTCTACAGTATCTTTCACTACTTTTAGTGATTCTATTATTCTCTTTCCATCTCTATATTCTTGATTGTTCTTCCAGTAAATAATGTCGATTAGTAGAAATGCCGGGGACAGGCCGTACCCTTCAAAAAGCTTGAACGAATTCTGTTTGGAGGTCTTTCGAAAGGAAACTTGGTATATCTTCCAATTTTAAGTGAATTTTTTTTCTTAGTTCTTCTTCTCTTGTTTCTCTATTCTTCTTAATTTCTAATATTCTTTGAATAATTATGTTAGCCTTTTTTGTCTCTAAGATGAAGGAGAAAACTATGCTGCCGTGAATACTCTCTGTAGAATTTTCTCATAAATAATGATGCTTGCATGGTAAAAATAAAATATTCCGACCCAATTTTTGTTCTAAAAGAATACACGCACCATTTAATCGTCCAGTATTAAACGCAGTGGTGTTAAAAACAAATACCTGAACTTTATGTAACAGCAACTAATCATCTAGGGTATCGTATACTGCAGAAGATACCTCATATCCCAGTTCAGATGCTCCAAGATCTTGGTAAATATTGGGGGCCGTTGCAATATCATGTCTTCTTTTTGAGTGAGAAGGTACACGATTGGTCAAAACTTGAAAAGGTTTTTATAAACCATACTTTAATAGTACTGGTTTACAAAACTAAAAGTATTAAGCTCCTTGTTTTGAGTGTGGAGAGATTATCATCAGGCTACCCTTAAACGTGACCCCAATAGTTCAAAAATATTCCAGAATTTGTTCATGTTTTCATCTGTAGGCCTACCTGTGTCGATATAGGTTTAGAATTTAACATTATTGAAAAAAGTTTTGAAGATCCTCCATCATACATACATTTTTTAAGGCGTTGCACAACATTGTTTTTCTCTTCTTTCAGCTTCTCACGGGCGGCTTTCCTTTCTTCAATGCCTGAAAACTTCATACCTTGCTTGTAATTGCTTTTGTAATTGCTCGTTTATTCTCTTACTCGTTTATTCTATTAAGTCGTAAATCGTCAGCCATATCTGATGTATATATAACAATGTCTGCCATTAAAAGACTACAACTCCGTCTCTTATAATTGTTCATTTGTTATTACTTACTCTTTTATTTTTGTATTGTAAAGGAGTAATAAAATAATGATTTTGACTGATTATTTAGTATTTAATTACAAAAATATCTCTGTCTGAGGGATACAACACTGATATCTCATCGCGCTGCTTTTGTACTGAGAGACGCGGCCGCTCCACGGTTAACTTCAATGCGGCACGTGTTAATATTAACCGATCGATTTAAATTTGGACCATTTTCGTTTTTTATATAAAGGAACAAAATTATGGGGTGCGCAGTAAAAAAAGTCGGTTGAAAAACGAACGGAACGGGCACACAGTTCGTTGGCTCTGCCATTTTAGTTTACATTTTGAAAATAAAAGTGTGTTGTAGTTTTTTTTAAGTTTTCTTGTACTTTTAATTTCTTATAATGGCAAAGAGTAACTGTCATTTAAACCAAATTTTTTTTTTTTTCTTCTTTTCTTTTTTCACCAGAAGGGACTCTGGCGTGATCTGAACAAATCACCTATTGGTATGAGCTTTTCAGCTATACTCAACCAAGATTTCATGTTTGTTATAATGTGGATTCAACTCTCTCTGCAATGTTATTTTGTTATTTGAACCCTTGAAAAGGGAACACGTCAATCAGTCCAGTAAGGTCGTCCGTCAGTTAAGCTAAGACTACAACTTAGATTAATGACAATACAATGATATAAGAAGTAAAAAGCTTACCCTCAAAAATTCAGTTGTTCAAATTTAGGGAAGACAAAAGTTTAAAATCGAGTGGTCAGAGCTGGGAGGGGTAGGACAGGGGTAAATCAAATTTAATTTTTAAATTATTATTTGCCATCATTTGTATAACGTCAAACGTCTACAGATTTTCAAAGATTAAAGATCTGTCATGTTTTCAAACTACTGTGAGCACATTACTTCTTTCAGAGCAGTAGTCGCAGTAGTAAAACTGGGAATGTTCATGACGCGATGAATGTTCCTAGAGCACTGTGACAGGGTACTGTTTGGTGAAAACGGAACGGAAAAACCACCACTGATATTACTGGCCCAGTGCTCCCAGTATATTACGGAACGCGGCCTGTATTATAATCGTCAAACCCTTTCATTTGATACTCAAACTGAGGGGGTTGCACCAAAAAGGTTATCCACCATTTTGAATTTGGAATAACGCCCCACACAACTAATTATAATCTATCTGTCATGTCCTTTAGTCAGTGAATCGGAGAACACAAATGCAAGAATCCACCGCCATTTTGGAACCGCCATCTTGAACTACTGAGTTCGTCGTATCGTATAAGTCAGAGATGGCGTAAACTTTGCCTTTGAATTCTTGGGTGTTGTATGAGCTCGGGAATACTGATTGTGGAAGGTTGTTCCGCAGTCGAGTTGTTCTTGTAATAAATGAATTTCTAAATCGGAGCGTGTGCGATGATAAGGACTGTAAACTGGAGGTGAGCCGAACGAGCAAGTCTTGTGTTGCGGGAGAAATGTTGCCGTGGAGGCATGAGGTTACTTATTTCAATGAAGCTTGTGGTAAAAGCATATAAATTATGCAAAAATTGCTACATTCATACGAGGGCTTAATGAGTAATTCGACACGTTTTTTGAGGCCCCACTCAAGAATTAGTTCGATATCCCTGTTGATTGATGTCGACAAGATTTCGTGATGATGCAGACAAGGTCTGGCGGGTGCTTGTCTTACATTATCGAAGCCATAGGAGTAAGGTAGAGTAGCGTTGTGATCAATGCTGTGAAGTAAATTGGTGGGGATTAAGAGTAGGTCATTTATAAAAACTATGAAGAGTGCTGGTGATAGAATTGAGCCCTAGGGAACCATCCAATACTACCCTGATTGAAAGAACAGAAAGGAAGCTCTTAATCCAGTTCTTTAGAATCGAGTCAATACCAAAAGCTTGGAGTTGAGCCAACAGAGTGGGTATTCTGATGCGGAATTTCTGTAGATAATCCAGCTAATAATATAACAGCAAACAAAACAAAACATACGGTCATAAAGGAAAAAAATCTTTCTCTGAATCAGTCCATTTTAGAGAAAAAGTTTATAAACAAAAAATGTAGAGGACAATGCCGTCTACAATTAATGTCTTGGAGTCAATTCAGTAACGACTTGAAATGCAAAAAGTTGGTGCCGCTCAAGTATCAAAAAAGTGTTTTTGCCTTTTTTATCCAAAAAAAAACAATGTTTTACGGTTATAATTTAAATAGAAAAGTTGTTCCTCTTCAAAATACAAACAACATTTATTCAAATATTTCTTTTAGGGTTTGCAATTCTGTGCTATATTTTCAATCCCGGGATACCGGGATTAGTACCGGAATTAGGATTTATTATTTCTGAAAAATACTCACACATTATTATGTTTGAAATTACATAATAAAACTGGAAACATAATTAAAAAATTGGTTTAATATTATTATTTGATTACAATTTGAAAAAAAAAAACGTTGAAAAGTATTGGAAATTGACAAAGTTATGGCCGTTTGAAGAAAAAAAAGACATTTTTTGGTTTTTTGACAATAACTTCGGCTACGTCCATTGAAAAAAGCCAAAAAAATTTCAAATTAAGGGGGGAACCTGGTTTAGAACGCTGAAAATTGCATGATATTCGGCACATTGTTTTAGGTTGCCTAACGTATGAAATGTTTCAAGTACTTTTGAAATACTAGGTCATAGATACACAGATGTTGCAAAAAAAATTACTTTCACTTTATTTGATACCGTTAACCAATAACAATTCGTATTTTTGTTTGTGGCACTTCTCGCTTGAAGAGTCTCCACTGTGTACACGATAGCGATCGTAGTTTTCATCTGACACATAAAAACCAATACTTTTTTTGTAGCTTAGGAGTTTCTCTTCTATGTGAACCTAAAAAATCACAATAAAAATTTTTTTAATAACTATTATTTATAAATTATCTCAAAATTTCTTCAAAAAAAACCCCAACATTTTTTTAAACAGTCATAAAATGTGTAATTTTTTTTACATTTATTTGAATATCTTAGGTTCACATAGAAGAGAAACCCCTAAGCTTCAAAAAAAGTATTGGTTTTTATGTGTCAGATGAAAACTACGATCGCTATCGTGTACACAGTGGAGACTCTTCAAGCGAGAAGTGCCACAGACAAATACGAATTGTTATTGCTTAACAGATATTAAAAAATTAGACTGTGTTACCAAATTTGATTGATTAAAATTTTCTTGTTTATGTTATTAAGATGCCTATCAATTCCCCATTCAAAAAAGCGCTAGTTCAGAACTTTTGGAAAATCCCCAAATATCATAAATATGCCAATTATTTTGGGAGCTGGCATATGTACATAATATATAGATATGTGCATAGCTCGGGAATTTTGAAGAATACCCTGTCCATTTTGTGTGTGTGGGTATAGGGCGTAGCAGTGATGGGGAAAGAAGAATTCAGAGCGAACAGAGATGTTAATAAATCGGCCTTAGATTTGATGTCAGTTGTCACCTTCTCATTGTGGATAAAGGAAGGGATTTTGGTTGTAATAAAATTGTTCTTGATGGAACTTGAAGGTCCAGCAGTTTTTGCTACCAGAGATTGCATTAAGGGCTGCATTCGAAAATTCAGCCAGCTGCGCAGAATTGGCAGTATCGCAGAATCGGCTGCAGGATATATGCCCGGCTGCAGCAATTTCATTTGTTGAATGATGTGCTGCTAATTCTGCGCAGCTGGCTGAATTTTCGAATGCAGTCAAGTTTACTTCTTAACTTGTTCTCAAATGAAGCTTTGACTTTCCTGAAGGTGGTTTTACAGGAATTTCTTAGTTTTTGAAGTGTTTACTTCTTTAGGCACGATTGGCACTTTTTCACAAGGGGTAACAATGAATTCGCGTCACGCGCACTTTTGTTGCACACCCGTTTCTGGGCACTTGAGGTTATGTAGCTGGCTAGAGCACGGGAACTTTTGTTCGAGCTCCACCTACAAACAGCAGCGTATAATTCCATGTGTGCGAGGCAAAATAACCCGCGCTTGGTGGGAGGGATTGGGTTTCAATGTTGCAATGCAGAAGCTGCCCTCAGCATTTATTTCACAAATCAAAAATTCATGTCATATTCTCGCACACCATCGCTGCTGTCTGTTGCTGGATCTCGGCTAAAATTTACCATATTGCTACATAGCTGCAATATATAAAGAGCTTTCACGCAAAAATGAACAAATCCAATTATGCTTCGAAATTAGATAAGCATATTTCGGGGTACTTAAAGGTGATTATTATAATATGGCGTAATTGTTTGATTTTTTTTATTTGACAAACTAGAGGCTTAGGGAAAGTCCCTTTGTACTGTCGACAATCTATTTTTTTCGCATAGAGTGAATGGCGAACAGCAGCTCTAGCCGGAAGATAGAGAGAAGAGAAGGAAGTAACTGTAGAGAGAAGAGAAGGAAGTAACTGTCACAACCTAGCCCCGATATTTTATTCCACCTACTCACAACCATTTCGCGACTCTGGCATCGGGGCATCGAGAACAACTCGCTGGAGTGTTATGCCTCCTGAAACGAGTTGAATCTCATCAACCAACCGATGGCATGCGCTTGGTGGAGCGGGGAAGGACTAGAGAAGGCTATGACAGGGGAATCAGGAATGTAAATTGCATTTTCACCCAAAACAAGAAATACGCAGAGAAAAACGCAATTTGTGTAAAATTATTCAAACTGGATTTGTTCACTTTTTCATATAAGCTCCTCATAGCCTTATGACACTAGCTTCATCGTATGCTGAAAATACTATAGGGGTATTCACGCATTGTTGTATTCAGCCTTGTATCGTTGTATTGAGTGTATTTGGTTACACCTTTGTAAAATAATACAAGGCTTACTCATATAAAAATATTTACAAGAGCGTTGTAATTTTACTACACTAAAAAGTGTTGTATTACGTATTGTATCGTTGTATTAATATATTTGACAGGTGTTCAAAATGGATCAGGATATGGTAAATTGAATAAATTCATTTATTTAAATCTATTTAATTCTATTTTCATATTTTATTGGTGAAACTTATGGAAATAATAAAAATTACCCGAATCGTCAATCTCGTTAATTTCCGTCACTGCAATTTTCATTACTTCGTCAAGTAAAATTTCTTTTGGACTTTTCCGCGGCATCTTGACTACCTGTCAAAACGAAAAAATTGTCTTCTTCTTCGATGTATTTACAATAGAATGCAAAAGGAGCGTTCACTCTTCGTTGTAAATTTGCATTGTATATTTACACCGTTTACAATGATATATACTTTAGCGTGAATACCCCTTAGACCGGTTCTACACATTCAATTTTGCATTCCACTTTTTGACGTTCAATTCTGTCGCCCGCGTCTACACATTTTCAACTATTCAAGAAGCAGATCGAAAATCTCGGCTGTCATTGCTATCCGTGTACACTCATATTCATACATATTCGCACACTTATAAAAATGTTGAACGAAAACACAAAAGTTGAACGCAAATTTCCATTCCATTCTGAGCTGCTTTCCATTTTCGTTTCAACTCTAGTCTGTTTCAAACTTTGCATTGGAGTGAAAGAGAAAAAAAAGTTGAACGTCAAAAAGTGGAATGCAAAGTTGAATGTGTAGAACCGGTCATATGTTGACTAGGCTGAAAACTGAAAGAAAAAATGCAAAGGAGATTTTCCCATATGCAAGAGTGAGAGCTGAGAGGAATATACTCGAACTTTTCTTGTCTGAATTTTAAGTGTTATAAAACGTCTAGAAAACTGTTATAAAAAGCATAGGAAAAGAATGAAATTTATGTTCTTTTTTATGCTTTTTATAACAGTTTGCATATCTCTAGACTTTTTATAACAGTGAGTGAGAATCAAAATAAATTGAAATAATTATAATTGAATTGCCAGCAAATATAATTGAAGTGAGAATAAATAATAAGGGTATTCATTTCACTTCGTAAATTTTTCGTACTTGTACTTGGCGTACTTCGTAGTTGTTCGTAGTTTTTGTAGTTTATTTCCATATATTTTTAAACTACGACATTTTGTGTGAAGTACGAGACTACTGAGTTTCTAAAACGGCTCTTTAATTTTAAATTTTCGTAGTTTATGTTGACATTTGTCAGCTGCTTGGAATTATTTAATTTAATTTACTTGCTATGAATTCAAAAGATGGCTAGCGAAACATTGAGAACAGCTTTATCATTTAATGCTTCCAATGGGCGCATCCAGCGCACTCAGCGGCTGAGTAGCGGCTAAGTGCTGAGCTCGTTGGATGGCTAGCTGAACTAAGCAGTTTAGCTCAGCGGCTGGCAAATTTCTCAGCGTAAAAATTTTATGCTAAGTAGGTCAGCGATAGTGAATTGATGTTATTTAAAATAGAAAAAAAAAATTTAGCTGTCAAAATAAATTTTAACTCGGCTACCCATCCAGCCGACACATATCGCTGAGTTACTTTTTACGCTGTGCTGTTCAGCTAAGCGGCTTATCCGCTGAGTGCGCTGGATGCACCCAATAATTTTTGTTTTTCACTTTTTCTGGCTATTTCCTCAAAAACCAGCCTCTTTTGAAGGTGAAAATGACACCTTCAATATTACGAAAAATATTCAATGTAGCTACGAAACTACGAATCTACAAAACTACAAACATTTGAAAAGTGAAATGAATACCCTTAATATGTTATTGAAGGGTAAATTTTTAGAATTGGGGCTCTGGAGTGAAATAGCTGCAAACAATTTTTGATGTGTTTAGTGTGATTTTTGATTGCCCCAAAGTAATTTCAAAGCGTGGGAGACAAATTTTTGTTATTACAACGGTGGTTGCGCGTTGCGAATTGTGGGGAGTCTAAAAGAAAAATATTTTTTTATACTTATATAGTTTTTCACTTTTGAAATTTGAAGTTGTTGAAGTATTTTTGAAAATATTTGAAGATATTGATAAATCTGGAGTCCCAATACTAAACATTTATCATAAATATAATTGACGTGACAATAAATATTTTTACAAAAGTAAGGTATTAATAGCCGGAGTAAGGTATTAATAGTAAGGATTTAATAGTCGGGAAACCCAACAGTGTGAAACAAGGGCTCAGGTCAAACAAAATTTTTTAAAGAGCAAGTAGCAAATTGAAAGGAAGAGAACAAAGAATTTTAATTTACCTGATGTTGACCATGTTTAATATTAAATACAATAAATTTAAATTAATGTAATTTTAATCATTATAAATTTTAATATTTCAAATATTTCCAACGGATTTCTTCTCCCCTCACAACTATCTGTTATAATAATCAGACAATCGTTCTTACTCTCACATGCTGTCTCTGTCCCACAGTATAACAAATTTCGCAGCATTTTCAGCCTACGATAAAGCCAGTGTCATAAGGCTATCATTTAAATACTTTGCTTGGATTAATCGCTTTCGGCAACATGGAATACGTTTTGGCATTTCGCCTATTCGCCTGGGCATCTGTATTTTACGTACATATCAGGGGTAGTATGTTATATTATTTACTATGTATTATATTTTATCTATTACGTACTATATACAATGTACTGCATATTATATATTATGTTCTGAAAAAATTCAAAGTTAATCCAGTAGATTCCCATAAAAATTTATATCCGTGACTTTGGCTGAATATAATATGACTTTTTTCATATTTGCATAATGTTTAAAATAGCAAAACTTTCTGTTGCGTGACTATTGCATCAACCCGACGATCTGTACTGTGTAAGTAAGGCTATGACAGGAGGAATCAGGAAAGTAAAGAGGGAGCGATTCTCTCGACAAACTCTCTTAGTTTTGATTGCGTTCATACACTCCCGATTAAACCATCTGTTGAGCCTAGGCTTCACAGATTTGGTAGAATGGGGAACGTAAAAATTCATTCCTGCCTGTATGATCCTGGTGATACGGATAGCGACACAATTGACGTTTTTATTTCGGAAACACCCAGTCAGTCGATTGGAAAAAATGAATAAGCCCAAGCCAATCAGTCTTCCAATAATACCATAGTACATGGAGGGGTGGGAAATTTGAATGAGAAGTTAGCTAACAATAGCCCGAATTACCGATAGGTGAATTGACGGAGTACCACGCTGGATGTGAAATAAGAAAAAGATCAAGGAGATAGGTTACAACATCATTGACTCCTGTGGGATGATCCACAGTTCGATGTAAATTATTGGTGTCGGCAAAGAGCTCGACGTCTATGCCTGAAACACTGGTGTCATTTGAGTAAGTCAGTTAACTTGTGAACATTGAAATCACCCAGGATTGGATGACAAAAAGCCTGAGCCAAACACGCTCCTTTCATTTAAGACGTGGTCAATTTTATTATTTGTTACTCCGTCTGGTTACTGCTACGTGATCTTATGAAAATTGTTGTGCGGGAGAACATTGTTGAACTTATTACCATTGAGTTTGAGTTTGCGGGATCGATCAATCTACCACCTTTGTCATTGGCACCGTAGTGTTGTCTAAACTTTCCTATGATTCCTAGGAACTTCTCTTCTGTTCCTAGTTTAGCATTCATATCTCCCAGTCCATTTTTTTTTATTTTTTATGTGGCAGTGCTAAGCTTAGGAGTCACCTAAGGTACGGGGGGGTATTGAAGAAGGTGGTGATGAACCCGGCGTTTCAACTCTTGGATGTTGTAGGAGTTCGGAAATACTGACTGCGAGAGGTTATTCCACAGTCGAGTTGTTCTATTAACAAACGAATTCATGTCTTGTTGAGTGCGTGAAAGGGGTAGTTTCAGGTGAAGGGAATGAGACGAGTGGGCTAATCTGGTGTTGCGGGTATAAGATTGCCGTGGAGGCAGTAGAGCGTTTAACTCGGAGGAGCAGTCACTATGATAGTAGCGATAAAATTTTGTCAGTGCTGCTACATTCCTACGGTGGCTCAAGGGGTCGATGGTAGAGCAGGCGGTGTCGTCATCAATTAACTTGAGTGCCTTTTTTTGCACCTTATCTAACCATGCCAAGGTGGTTATTGGGGCGCCGCCCCAAACGAGGGAGTTGTATTCGAGAAGAGGCCGAATGTAGGATTTAAAAATAACAGCACGGGCCGATGGCTGGAGGAGGAACTTGCACCTCTTAAGAAATCGGAAATCCCAAGCACTGGGATGCTTGTTTGGCGATTTGGAAAATGTGGTCATTCCATCGCAAGTCTTTGGCTAATGTCACGCCTAAGATGTGTAAGGATGGGTCGGCCATTAGTTGAACTCCATCCACTCTCAAGGGTGGAGAGGTGTTGAGCTTCTTTTTGGAGATAAGACAGTACTTGGTTTTGTCGGAGTTGAATTCAACACGATTCTTCTTTCCCCACTCTAGAATGAGTTCAATGTCGTTATTAATAGAGTTGAACATTAGTTCGCGATCATCAAGACAGGATCTGGCATGAGTCTGTCTTGTATCGAAGCTGTACGAGTAACGTAGAGTGCCGTCGTCAGCGAAGCTGAGAAGTGGGTTGGAGGGGATTGAAAAAAGGTCATTTATAAATATGAGAAATAGGGCCGGTGATAAAATTGACCCCTGGGGGACCCCCACAGAGATCGGGTGGGATGCGGATTTGACGCCATCCAATACCACTTTGATTGAACGGCCAGAAAGGAAACTCTCAATCCACTTCTGTAGAAGTGAGTCAACTCCAATAGCTTTGAGTTTAGCTAACAGGGCTGAGTGCCAAACTCTATCGAAAGCCTTGGAGATACCCAGAGCAACCAGTCTAGAGTCACCGGATCCATGCAGACTACGGCTGAGGTGTTCTGTAAGACAGACTAAAAGATCGCCAGTGGATCTTTTTTGTCGGAAGCCATACTGTCTGTCGTTTATGAGTAGATTGGATTCTAGATATCCCCTAAGCTTTTTGTTGATTATCGTCTCCATGGTTTTGGAGAGAATAGAAGTAATTGCTATTGGGCGGTAGTTAGAGGGGTCGCTGGAGTCACCTTTTTTCGGTATTGGCTGAACATGGGCAAGTTTCCAAGAGTTGGGATAAACTCCGGAGAAATATGACAGGGAAAATAATTTGCGCAGAGGTTTAGCCAAAGGTGAGGCGCATTGTTTTAAGACGATAGGGGGTATATTATCGGGTCCAGTGGATTTGTTGGCATCGAGCTCTTTGAGGCATCTGTACACCTCGCGAGTCCTGAAAAAAACCCTGTCCATTGAATGGGCGTTACGCTCGGGAACAGGTGGTAGCACATTAGTTTCGGGTAAAGAAGAATTCGAAGCGAACATAGATGCTAATAAATTGGCCTTGGATTTGCTGTCTGCTATTACCTTCTCATTGTGAATAAAGGAAGGGGTTGAAGTTGTAGTGAAATTCTTCTTGATGGAACTTACCAAGGACCAGAAGTTTTTGCTACCGGAGGTTGCATTTAGGAGGTTTTGACTTTGATATTAATATCATTTGACGGTATTAATCTGATGGAGTTAGTTAGCTCCTGATAGAGTTTCGCAATGAGGAAATGATGATGATCGAGTTTCAGTTTCTCTTGAATTGGGAGCTTGGACGTTTATGAGACTAATGTTATGTAGTCTTGCTTTGTAGCGAAGCGTGCTTATTTTGTTACTTACTGGCTTAAAATCCAGAATCAGTTATTTCATTGCCTTCTTACGATATCGGAGACCACTGGAGAGTTCCGTGTGGGTTTTAACATCCATTAAGCCACTATGGGTTCATTTGTTTTCTGGAAGAGATGTGATCTTTTTCTTTATTTTGTTTTGATATCATTGTTTACAATCGTAAGTATGAATAGGAAAAACCATGTGTTGATATTTGAATCGAATCGTATTCAGTGGTTAAGCCCCTGGTATTTGCTTCGTTGTGAGGCTCGAAACACTCGCCTCTCCTTCTGTTACTCTTGTAAAGATAAGAGTATCCAGGGTCACCTGATGTAAGTCGACATTTTGGGGAGGTGAAGGTGGGATTCGGTAGCATAGAGGAAGATCTTACATCGCTTAGCCCTTAGAAATCATAAGGCGTCTCTCAGGATTAATCTTAAGGTCCTTGAGTCCGTTACTACCAGTTGCCCCATTTGAGATTTTAATCCTGTCATATGACTTTCTCAAGCGATCTTGATTTATGGCATTTGTTTTACTAAAATCTAACTATTTGGTTTAATTTTGTAAGCAGTGTTGTAACAATAATTTTTAAATTAATTTATACTCGTTTGCTTATAGCTCCCAGCCAGAAACCTCCATCTGTACCTGGAAATGCACCCACACCACCACAACCTAGGAGTCCAGTACTGCCATTGCAAAATGCTACTGCCGCAGCTGAAGTAACTAATCATTTTGCCTCAATAATGCCATTAAAATCAACAAATATAACAAATGAAAATTCCCCAATTTGCTCTGCAAAATCTTCCCCGACGAATATCACATCTAATGAAGATTCAGTAGATTCCGTTGCTTGTAAGGTAAGACGAAAACGCAAGCCAAATAAAACTGCAAGAGTACCCAATGACAGCGATGAAAGCTTGTCGGTTAATGAACAAAATACTGATCCACAAATTAAATCTGATTATAAGAATAAAAGTTTGGAAGACATCTTCGCAGAAAATACAGATTGTAATTTTAAAACCTCTTACAAAGAAGATTCTATAAATTGCGAAATAGATAAAGAAGCGCTTGATTTTTCTGCACAAATGTTAGTCTCTGAAGATAAAAAAAATCAAAATGGATCATCTACGGAGATGAAATCGGTTAACGAGGATCGAGTAGATTTTCAAAAATCTGATGATAATTCTAGCGTGATCGTAGATAACCGTAGCCATACAGAAATTAGCTTTCCAGAAGAAAAACAAGTACCAGTAGTTGAAAACGATTCATCCCTTATTAAAGAATTAGACAAACAAATTGTTTCAGGTTCACAAAGTCCGAGAAAACGTAGTAAGCGGAAGGGTGATTCAGATGACATTGAAACAATAGATAAAATAGCTGCAATGATTGCTAATACAAACGAAAATGACAGCATAACAAATTGTACGTTGCAAGCCATTGAACAGTGCGAGATTGAAAACGAGAAAATTGAAACACCGCAAAACAGCACCATTAAAGTGAATGACTTGACTGAAATATTAGGTGAACCAATTACAAAAGAAACTTTCACTAGTCAAAACAATGCGGAAATTACAACCGAAAACTACTATGAAGAGGTAATTTGTTTGTTAATGTCATTAATGCGATTAATTTATATTCTCTTAGGTAGAAAATAAATTAGAAGAAATGTTTGCTGGAATAGATGATGAAAGACCACCTTGTATGGAAGCACCTGTCATTGGTTCGGTTGAAAGACAAGTTTCGTTGGCCGTAAATTGTGACCTAGGTCTTGAACTTCCTTTGGTAGATAAAGTTGTAGATCAAGTAAAATCAGCAACATCTTCACAAAAGCGACCGCACTCTTCAAATCTTGACCAAAATCTCCCAAAAAAGAAAATGAAAACAACGAAAAAATGCAATAACCAGAAATTCAATCTAAAATCTAAAATTTCTCCTAAGACGGTAATATTACCAGAAAAAAAGGAAAAACCAAGGGAAGACTTTGATACAAAATATAGAGGCCCCTTAATTCATATAAAATCAGACGGTTTAATGACTGTCATAAATACTCCTATCACTGAAGATGAAGGTGACAAAAATAATAAAGTGAAAAGGATATTTCATAACCATTGCAACACAGAACGTAATAAAATAAGAGGAATGCATATTAGCACACTTAGCACTAAGTATGATGCAGATACTGCAGATATATCGTGGAAGTGTGTTTTTTGTAAAAAAGGACCACACAAATTAGGACTGGGTGATTTATTTGGACCATATATAATAACAACAACATGTGAGGAGTTTGATTTGAGTCAAAAGGATCCATCAGAAGATGAATTCGTAAGTAAGAGAACGAAGGCCGAAATGTTTCAAAAACAATCAAGCAGAATGCCAGTTGTCCCTGCTACAACAACCTTAAATTTTCATTGTAATCTTAATAATGTAAGTGTTTTTATATTTATTCTATTCCATTTTTACTTCTCGCAGCAGTATCGTTGTTTTTCTGGGTCCGTTAAAAAAATTGGCCCTTCAATAAGGGGCATTCCACCTCAAGTGTTCCCACCTCAGAAACGAAACATTTTTTATTTAAAATTGTAAGTCCGAAGATTTGTTGATAATGGAAAGCAAAGAACACGTATCCTTATGTATTTTTTCCGTACTTTCCAAAAAAAATTTATAAACAATTTTCCATGAAATTTAATAACATTTTTTTTAATTTAAACTTTGTTAATAACATTTTTTTAACAAGAGCCTGTTGGGATTTGTTTCAAACTTACCTTATAATACGGTTCATTCCCTCCCCTACAAAAAAGTATATATAGTATTTTATGGGCAAAGTTGAATTTCTTCTCTTTTTGAGGCTCCAAACCCAAAGCGTCTACCGCGCCGCGCCGCGCCTTTCAAAAGATGCCTTGAATCACGCTTTTCTATGAATTTCGAACATTTTTACTACTATACACACACACTTATGCTAAAAATAATAAATCGGCGCGCCACAGCTACGTCGCGCGTCGGGCGCGGTAGATGCTTTGGGTTTGGAGCCTCAAAAAGAGAAGAAACTCAACTTTACCCATAAAATACCATATACACTTTTGTAGGGGAGGAAATGAACTGTATTATAAGCTAACTCTGAAAAAAATCCCAACAGGCTCTTGTTGAAAAAATGTTATTAACAAAGTTTAAATAAAAAAAATGTTATTAAATTTCATAAAAAAAATTTTATATATTTTTTTTTGGAAAGTACGGAAAAAATACTTAAAGATACGTGCATGTTGTTTTTTCGTTAGCAACAGCTTTTTGGACTGAGAATTTAATTAAAATCGACGTCCGAAATAAAGGGCGAAAATTCAAGCCCCTGTATCACTGCAACCCGTGCATAAATCCGCCCCTCCTTTTCCACAATCAATGTACTCTGATAGTACAACAACTCTACCAAATATCATCAAAATCGGAAATGTTTCGTTTTTGAGGTGGGAACACTTGAGGTGGAATGCCCCATAAGCAGATTGCACGATTTTTTTATGCAAGTAGTCGAGTAAACGAAAGTGCTTACTTCTTAGTCCTCAGGGACAGTTCCGATTTTGATTATTTTTTTTAAATGTTTGTTTTTATATATTATTTAAAATCAGAAATATTTCAATGTGCGCAATCAAATTAATTGGCCGTACGATTCTCCTAAAAGCCACTCCCTAAATATAAATCCGTTTTGGCTAATAGCTCCTAAACGGTAAGTCTTATCATACAATACTGTTTACAAAGTTAGTAGATTTTGCGATTATCTACAAAAAAAAAAGATATAATACATTTTCCCATATGAATTGCCATTCATGAAATATCGCCATTTTAAAGATTTAAAGTACTCATGTGCACTCATTCGCAACTTGTATAGGTCATCAGACTTTCAATAAATCCAAGTGGCTAATATTTTCGGGAGTGATTCCTGGATGTGTTTGTAGAAAAAAATTTAGCAAAATCCCAATATTCTTCGTTTTTCAGGATTTTGCCCATATTTTGAACCTACATATCTTCTAAACGGAGTCACTCAAACTCAAGTTTCTGCTTTACGATAATTACTCTAGGAATTATTTAAGTTCAAGTAAATTTAATAAAATACATTTTTTTTTTCTTAAACACCGTGCATCTTAGTGGATATTGGAACAATTTTTTTCTCCAAACACATCCAGGCATCACTCCTGAAAATATTAGCCACTTAGGGCCGGTTTCACAGTTAAGAGTTTAAGTATAGAAATTAACTTAAATTACACTTAATGATACATACTGGTTTCACAGTTGCAACTTAAATTTTACTTAAGTATAATTTAAGTGGCAGTTTCTCTATACTTAAATTTTTCTTAAGTTAGTATGCATAGAAAATTTAAGCGTCAGTTGAATGCCAGTACATTTCATGCGATTGAAAGAAGTTTTAACATGTGTAAGTTCATAATTTACAAGTATTGCCGTAAGAAACAATTATAATAGTAAGAATAAGAAGAAGAAAATGCACTGTGAAACCGTATTTCATTTAGTTTAACTTAAGTGAAAAAATTTACTTAAGTTTAAGGAAAACATACATAAGTATGACTGTGAAACCGGCCCTTAGTCTAACAGAAGATTTATTGAACGTTTGATGACCTATACAAGTCCCGAATGAATGCATATGGGTACTTTAAATCGTTAAATTGGCGATATCTCATGAATGGCAATTCGTGGGAAAATGTATTATATCTTCTTTTGCAGATAATAGCAAAATCTACTAACTTTGTAAACAGTATTATATGATAAGGCTTACCGTTTAGGAGATATTAGCCGAAAACGGATTTATCTCTGGGGGGTGTCTTTTAGGGGAATCGTACGAACGGCCAATTAATTTAATTGCGCACATTGAAATGTTTCTGATTTCAAATAATATTTAAAAACAAACATTTTAAAAAAAAATCATCAAAATCGGAGCTGTCCGTGAGAATTAAGAAGTTTTAAGGATTTTCACACTTCCTTTACTCGATTAAAAGTTGTTGCATATTTTTTCAATATTTTAAAGTAATAATATTTTCCGTGCCTTCAAGAGATAGTTATTGTTTGCTCTCTTTGGCCCTCCGCAGGCTTGTGCATCATATCAAAGCAAAAAACTGGTATTATTGGCACGGGTGAACAGGAAAACAGTTTTTCACCCAAACATTTTGTGGTTTCATCGCACTCCAGTGTTATGGTGTGTTTTTTAATCTGTTCTGTCTTGGAACAATAAAAAACGCCAACGTCAATATCATTTGGACTAATTACGGCGTTGGCTGTTTTAATTTCTTCTAATTTTGTATAAAAATCGGTTTTATTTATCTCTCCATTCGTTTTTTTCGTTTTTCATTCAGGAAATAAAATAGTCCAAGAGCTAATGACAGATTTGCAAAGTGATTTTGCAGAGGATGGGCCTTTGATATATGTTAGATTACGTAAAGCACTACTGATTAAGACTAATCGCCAATTCGAGTCTACTTAAGTTTTAATTTTATGACCTTTTGAACTTGTAGATTTTTTGACCATGAAAAAAGTGATATTGCAGAGGATGGGACTTGGTATATAGGTAAATTGGGTTGCTCCCACCTCATATTCCGATTGCCATCTCGTTTGGAGGTTAGGTTTGAATTTTGGGAATTTTTGAAAATGTCGGTTTGGTCCAGTTGAACAAAGTGATATTGCAGAGGATGGGATTTGGTATAATGGTGAGATAGACCACCAATAGCCCAAATTCGGGTGCCCATCTCATATGTAATCAAGGTTTCCATTTTGGCGGCTTTTGATTTTGTAGCCATTTTGGGTATGACCCAAGTGATTTTGCAGAACCCAAAATTTGGACCATAGGTTCTTGGTATCTACCAAATGATACATTTTCAATCCCATCTCCTTTCCATCAATATTTTCAGTTAAATTGAGAAAAATTGGTTGATTGACGTCAGAGCAAAATTCTAATGAAGTCCTCTAACTAAATATTAACTCCTAAACTAATTATCGCAGACCAACGTTATTAGATTCATATTTTAGTTAAATGTGTATTATTTTATTTAGCATAAAGAGCAAAAACTTCAGTGATTTCGCTTATAAGATATGTATATTAGGTTCAAAATATGAGCAAAATGCTAAAATATTAGGATTTTCCTCACGCTTTTAAATAAATACCTTCTTAACGGAATTCTTTTCTTAATATCAAATAAAATAATACACATTTATCTAAAATATGAACCTAATATGTTGGTCTACGTTAATTAGTTTAGGAGTTATTCAAGTTTAAGTAGATTTTAAAAAATATATGAGTAAAAATTTCTAAAATGTATCACTAAAAACCGAAGATTCATAATTTATAATGAATTTATGCTTAATCGGTAGGTTATTATGCACACAATCATGCCACGAAATAGTTTTGTAAAAAAAAAATTAACAAAATTATAAACAAATTAATTTTAAGAGCATTTTTATTTTGAAAATTTTTTGTAACCAGCCGAATTAATATTGTTTGCTCATCACAACGTCGCATAAACATTTGTAATTTAATAAAATTGTTAAACTACATCAAAATTTCTATTTAACAATGACATGTATGTGTTTGTTTTTGTTTTTTGTTGCGTTTTTGCATACAAAACAAATAGCAGTCGACGGCGCGGTGTGCAAACATGGCGTTGAGTGGTTTTCCTTGCAATGAAACGCTATAACTTTGTTGAGAAAAGTGGCACGTGAGTTTTTTCAACGGATTATGATTCTGCTTCTTAATTTCCTATTGAAACATTTTTTTTTTTTGAATTTTTACCTAGCGAAGAACACCTTTTTTTTTCATTTTACATCTTCTTTTGTTATTAACAATTATGAAATATTCACTTTTTTTATACTTTTTTCAATTATTCCTAAAATTCAATCTTTCATCTAAGCAACGACGTTGTGATGAGCAAACAATATTAATTCGGCTGGTTACAAAAAATTTTCAAAATAAAAATGATCTCAAAATTAATTTGTTTATAATTTTTTTTTACAAAACTATTTCGTGGCATGATTGTATGCATAATAACCTACCGATTAAGCATAAATTCATTATAAATTATGAGTCTTCGGTTTTTAGTGATACATTTGAGAAATTTTTACTCATATGTTTTTCTTTCGTAAACACCCTGTATCTAGTGGGTAGTGGGGATAGGTTCCTCTCTAGAGCTTTTTTTTTTCTCCAAATACATCCAATCACCCCTAAAAATATTAGCCACGTTGTCCAACAGAGAATTTATTGAACGTCTGAAGACAACTTTCGGATTAGGGGGTATAGTCCATTCAAAAGGCGGGGGGGGGGTGTTCCAAAATAACACCGTTAAGAAAATCGAACCGTAAACGTTTTTGGGGTCGCTGATCACAAAAATCGAGGTCCCGCGGTCCTAAAATTAGGGCGTC
The DNA here is from genome assembly GCA_949987705.1 of Thereva unica. Taxonomy (NCBI): domain Eukaryota; kingdom Metazoa; phylum Arthropoda; class Insecta; order Diptera; family Therevidae; genus Thereva; species Thereva unica. Next base: position 79,440,928 of record OX465281.1, read on the forward strand.
ACCCCTAAAAATGCAAAAAACACCCTTTTTAGGGGGTTTTCGCGATTATTTCAGTAATAATGAAAACTAATGCAATGAAATGCACTTTTTTTTAATATTTATTTGCGAAGGTGGTTGATTTATACTAAATTAAGGCGAACTTAATGGTAGGGGGTACTCCTAAAGGGTTGAAACTACCCCTAAATTGGCGAAAAATGGCAAAAATTGTAAAAAAAAAAAAAATGTTCTTCAAGTTTATGCTTCAAATTCGATTGTGGGCGTACTGTCAGACAAAAATAAATTATTTTCAACCCTTAAGGGGTTAAAATTACTCCTACAATATAGTTCTTTAAAAATTAACCGTGGGGGGGGGGGTGTTCCAAACAACACTTTTTTTTACAATTTTTGCCATTTTTCGCCAATTTAGGGGTAGTTTCAACCCTTTAGGAGTACCCCCTACCATTAAGTTCGCCTTAATTTAGTATAAATCAACCACCTTCGCAAATAAATATTAAAAAAAAGTGCATTTCATTGCATTAGTTTTCATTATTACTGAAATAATCGCGAAAACCCCCTAAAAAGGGTGTTTTTGCATTTTTAGGGGTGACGCCCTAATTTTAGGACCGCGGGATCTCGATTTTCGTGATCAGCGACCCCAAAAACGTTTACGGTTCGATTTTCTTAACGGTGTTATTTTGGAACACCATAACGCGCGTTTTGAATGGACTAGTATGAGTATTTGAAATCTTTATAACGGAATAACTCATGAATGGAAACTCCTATGGAAAATTTGCTGGTTTTAGGGGTACAACCAATTTCCCGACACTTTTTTTTAAAAAAAACTCTACTTACTAAAAAGATTTAAAAAAAAAATAATGGGTTAACATTTAGTTAGAGGTCAAACAGAAAAAAATTTAATTTTTTTTTATTTCCCTCCAGGCATCGTTACAGCCCTGTGTTAAAGGCAGGGTGACGTGAAATGTTTCTACCTGCATCCCTGTATAATGCGTGTGTTCTCTTATATATTATCTTCAACTTTCTCTTTTTTGCGTTTTATTCAAATGGACCAAGTTTGCTTTTTGTTTTAATTTCTTTCAGTTAACGTGGTTATTTGAGATGCTTGTTAAAAAAAATTAAAAAAAATGTCTGGGGGTGGGGAGATAACAACTATGACCCTGATAGCGATAGTTAATGAGACTATCATATTTATGCATATAAAAAATAATATTAGTATTTATTATTATGAATATACAAATAAAAAATTTGAAAATTGAAAAAAAGAAAATCAATTTATTTATGATAACAGTATATCACTCATTATTTATCTGAAAATGATGTTTTACTTTATTTCTTCTTCTTCTTCTTCTTTGATCCGTTAGCGAGCGGGACTTGTCCGCAACGGATATGCTGCTGTCGGTGCCGCTTTGAAAAATTCGGTTCCTTACCTAGTTTCTTCGGTCATCATAGTGAACGACTCTGGTCAACTCGGCAGGTCGACCACCCTCCTCCTTTCACACCCTAGGCTTGGGACCATGCGACGGTGGAGTTTTACTTTTATTTAATCACATACAATACCCAACTACTCATTATATCTTAAAAATATACCATAAATATGATACCAGATGTGTATATACACTCATTTTAACTAAATTTAATATATAAAACTTGATTTTACGATTTTCCAACTTCAACTGGAGATGGCATGGGTTTCTACAAATAGGAAAGAGATGGGCAAGTGGAGAAGTATTATATATGTCGTAACGAATCCTAATGTTCAAATCCCATCTCCTGCAAAATCACTTGGGTCATACCCAAAATGGCTACAAAATCAAAAGCCGCCAAAATGGAAACCTTGATTACATATGAGATGGGCACCCGAATTTGGGCTATTGGTGGTCTATCTCACCATTATACCAAATCCCATCCTCTGCAATATCACTTTGTTCAACTGGACCAAACCGACATTTTCAAAAATTCCCAAAATTCAAACCTAACCTCCAAACGAGATGGCAATCGGAATATGAGGTGGGAGCAACTCAATTTACCTATATACCAAGTCCCATCCTCTGCAATATCACTTTTTTCATGGTCAAAAAATCTACAAGTTCAAAAGGTCATAAAATTAAAACTTAAGTAGACTCGAATTGGCGATTAGTCTTAATCAGTAGTGCTTTACGTAATCTAACATATATCAAAGGCCCATCCTCTGCAAAATCACTTTGCAAATCTGTCACTAGCTCTTGGACTAAAACATATTAGCTTTGTTCCAGAACTCGAATTTCAGATCCCGCGGAAGCAAGAATTCACCCAATTTCTGTTTCTTTACTTTCTCATGCAAGAAAAAGCGGGGAAATTTTCACTTCCCCTCGTGCAGGAATTACCCGGAGGTTTTCGGTCCTGCGATTTCTTGCAAGTTGTCAATTGACAATGTTTTGTGTGTATGTGGGTATTTTAAAAAGCCGCATAAACACAGACAATCGACATTTATTATACCTTCTTGATTTGAAAGAAATTGCCCAAAAATAGTTTATATTTACTTTCTGGATTTTTGACAAAATTATTCCCACCATTCAAGTAAGTTTTTGCCCAACAAATTTTTGCAGGAAAAGTACTGGAACAGATCTATTATTTTATTTGTCAACTATCGATTTAAAAAACGTATGTGAGAAGAGGGAAATTTAAAATTTTCTCTTTGTGTTAAATACTGGCCTCGATAATTATCGGGCGCAATAGTTTGTATGGATGTTGTTCCAGAACAGATTAACAAAACGCAGCAATACGCATCACAATCGTTACGGAGAAAATGAATCGTTGATGGAGAAAAGTGAGTCCAGTGTGTATTTTCAAGCTCATATTAAAACCTGTTTGAAATGATGGAGAAGTCTGTGAAGGGCCTTTCGGGTTCTTTTACTTTCATAGTTTCTCTTGTGTTTTATACATAAATGTTTATGAACCCAATTCATATTCAAACATTCCTAGAATCAATCGTTAATGGCTGGTTTACACCTATTAAGTAGTTAAGTGTTCAACTAAATTTTAACTTAATTTTAAGTGACTTAATTTCAAGTAATCGTTTACACGTATTCAACACTTAATTTTAGTGAAGCTCTTTAGTTCGCTAAAGATGGGCGTCAAAATTTTAAAAAATAGAGTCATAAAATTTGTTTTAAATGAGATTTTCGACGAAGTAAAAGATGAAATAGCCAGAAAAGAGAGAATACCTAAAAGATTGTGGGTGAGAAATTGGATAAGCAGGAGAAATGAATACGGCGCTAGTGCAACTTTGTTCCATGAATTAGATGGAGGAGATAAACAAGAGTATTTCTCTGGGCTACGTATGTCAGAAGAATCCTTTAATTACTCTTGCTGTCTAAAGTTCAACATGAGATACAGAAAAGAGATACTGTAATGCGATGTACATTAGAACCAAAATTAAAATTGCATATTGTACTATATTTTCTCGCTACTGGAAATAGTTTTCGCAGTCTATCTCAAGCCCTTGTTGTTTCGCTTGTTTGTTCCCTTCTTTATTATTTCTTACATTCCACAAACATTCATGCTTTAAATACTCTTCAACGAACTGCATCGTAGGGTCTCTGACCACTTCGACATTTTCAAAATAAAATATTCACTTACACGAACGCGACGCTATTCAAACAAATTTATGCATCTAACTAAAATGAATCACTAAACCCACCTACTAAACCGAAAAATAGAAAAAATTCTATTCTACTTGCTTACTTACCCCCTAAATTTTAACTTGCAACTTGTTCCTAAATTCAATGTTTACATGCATTAAGTCACTTAAAATTAAGTTAAAATTTAGTTAAATACTTGACTACTTAATACGTGTAAACCAGCCATAAGTTCTGAATTCCAAGTGCATTCATTTTACCTCCAGTTCACACGACACAAGCTTGCCACGCGCATGCTTTTTTATAACCAGGGAAAGCAAGTTTTTTTCATGCTTTTTTTTAGAGTTGGGGATTTTTAGAAATTTTAAATTGAATTCCAATTGCAACCAGACATGGGCAACATTTTATTTGAAACAAAACTGCAATTATTATTAGCTTGTATTATTATTAAACAAGAAAACCGAAAGAAAAAGACTTCGTATTTTATTAATGGATGTTGATCACTGATATGTAATAATGAACTGCTTATCTGAATTATTTACATACAAATATAGTCCACAAATTAGGAGTGGGCGAACAAAACGGCACATGTCCATGGTTGGCCGTTTTCAGTGTTTTGACGGAATCGTGTTCATTACACTAAACTGCAACTAATTTCAATCTCAGACACTTCAAAAATCACTTTCATGTAATATTTTTTTGTTAGCAAAGTAACGGTTTCCCTGCAGAAAGGCATATGTCCTACGAATATTCATATTTTTTAACCATTCGTTAATGTGGATTTTCAAAAGGGCACGTATTTCATACAAAAAAGTTTTTAATCAACAATGGAAGTTCATTGCACCTCACCTGGGGCTCTAATTACATCGATTTGTATATGCATCATAAAATGCACTAAAATTTACCTCACTTTTGCCTCCCACGGCTCCAAAACAAGCCGTAGGGGGCACTATGACCCCTTAAAATTTGCGTAACAGTCCCTACTATTAGGAAAAAATACCAGAAAAATCCCCCTTGCCTCTAAGGGGGCCAGGGAGCTCCCCAAAAGGCTAAATACAAAAAAAAACATGTCCAGTTGGGTTCCTGCAAAAGGACACATGTCCATTCAAGAGTTTAACAAAACGGGACATGTCCCAGTTGTGTCCCTGCAAAAGGGCACATGTCCATTTTTGTTTTAATTTTTTCTCTTAAAGTATTAAACATATTTAAAAATTTTTTTTTCCGTCTGAATGAGTTCAAATAGTAGCACAACCTACCATACTCATAAATAGTTAATGTGATCAGTTCAGAGGCAGAAACAGTTTTTTGCGTTTTCTGAACAATTTGCAAAACTGGACATGTGCCGTTTTGTTCGCCCACTCCTCAACTCATACAAGTATAGTCCACAACTCAAGCATAAGCCCTTTTATCACTGAAGTCAAAATTTCTTCAATTTCGAGTTATGAGTTCAGTGCATTCCCTGGCAGAAATAAAATCAGGGCCTATACTCCCGAAGACGAGATGATAACGAAACGAAATAACGAGACGAGACGAAAATATATTTCCTACTTCAGGAGACGATCATCTCATATTGCCTTGCGTTTGTTATTTTTGACCTATTATGCAAAATAAATTAAAACGATCAAAATAATCATCAATCCCAACTTAAGCGGGAGCCACATAGCACACGTCTTCCAATTTCCGTGTTCCGTGCTTCGCTTCCTGTCAAAATTGATTGCTAAGGGCCTGTGTGAATTCGATGACTAAAATTTAGTGTCGATAATACAGTATTTAGTCTTCTGTCGAGGAGACTAAATTTTTTGACAGTTGACTAAATTGATGGTGAATTTTTTTCAGAATAGTTCAATACAACGGAAAATAAAATGAAGAACTAATAACCTGTTGTCAATTGTGATATTTTCTACATTCATGGCTTACTGTAAAAAAAGCATATACTATAAATTATAAAAATAAAAATTATTGTCAATTTAATTTAGTCATCAAACGAATTCACACAGCAATTCCCTACATTAACGACAAAAACTGCAAAATTTAGTTTAGTCAACAATTTAGTCCCAATTCACACAGGCCCTAAGTCTTAGGGCCTGTGTGAATTCGATGACTAAAATTTAGTGTCGATAATACAGTATTTAGTCTTCTGGCGAGGAGACTAAATTGTTTGACAGTTGACTAAATTGAGGGTGAATTTATTTCAAAATAGTTCAATGCAACGGAAAATAAAGTGAAGAACTAATAGCCTGTTGTCAATAGTGATATTTTCTACATCCATATGTTTATTTGCCTACTGTATAAAAAGCATATGCTAAAAATTATAAAAGTAAAAATGATTGTCAATTGAATTTAGTCATCAAACGAATTCACACAGCAAATCCCTACATTAACGACGAAAACTGCAAAATTTAGTTTAGTCATCAATTTAGTCCCAATTCACACAGGCCCTTAATACTATTTGACCAGATAAACAAAAAAAGAACGGAACGATAAAAACACGTAAACGGAGAAGATAAACAAATTTCAACTTTTGAACGGATTGACGGAAACGTTACCTCACTTTTTTGTAGATTGAGTAAATAAAATTCGCAAATTCGCTCACTTGTCAATAAAATCAAGGATGCCATGGAAACGGACGCTTGTAGCTCCATAAAAATAAATATCGGAACACCAAAACACGGAGAGATAGAAAACGGATAATTGTGGCTAACATACAAATAAATATCGGAACACGGAAAGGTGGAGAGACGGAAAACAGATAAACGGAACTCGGAACACGTGTGCTATGTGGTCTACGCTTTACATTTTTTTATTTTTGCAGTAAAAAAAGGAAGGTAAATAAAATTATGGAATAATTGTAAGCGACATTTAAAAAACCGCCTCAAACGGTTCCACGGTATTAAAGTTAGGGCTAATATTATAAATGCGAAAGTGACTCAGTTTGTATGTCTCTCTGTTACGCTTTCACGCCTAAACCGCTGAACCGAATATGATGAAATTTGTTACAGAGATAGATTAGACCTTGGAGCAGGACTACTTTTTGTCGTGAAAAAAGGCTTGAATAGGGTGAAATAGGGGATGAAAGTTCGAATGGAAGTGCAAACTATTTGCATTTTACTAAGTTTTGTTGTTCACAAATATATCTATGCTTAGGCGGCTTGGCGTTAATGTTTTTAGTTAAAATATAGATAGTGACTGACAAACAAGGCACAGCCCAAATAAAACTGCGGGATCTAAAAAGCTGAAATTTTTACAGTACATCCTTATGTATATTGACGTGGACAATCAATAAGAAGCGATTTTACGAAATTCATCCTCTAAGGGGGTGAAATGGGTTGAATAGGTTGTATGAGGAATATTTTTTTAGTCGAAATTGTCTTCAAACATAGTATAAATAATCCACGCCATAAATAATAAAACACGTATTTCAGGATTTTTCGATATTCGGCCCCAGGGTGGAACAGGGTGGAAATAATTGTATGAGAAGTTATTTATTATTACCTTTTCTTTAACTTGCAATGCACTCTCTCTCTGACCTCGTTCCGGTTCAGACCTACTTCAAGACTCGTGCCACAGTCCGCCATTTATTATAAAAATATTTTTTTGTGATACTTTTTTTTAAGCTCTCCCTAAAGTTTTTTTTTTTTGTTAAAATAATTTTATAGTGATGTGCAATTATTCAGTGCCTGTTATCTTTTTTTTAATTTGTATTTTAACACTAGATTTACGGATGTTGAATATATACCTATTTTTACTGAAGTGAGCCAATTTGACTCATACAAGAAAATTGAAGTTTTTCGCAAAGAAAATAGTTCGAAACTATTTTAAATGAAATGTTTATTATTAAAAAATTTATGGAAAACATTTTTTACATATAAACTCTGTTTTTGAAACACATTTTCCGCAAACATTTCTATTACATTTAGCACAATGATTTCTATTACTTCACTGCACTGCTCACACGCGATGTATATATCGAAATGACGACAGAAGTGGGTAACGAAAACAAGTGATAATTACTCCCACATACACACAAATATTGTATGTGAGTATTGCCAAATGAGAAGAGAAACAAATCACGTGCGACTTGACTGTTGTCCAGGCCTGATAGGACCAGTAAATTTCATGTTATGCGATTAACTGCTAAACCATTCTACGAGTCAAATTGGCTCACAATCGTGAAAATAGGTATACCACATTCGATAATGCGAAATGAAGGGGTCTGCGAGGAAGAGGAATAAGCGTTTACATATATTTCATTACTTAATTAAAAACCAACGTATGTTTTTAAAAAGTAATATTAAAGTTTTATGTATATATAGTGATCAAATTTTGAATGAGTCAAATTGGCTCGGTCCGTAAATCTAGTGTTAAATAAAAATTTAGACGCCTTTGGTGCAGGCGCTTTTATTACAATTTTAATACCATTTCATAAGCATTCCGTGGATAAATTGTGTTGAAAAGATATTAAACTCATGCGGCCATTTTGGACGCGCATGATTTTCTAAATTCTGAAATTTATTGCTTATACTCTTCCGAAATTATTTAATTAATCATTAATGGTACCTATTTATATTTTTCTTCAACCATCATTTACATCAGCATTACAAATATTTTAATTAAAAACTTTAATCCAGATTTCTTTTCAACACATTTTTCCTCTTTATATTAAATTCGTGTGTGATCAATTTTTTCATTTTCATTGTTACAGTTTGTGATTTTATTTTATTAAATCTTTTAAATTCCTTTATCTTCTAATAATAATTATTATTTTTTTCTTGTAATTTTTTTTTCTTATTTTTGTCTCCTTATTTTGTTGTTATTGGAATCTGCATATATGTTACTTAACTACATAAACTCTCAAATTTTACGTATTCTTGCAAATTTTAAATTTTTTTATTATTTTTTTTGTTACATCAATTCATATACTGTTGTTTTAGTTTTTTTTGTGACAAATTTTTAATCTCACGTTATCGACAGCAAACACGTGTTTATTGTGCGACAAATTTTCACATATATTTTCGTGGAATTCTTAAATAATAAAAAAAAAAAAATCAGGATTAAGATTTCCAATCCAACCTATAAACTTTACGTCTCATTCCTCTCTTGTTCTGTTTGTTTTAAAGGCTTAATTTCTATCTACTTTTTTGCCAATAACCACGTGCTTTTTGTGCAGATAATGACTCCATTTTTTGATTGCTTTTTTCTTTGTATTTAAATTTTGACTTGATAAGTTTTTATTTCATTAATCCCCCTGCTACTAAGCATTTTTAGCTATTTTTTACCTACAATAGTCCATAACCTTAATTTTGCTTATCTTTTGTATTTTCTCTCATAAGTCTATACACATTTTGTAAGAAAAGTTCCACCTCGTTTATGTGCTTTGATGTATCCATTAATTATAGCCACCAATATTTGTCTCTGATAGTATCTCTGGCGTATGACTTCCTTCTCCTTTTGCTCTTTACTGTTTGGGTTTCGCTGCTTCCTCTCTGGGTAGTGGGTCCGGCGTAATTGGTGCCCTTGCCTATGCAACTCCCTCTTATCCCTTTTCTCTTTTCCTTCCCTTTTTGTTGGATTCAAGCCACAGGTCTTTCTGCAGTCTCCAGTATTTATTGCCTTTCCTTCAGAATGGCAAAGAATAAACTAAACAGCTCCAATGAACTGGTGAAGAAATTAAATATCCCCTCATCCCTAAGATCTTCTTCTAGATTAGGAGCGAAATCAGCTGAGAAGAATATTAAAAGCATACAGTCTAAGGACTCAAAACAAAAAAAAATAGTTCTGTCACTAATATAACAGTCTCTAAAGCGAGCCCCCAAGATACTGGAAGAATGTCTCCCATTGAGGAGAAATCAGCTGCACACGGCTCTCCTCACTCTGACTCATCGGATTCTCCTGAGGTTACTCCATCTAACCTCTCTGAAAACACCCACTCACATTCTATAAACCCAAGTCCAATTGATCCGACTCCCTTCAAGGGCATTTATTACAACTTCTATGGGGACACGGACAAGGGTCCTTATACTGTCCTCATTCAATCAGTCCTAACGAATGACATCCCCAAAAAAAATGTCAACCCTCTAAGGCTGCCTTCACACTAAATAAAGCAAAACGTGTTTTTTCGCTTTAGAGCACCATAATGTGAAAGATCAATTAAAAATGAGTACTGTTATTCACACTGAATAACACAAAACAAAAAGCAGGCTACTCACAATGCTCGAGTATTTTTTCGTTTTTTGCTTTTAAAACGTTTTGCTTTTTTCAGTGTGAAGGCAGCCTAAGACTTGGTAAACTCCTAGAACCGATTTCAGGTGTTGACAGATTAATTAAAATTAACTCAAACAAATTTAAAGCTCTCTTCACTAAACCTGAGTATGCAAATGACTTCCTGTTGAGGAACCCACTGGCTCCCGATTTTAACACTCATCCCTCTAAACTCTCTAGCCACTCCCATTCTCCTACACAATGTAGACCAAGAACTAGATGAGGAAGAATTACGCCATGGTTTAGAATTGGGTAATCCCTCCTGGAAGTTTATGAAAGTCTTTCGCATCAGTTGGAGAAGTGTAGAGAATGGCCTTTCCTCTTGGACTAAGACCAACAAAATAAAAGTTTACATTAGAGGTAACTTGATCCCTGACAAATTAATGCTTTATTTTAATATCTTCAAAGTTAGCAAATTTGTCCCCCCTCCCAAAAGGTGTTTCAATTGTCAAAAATTTGGACACAGAAGCAATGTATGTAAAGCTTCAAAAAGCGCATGTGGTAGATGTGCAGATTCGAGGTGCGACAAAAAAAGACTGTGTCAGAGTGTGGAGGTCTGTGTGAACTGTGGCGGTTCACATGCATCTTTTGACAAAGCATGTCCGGTATGGATAAGGGAAAGGGAAGTTATCAAAATAATGAGAATGGGCAATCACAATAGACACGATGCCTGGAGGATCTACAACAGCAGGAAAAGAACACACAGGACTCATATACAGAACACCCAGATCACACAAAAACCAAGAAGTCGCTCACCCCTTAGAGCTGTAAGTGCACAAGGCTCATCTTACGCTTCCGTCACAAAAACGAAGGTCATTTTCAACCAACAGAGGCAATCTTTTAGCCCGAAAAAGAAGAAAGAACCACTTCATAACCAGTCGATACGAGAGCTGACTGAAAAATTCGAGAGAGAATTTGAAAAATTATCGCACTTACTACTTCAAGAAGTGGATCAAAGAAAACCCTTATCGGATCAGACAAGAGCTCTGATGATTAAAGTAACAGAGTGGTTGAGAACAAGGGATGGCAAATATCTTAGAGGAAAGTCTGCTGAATGTTGAAGATCCTCCTTTTAAATGTCCAAAGCATGTTTTTTTTTTTTATGTGAAAGACTAGAGTTTCAGGAAACGCCCTTTATACTGTGTCGACAATATATTTTCTTCATATAGAGTGCAATGTCGAACAGCAGCTCTAGTCGGGGAAGGAAGGAGCTGTCATAACCTACCAGAGATATTTTTTTCAGTGCACCTACTCCCAACCATTATTGTCGCGACTTTGACATCGGGGCATCGAGAAACAAATCGCTAGAGTGTTATGCCTCCTGAAACGAGTGGAATCTCATCAACCAACCGATGACATGCGCTTTTTGGTGGAGCGGGGAAGGCCTAAGGAAGGCTATGACAGAAGGAATCAGGAATGTAAAGAGGGAAGAAGAAAGAAGGAAAGTTATATAGGTGAGAAAGTGAAAAAGGCGAAGGACCGTGGGGCTGGCCGGGATTCGAACCCGGGACCTCTGGGATAGTAGTCATGCGCCTTACCTCTAGACTACCGAGGCCCCCATGTTGAGGAACCTTGATGAAATCGAATTCTTTTTGAACACTAATAACATAGATATCTTTGTTGCGGTGGAAACCTGGTTACTGCCATCCGACCGGGTCACACTTAGCAATTATAACATCATCAGGAATGATAGACTGGATGGTTTTGGGGGTACAGCCATCGTCGTAAAAAAATCCATAACCTTCACCAAACAGAAATCTCATGACACTCTGAATTCGTGTGCAATTACCACCACGAACTTGGATGTTAATTTCACCTTTGTCTCCGTGTACGCTGGACTTAACAGCAACAATCGTTTTAAAAAAGACGTTTCTGACCTGCTCACCTTCACAAATTCCTTCTCTAGAGCAATTTTGCTGGGTGACTTCAACACCAGAAATGTGGCCTGGGGTGACAGTCTGACTAACAGGAGAGGTCAAATTCTTCTAGATTACCAGCTCTGGCTTTATTAACCACAATGGATTGGGGCCCACTTGTGTTTCTCGTAAGGCAAATCCATCTAGCTCTGTTCTTGATCTGATCTTCTCAAATTTTTCGGATCTAAATTTCACTAGTCACACTAGAGTGGCCTCCCTTACTGGAGGCCCTCACATTCCTATTATCACAGACATCAATTCTATCAATATCCTCGAAAGACCTAGACAGTTCTTAGCCACTTCCAAAGTTATTTCAAATCTTAAGAATCTTACTTTGACTGAAGATGAGTATCCCTCCATCTTAACTAAAATCTCAGATATTATTACTCAAGCCACCTTTATGTGCACTGGCAAAAGAATCAAGTTCAGCCCCAAACCATGGTGGAATCAATTACTTCTAAGAATTTTCAGACTAAAATCTGTTGCTCTAGCAAAATTCTACAAATTTAAAAAATCATCTGATCTTGTCGAACACAACAGACTTAATGCCCTCTTTATAAAGGCCAAAAAGATTGCTAAGAGGGAGTCATGGGCGAAATTTATAAATGAACTCTGTCATAGATCACAAATCAGCAAATTCTGGAGCACCATCAAACGCTTCAAAGGTCAAATCCACAACAGTGATTTTAACTCTAAAAATCTATCTCCCACCAATTACCTGGACCTTTTGTGTGGTAAAATTACACACACGTCTTTTATTCCTAATCTGACACCCACTGAGATGCAGACCCCAATAAATTGGTCAGTCTCTGAATTGAAAGAAATACTTAAAGCTAAAGCTTCCAAATCCGCTACTGGGCAAGATTTAATCACCTTTGAAATGCTAAAAAGTTTACCACTTTGTGGTATGGAAGCATTGATCTCTTCTTGAAACAAACCTTCATTTTAGGTCAACCTCCGGCTGAGTGGCTTGACATCAAGATCTTTCCTCTACTAAAAGGCGGTAAGAACCCATTACTTCCATTTGGGAATAATACATAACTTACGTTTGGGAATAATACAACAATCTATAATCAGTAAAAGAAAAAATCATAGAGTGGTTTCCATGGTTACTTTGGACCTAGATAACGCTTACGGCAGGGTTGATTTGGGAAAGCTTTATATCACCTTAGTGGGCTTTGGCATCCCACTCATCTACATTAATTGGATCATTAAGTTCTTTAGCTCAAGGAGGCTCACCTTACAAGGAAATTCTAAATCTGCTCTTGGTGGACTTCCGCAGGGCAATTCACTAAGTCCTATACTTTTTAATCTCTATTCCTCGTCCTTACATGAAATCGCTAAGTGGGATGTGGAGATTTTTCAGTTTGCTGATGATTTCTGCCTCATAGCTGCAGGAGACTCTACCATTATTGTTGAGTCTAAACTTCAAGCTGCTCTAAATGATTTCTTTTGGTTAGCAAGTGACAAAAAACTCAGCATTAATCTTTCCAAATCTAAATCAATGAGCTTCGGTACCAAAAAAACTTTAAATCTAACTGTCGATGACTCTCCCATCCCGAATGTCACCAACATCAAATTTGTTGGATGGACCTTCTCTCGGAACCTTAAGAGCAGATTACAACTGAATGAAACGCTGGATGCCATGAATTCAAACTATAGAGTAATTTCAATGCTAAGCAGGAAAAGGTTTGGGCTGCTCCTGCAACTTCCCTGCTCTTATACCGTGCCCTTGTAAGGTCTAAACTGGAATATGCTAGATCGCTCTCTTTCCACGAATCTCTAACCCTGGAAAAAAGAATGGCAACCATTTCTAATAATTTTCTTAGGATGTGTCTTGGTCTGACACACTCCACTCCCAAACATATTATTTATGCTCTTGCCCATGAGTTACCCACAGATCTGAAAGCTGAGAACATCTCAGCCAAGGAACTTGCTAGGATCCTCCTTTTCTTTCCTGAGTTCAGGGACACTTTGGACCTATCCTCACCTACTTCTCCTTTTGAGAAAACCCTTACCAAATACAAAGAGATCTTTGACATTCTTCACCTTGAACCCACAGTACCAGTACATACAACAAAACTATCCTTTGATCTTTCCCTCTTACAGGGTTTGGGTAGTAAATCACAGATACCAAAATCCGTTATCTCGCAGCTGATTAACGAAGTCAGAGCATCCTTCAATGATAATTCTCTTATCGTTGCCACATCTATTAGTAACAACACAGTTGGCATTGGTATACACTTCAACAAAGCCCTAAGAGACACCATGTATAAATCCTTCTGGCTCATGTCTACACTAACCGCTGAACTGTCCGCTATTGATTTGGCACTTAAGTTGGTTTCCCAAACCTCCTTTAAAAATGTTATAATTCTGACGGACAGCCTCAACAGCTGCTTAGCCCTAAAGGATAGGAAATTTCAAAATCACCTAGTGTGCTCTATTTTCAGTTCCTCCAATAACCTGGACAGTGTCAGGTTTATTTGGGTTCCTTCTCATTGTGGCATCCCTGAAAATGAAGAAGCTGACTGTTTGGCAAGCTGTGCCACGTCTACAGGTGATTTTTTGCACATAAATTGAGCTTCAAAGATCTCACACTTAATGTCAGGTCCAAGGTGTTCCTGGAATGGAACAGAAGGTATCTATCTGCTTCGAGAGACAAAGGAAGATTTTTTGCAAATATCTTTCCATCCCTACCTGCATCTCCGTGGTTTTCAAAGACTTCTCTTTCCCCAACAATATTCCGTATGATTAACAGAATTCTTACTGGTCATACCTGTGACGACGTCAGACTCGCATCTTGGAAACTCAAAGACAACCCTATCTGCACTAGGTGCAACCTCAATAATGACGCTGAACATATCATTCTAAGATGCATGAGGTTTCAAGATATTAGGACCAAATATCCTCTTTTAGCTCACACTGACAGACTTTCGGAGATCCTCACTCCTTTTGACCTTACCAAGATTGCATCACTCGCGGACTTCCTATCAGAGGCAAAAATTTTCATTTAACTCACGATTTAGCCTCTATTTTTAGTATCTCCTTAATTTTTTAAATCTTGACTCGGAAAAAAGAAATTGTTCTTTTTTTTGCTTTTTTCCTCAAATTCTTGTGTTTCTTTTCTTTTTAACCTTGTCATCGAGTGTGGAACTTTTCCCACTTTTAGTTAGTCTGGCACTTCTACGCTAAAATCATCATTGTAATGCACATCTATTTGCATGTATCCTGTTTTCTAAGTTTTTTGTTAACATTAAGTAACATCACGAAACTGACTGTTGGGCCGGCAGATCAGGTCTATTTCACCAGAGAGAGAGTCTACTGCTTCCTGGTCCACAAATTTTACATCTACGAACTTTGGTCTATATAGCCGCGAGGCTGGACCAGTAAGCAACCCTGTAGTTAGGGTTCGCTAGCTTTATGCTAGCAAATTAACCAAACAACAACAACATAACTTGCAATGTTTGTTAGTTTGTTTAGATTAAATCTTGCAACTTCATTTTGACCCACTTTCAAATAACCAACTTAAAGTTTTGCGCAAATGTATAGTCTGCATGACAATGCAATCTGACCATTTTGTAACAAAATCAAGATGGCAGCTGATTATTACAATTGTGTTGCATGACAGATAAAATAAAATAAGTTGTGTGGCGTCTGAATTGGATTCTTCACTCGAAGGACCAATATGTTTTACGAATGTTCTTTTCTTCAGCACGTTGAAGTTTTGAATATAAATGATGGAAAGAATTTCCCTTTATCGGAATCTTTATTGAATCTTTTCCAAAAAAGTGAATGACAATGAACGAATAAAAATTAAAAAAAAAAAAAAATTTCATAGCTAACTTGAATACAAAAATTAAATCAAGTAAGGCTAACTTGATAACAAAAAATAGCTAAGTGAATTTGCTGACCAGTAAACATAAAAACTTAACAAAACGGGTTGACTATCTCGAACATTTCCGCCTCCCGTTAAGAACCCAGCTTCTTAACAAATAGGCAGCTTGATGACTTTGTTAACGCTACGGTCTAAGACTCCCTTCTGTGTCTTAATGGTAATAACTTCCACCTTCCTAAGCGAGTAATTTTGAGTTCACTTAACTCCGTTTCGGGAAGAGTTGTTGGTGGTTCTCCTATTAAAAAATGGCCTGGTGTTAGTGGCTCTAAGTCATTTGGATCACTAGAGAGTGCACCATAAGGACGCGAATTAAGAAGTGATTCAATTTGACAGAGGATAGTAGTCATTTCTTCAAAATTAAGTGAGGTTTCTCCTATGGCACGTCGAAGATGCCATTTTATAGATTTTATTCCGGCCTCCCAAAGGCCTCCAAAATGTGGAGCTCCAGGAGGAATAAATTTCCAAATTATTTGATTCCGCGAAAGATAGTGAGTAGTGATTGAGTTCAGCGCATTAGCAGTTGCGATTTCATGCAGTTCTTTCAAATGTCTTCTACCACCAACAAAGTTCGTACTATTGTCGCAAAATATATGGGTTGGTATACCGCGTCTGGCGGAGAATCGTCGCAGCGCTGCTACAAAGGCGTCTGCATTCAAACTAGAAATTAGTTCTAGATGGATTGCTTTGGTTGCAAAGCACACAAACAACGCTATATATCCTTTGAAGGGCCGAACACCACGACTGATACGTGAGACGAGCTTCACTGGTCCTGCATAATCGATACCTACTTTAGAAAAAGGACGAGACACGGTAACTCTTGCTGTTGGAAGATTGCCCATAAGTTGCGATGTTTTGGCTGCTCTATATCGACAGCATGTGATGCATTCGTAACAGACCTTCTTCACTAGACTGCGAGCTCCAATGATCCAATATCTTTGACGAATTAAGCTAAGAAGTAAAGCCATTCCTGGATGAAGATGTATTCGATGCATTTCATACACCAACATTAAAGTTAGAGCAAAGATTACCCACAAAGATACGACACTCTCAAAATTTCCTATAAGCTCCCTTGCGAGTGAATATATCAATCGACAAAGTGCAAGCGAGATAAAATTCAATTTAAAAACAAAACAAAAATCGAAGAAAGAAAGGGTAAATAAAGAAATGTTATTTCACGAAGTGCGAAAGAGATGCACTGATTTCTCTTCTCCGCAATTTTTTGTGCCGTCTGGACTTTTATTTTGCTTGTGTGAATTCATGTACCATTTTCGTGCAGTGTTGCCGCAAGTTAAATAATAAAAGTATCAGAAAAAATATAAAAAAAGGATCAAAAGTATCAAAAATAATTTTCGTAGAAAGTATCAAAAGTATCTTCTTGAGTTGAGTAAGAAATAGAAAAAAACACGGAAATTTATGGATAACAATTTAATAAAAACAACAGAATCCAATTCTTATACTAAACATTGGTCATTAATAGAATCAATATTGCATTGAATCAATATTGTATTGGAATTACACGTGCGGCAGGCCAAATTATGTCAATAACACAACCGTCATACTGAGTTTTACGTGTGCATGGCATTACAGATGGCAAATATGGACAAGAATGTATTTAAAGCAGTTCTAATAGGGAATTTTTGGTAGAATAGATTTTGGTAAATAGATAGTATCAAATTAGTATTATTTCCAAGGAAAAAGTATCAAAGTATCATTTCAAAAAAATCAAGAAAAAAAGTATCACTTTTGATCCAAAAGGATCAAAGTGGCAACACTGTTTTCGTGTACTTCCTGCTCTGCATGTGTTTGTGTAGTTTGCCGTTGCTCCGCCCTCTCGCCATTCCGGAGCGCGTATATGAATAGAGAAGTTGATCATAGATTTTTACTTTCCTTTTTCTTCGCACAGAAAGGATTACAGTGTCGTATCTTCCTGAGTAATTTTTGGTTAGAGGATGACTCTTTGGCAGTATGATTGGATGTCTTGCTTTGAAGTACAAGCCGGAATTCTCTAAACGTCCGCCAACACGAAGTAAATTGTTATCGTCAATAAATGGGTGAAGACCTGTCAATGGACCTTTACTGGAAAGTGTACCCTTTGATTTCAGAGATGAGATTTCTGTGGAAAAGGCTGATTTTTGAACTAGTTTTAAACAAGTCATTGTTGCGCTGATGATATCGCTTGCTGACAGAGCATTAATCATACGATTTTCCTTGGGTACGTTGCAGTTCTCATAAAAACGCCGACAGTGTGCCATTATTCGTACCAGACGAGAAAATGATGAAATTCGGCTTGTAAGTGATGTGAGAAGATCATCCTTCACATTATTTAAGCATGCTAATAAAACTTGTTTTTTTGCTTCCTTCTTAATTTCTCTGATTGAGGCCTTGAGCTTAGTATCTGGCCAATTTACTGGCTCTTCAGACAGCCAATGTGGTCCCTGCCACCAGATGTCCAATCCGACTAATGTCCTTGGTGAAATTCCGCGCGAAGCTATATCTGCTGGATTGTCAGATGAAGATACATGCCGCCAAATAGTGGTAGGTAATAGGTCCATTATTTCTGAGGTTCGATTTGCGACAAAAGTTTTGAAACTGCGTGGAGCCTTAGACAGCCAGGCAAGAACTATAGAAGAATCAGGGGTGGCAGCACGTAAGTCGTTTCAATCGACTTCTCCATACAAAAATTCAAGATTTTTGTATGGAGAAGTCGATTGAAACGACTTACGTGCTGCCACCCCAGTCCAGGCATAGATTTTTACATTGGTAAGAGAGAGTGCTTGAAGAACTTTTCTTGTAAGTCTTGCTAGCAAAAGTGCTCCACACAATTCTAATCTTGGAATTGATATTTGTTTGAGAGGCGCCACTTTGCTCTTAGATGCGATAATCCTGACAGTAATTCTTCCTTCATGGTCAATGCTTCGACAATATAGAACAGCAGCATAAGCATTCTCTAAGGCATCTGAGAATCCATGTATTTCAATGTTGCTCGCGTTAACCAAAATTTGACGAGGAATGCGTATATTTTGCACAGTAGTTATTTCGTCCTTGAAATGGTTTTTTTTTTTTTTTTTTTATGTGAAAGACTAGAGTCTCAGGAAACGCCCTTTATACTGTGTCGACAATCTATTTTCTTCATATAGAGTGCAATGTCGAACAGCAGCTCTAGTCGGGGAAGGAAGGAGCTGTCACAACCTACCAGAGATAGTTTTTCAGTCCACCTACTCCCAACCATTACTGTCGCGACTTTGACATCGGGGCATCGAGAAACAACTCGCTGGAGTGTTATGCCTCCTGAAACGAGTTGAATCTCATCAACCAACCGATTACATGCGCTTTGGTGGAGCGGGGAAGGCTATAGGGAACCAGGTAGGCTATGACAGCAGCTACCTGGTATCCCATACATTAATTTAAAATAGCAGGCGGGAGATATTTTATCGTCTACTTTAAAGTAGGTGGTGGAATATCTCCAGCCTATAAAAGGCAAACATTTGTAAATATAAAGTTAGTTATAATTTCAACTCACTTGTAAATACATAGTTGTAAATATTATAGAATAAATGTAAATAGCCAAACGTGACTATTATTAATTTTTGGTTAGTGGCCAACCAGGCCACTACATTGGTGACCCCGGACGTAGGAGCAAGGAATTTAAACTTCTCAACTCCTCCATAAAATGTTTGGAAGCTCTTCAGCGGATCCACCACAGATGGCTTCAAGAACGCGGCGAGTAATTCCAGTACCAGCCTGGAAAAATTGCCTCAGACAAGGCTCAGCAGCCGAACATCGCCTGGGCAAACTATGCAGCCGCAGTCGACTGGACCATCTTTACCAAATTTTCCATCACAAATGCCTGGACATCAAGGGAAATCTTCACCACAACCAGGATCTTTCTACCTTAACAGGAATGCCTACTCAGCGCGCAACATCAACGACACCCCAGCAGAATTAGGGACATCTCCCGCGCAGTATTCGCCGGGTGTTAAGCTTGATAGCAGCGCCACACCCCAGCTGGAAAGGGGGTATATAGGGAACCAGGTAGGCTATGACAGCAGCTACCTGGTATCCCATACATTAATTTAAAATAGCAGGCGGGAGATATTTTATCGTCTACTTTAAAGTAGGTGGTGGAATATCTCCAGCCTATAAAAGGCAAACATTTGTAAATATAAAGTTAGTTATAATTTCAACTCACTTGTAAATACATAGTTGTAAATATTATAGAATAAATGTAAATAGCCAAACGTGACTATTATTAATTTTTGGTTAGTGGCCAACCAGGCCACTACAAGGCCTAAGGAAGGCTATGACAGAAGGAATCAGGAATGTAAAGAGGGAAGAAGAAAGAAGGAAAGTTATGTAGGCGGGAAATTGGGAAAGGCTAGGACCGTGGCACCACCGGGATTCGAACCCGGGACCTCTGGGATAGTAGTCATGCGCCTTACCTCTAGACTACCGAGGTTCCATTTCTGTAATATGTCTGCAGGCACAATCTCGTCCCAATCAAGTTTAGCTAACCACAAATGTTGTAGCATTACTTTGTTGGTGAATTCTGACACTTGAAATAAAAATACATCATTTACTGGATCCCATTGGATTCCTAATACTTTTGCTATGCTACTACCGTCGTCGATTAAAACACAACTGTCCTTGTCATTGTTAGCCCGGTTGAAGTCTAAGAATTCAGGTGAATTGGATCTCCATTTTGTGAGATTAAAGCCGTTTTTTCGCAGTATTTCCGTTAAGTCTGCCTTCATTGCTAATGCGTCTCTGAGGCAACTAGCCCCACTTAACAAATCGTCCACATAGAAATCCTTGTCAATAATTGCCGATGCAGTCGGAAACAAGACTTTGTTATCCTCACTGATCTTCTTCAGAACTCTTGTGGCTAGAAAAGGACCTGAAGCTGTCCCATACGTGACGGTAGTTAGCCTGTAGTGTTTAATTGGGTTCGTTGTTTCATCTCTCCAAACAATTCTTTGAAAATTCCGGTCTGTCGGCGTAATCAATACCTGCCGGTACATTTTTTCAATGTCCGCCGAAAATGCAATCTCAAATTTTCTAAAATTTATAAGGATGGAAGTTAAATCACTTTGTATCGTTGGTCCTACCATTAGCTTGCTATTAAGAGAAATTCCTACAGATGAGTTGCAAGAGCCGTCAAAAACTACTCGTATCTTCCTTACTGGAGAATTCTTGAAAACGGCATGATGTGGCAGGTTTTTGCATTTTCAATTTTAATTTCGTTTGAGGGTATTTCTTCCATATGCCTGAGTTCCTCATACTCTTTCATAAATTGTCGGTATTGTTCTTTGAAAGATGAGTCCTTAGCAAATCGACGTTCCATAGCATAAAGTCTGGTTAAAGCATTACGTAGAGATTCTCCAAGTGCCGGAGAATCCTCTTTAAACGGTAAAGAAACTACGCATCGTCCAGAACAATCACGAAAAAAGTTCGCTTGGAAATGTCTTTCACATTGAGCTTCTTCGTTTGTAAGGCTTCTCGTGTTGGTCACCACTTCCTCGATTTCCCAGAAACGAGTCAGCGATTTGTCGATGTCAATAGCAGATAAACAAGCAACTGCCATTTTGCAGTCTTCTGATACATGGCCTGGTATAGTTCAACCAAAGATAGTTTCTTGTGCAATTATGTGACCATTTTCATCGCGTTTTTGTCCTGGAAGAAGTACTTCGAAACCTTGATCTGACCCCAAGATAACGTCTATTTCTGATGGTTCAAAAAACTTCGGATCGGCCAGAGGTAATTCGTTTATATAACTTCTAGAAACGGTAATCTTTTCTGACGGGACTAATGAAGTTAATTTCTTCATTACGAAGGCAACTGTATTTATTTTAGACATAGGGTTCCAGCGTGAGCATATATTTAGATGGACCCTTCCTTTAGTAACTCCAGCTTCTTTGGCTGACCACCCGTTAATTAGAAGCCGAGCATTATCTCTTTTTAGTAACAACCGTTGAGCACAAGCTTCAGAGATAAGTGATATTTGTGAACCAGAGTCCAATAGTAACCTGCAGGCCTGAAGAGTCCCTTGACTGTCAAGAATATTCACCTCTGCTGTTGGCAACAAGGAGCATGACCTTTCTTTCTTAACCAAGGTACTAAGCGAAGACAGTTCAGCTGATTGTTGTGATGGCTCGGGGCTCGCTGATGCTGTTCTGTGCTGTGTTGGGTTTGATTGTGATGAATCGTGCAGTAATGGATGATGTTGACCTTTACAAAATTTGCATCGAACCTTGGAGTAGCAAACACGCACTGTATGCGTGGGGCTCAAGCACTTAAAACATAGAGAATTAGTAAGTACAAAGTTTCTTCTAATACTTGCGGCATCAGCTCTAAACTGAGCACATTGGTACAGAAAATGGTCAGCTTTACATTTCGGACAACCTTCGTGTAAGGTTTTGGCTGGCGTGACATGTAGCGACTTTACTTGATGGGTTGAGCGCTTTGAAATGGTGGCACAAGTTTCGAGACCATCGCACCTCCTGGTAAGAAACTTTAAAAATACATCAAAGGTTGGAAAGTCTACTGCCGGAACTTCCTTAATCCATAAATCCCGTGTATCTGAATCTAATTTTGTAACGGCAATGTGAATAAGCCATGGGTCTCTATTTTCCGCTTCTGCACCTAGCGCCTTCAGACCCCTGATTACCTCATCACTGACGTCACACAATTGCCTTAATGCCTTCACATTGACTTGGTTTAATTGAGGTTGTTCAATATTATGTCCTTAGAAAGCTTGTAACGATTTGGGGCTTTTTGTCAAACCGCGCTTTTAGTTTCTCCCAAGCCTCGTTGTAGTTAGCATCAGTTATAGACAAATGTCTAATTAAATTTGCGGCATTGCCCTTTAGAAGCCCTTTCAAATATTGCAGCTTCTGAGCTGGTGACAGAGATGTGCTAGTATGCACCGTAGCTTCAAAAAGATTTTGAAAGGACGACCATTCCCTATAATCGCCAGTAAATGGAGGTATACTTAGACGAGGTAATTTAGAGGTAGCGTTATTGTTTTCTCTCTGACAATCTTGAAAGAATAAATGTTGTTGTTGTAAGACATTTGTTTGTTTGGATCATGATTCTCTTCTGATGTAGATGGTCGTTTGAGGTTTAACGCACTTGTCAACATAGCTATTGCTTCAAAAAATTTGTTTTCAAACTCTTCCATCTCAGAAACTTGACCCTCAATGGTACACAAACTATCCTCTATTTCGCAAAACTCCGTCCATGTTTCTCTCAATTTGTCCAGTCGCACTATAATCTCTTCGATGCTATTGTTAATTGTTGCCTTCTCTGCAAATGTTTTTATGCGGGTAATAGTAGCCTTCACTCTACCTCGTTTTTGAATGAGTACAGCTCTTTCAGCCATTTTTCCTACAATTATTTAATTATTCCTTGTCTCGATTTAAATACTTACAGTCAGTCAAGTAAGAGCGTGGTCGGCATTACCGATAGGTTATGAAAGATTTCGCTCTAATTCCTTTGCGAGCCGATAAAGGGAAGCTTTATCCTTGATGCATTGTCAACAAAGATTCAGTTGTCGTTGATCTTTTGAAAGAGAATCACGTTAAGCGCCATGAGTGCTAAATACGCGTCGCGCTACGAGGCTGTGTTCCTTTGTATGGATTGGCCGTCGCAGTCGCCCGATGCAAACCCTATTTAAAATGTGTGGGCATATATTAAGCAGAAACTTCGTGGAAGACGCACACACACTTTGAAGCAGCTATCTTTCGAAATTCGTCAGATCTGGAGATCGTTGCCACTACAATACGTCGTCGAATTAGTAGAAAGCATGCCTCGGAGATGTCAGGCAATTATCGACGCCGATGGTGACTGGACATATGACCGAATTGTGACATATTAACCGAATTCCATCATCGTTTGTAATGTGTACAATGTATTTATAAATATGAAAGTTTCACGGAATAAAGTTTTTTATAAATTAACCCGACCACGCTCTTACTTGACAGACTGTATCTGGTCTTTTATTTTGAAAGTAGTAATATGCCTTTCATCCGGCTCGAAGGACCATGAATTGGATTCTTCACTCGAAGGACCAATATGTTTTACGAATGTTCTTTTCTTCAGCACGTTGAAGTTTTGAATATAAATGATGGAAAGAATTTCCCTTTATCGGAATCTTTATTGAATCTTTTCCAAAAAAGTGAATGACAATGAACGAATAAAAATTAAAAAAAAAAAATTTCATAGCTAACTTGAATACAAAAATTAAATCAAGTAAGGCTAACTTGATAACAAAAAATAGCTAAGTGAATTTGCTGACCAGTAAACATAAGAATACAAACTTAACAAAACGGGTTGACTATCTCGAACAGCGTCATTCCAAATCCAAAATGGCGGCCAACACAAAATGGCGGAAGACTTATAGTAGACTAAAAAGTAGAAAATAAAAATAAATAGTTCAAAAAAAAAAAAAAAAAATACGCTTTTGTTTTAAAATAAACCAATATTTTGGGGGCACTAACGAAATACTCCACTAATAATAAAATAAGAATATAGATAAAGAGCGCTCCACGCTTTTTTTCCTGTAAGTAAGTGGCTGCAATAAAAACTTTACCTTCAAAAAAAAATTTACTTTTTGGTTAATTTTAAAATAAGAGCGTATTTTTTACTTTTTTAAACTATTTTCATTTTCTACTTTTTAGTCTACTATAAGTCTTCCACCATTTTGTGTTGACCGCCATTTTGAATTTGAAATGACGCCTCACAACTTATTTTATTGTATCTGTCATGCAACACAATTGTAATAATCAGCTGCCATCTTGATTTTGTTACAAAATGGTCAGATTGCATTGTCATGCAGACTATACATTTGCGCAAAACTTTAAGTTGGTTATTTGAGCCGTTGATTTTGAAAGTGAGGCAAGTCCATTTTATGTTATTGCTAGATATTTAAAGGTTTGCGTTTGAATGAATTTAAAAATATCCTTAAGTAGTAATAGACTTATTTGAATTTTTTTGAGGTCTTTTTTCATGTAAATTTAATATGCAATCGTGGATATCGAAATTATCTGAAAAGAAATATAATTTTGATATGTGCAAATGGACTTACCCCACTTTCAAAAGCAACGATTTATTGAAAACATTGATTTTTTTTAAATAAAATTTATTTGTAATTTTTTTTTGTTTTTATTTATAAGTAAAAATATTAATTTATTTTATTTCAATATTTATTTCTTCTCTAGAAAAGTTACAATAAAAGAAAAAGAGACTTCAATTTAAAAAAAAAAAAGATGGGAAAAGTATTCAATAACAAGTTGTATGCGTATTTCTTAATTTTGATAGTGAAGGTTTTTAAAGTATTCATGATGAATGGGTGGTATATAGGGTAATAAATCCATCATGTCTTTATACTTTTCTTGAGTAATTGCTCTAGTGTTCTTATATAACGATGACAAAACTATTTTTTACTTGGTCGACCTCGTTTTGGGGTTAAATCAAGAGTTTTAAACTGCGAATCCTTTTCCATAGACGTTTTATAAAATAATTTATATGGCCCAGTTCTTTGACATCTTATCCAGCAAATATTCAACCAATTATAACAGTTTCTCCATCAGTATTTTTTGCTCTTTTTAAAATTGCATCCTCCAGAGATTTGGTTGAGTAGAAGTTTTCACTATGCATTTCATGTACTAAAAATGCGTTGTTTTTCCGACATTTTTGTATTAATTTGTAATAATCCTGGGGAACATACAAGAAATTGGTTTTTCGAATCGCCATTTCTACAACTCCAAAATCGCGATCGTTTGGTAGGAATGAATGTCCCGACAATAAAAATTTATGGTCAATAATATTTAAATCATTGTCGTTAGATTGGACAATTTTTATCCACATTAAGGCCAACTTAATATTTCTATTTTGCCCAGTGCACATATCACAACGTGTTTTTGGGTTGTCAAATTTTTTAGATGTCTTAAACAACAAGAAGCAATTGTTTCATCCCATGTATACATATGAACATTATCGTCATGTAAATTATGGAAGCCTTCATTTAACACATACATGTTTCGCTTGTAATATGCAACAGACACTGTTAGTTTAGGGTACGACAGTGCTTTTTGCAAATCAAAAGTAAAAGCGAAATACTTCCCTGGATTTTCCGAGGCTAGCGCCGTATCTTCTTGTAATGATTTTTAGCTAGTTCAGCAGCTTTCAAATGAAGTTCATGTTGTTCTATCAGGTTTGATTTTTCTTCAATATTGCAAGATGTTTTAATTTTCATATTAAGTGCATCGCACTTTTGGCAGGTGTCTTTACGTGGATGATGAAAATATAAATTAAATTCTTTGTTAAACGTATTTCTGTAAATTTTCTCCTTAACATAGAGTGTATTATTTTCTTTGCATCTGTCCACGTATAAATTGTACATTTTTCTTATATTCAATTCAGGGTCTAAATATTTTTTGTTTGGATTGTGTGACCTTGTGTAATGGCTTTCAAATTGTGGGAAACTTTGAATATGTTTCCTCACCCCATTTAGTTCTCTTTCTTCGGGTTTCCTAGAAGAACCTTCCATTCGACCACGAAAATCCTGCCCCGAATTTTTGGCATCAAGGGCGCGGTCCAGTCTTCCTTTAGAAATATTAAAAGTGTCTAAAAAGTATCGTTTGCATACTGCAATATCTACTTGTGTGGTTTCTAAAAAATATTTATAGCTATAAGACCTTTGCGTTCCTTTGTAATTTCTCGGTCGCTTTCTTTTTGTAGCGAACTTCTTAGTATTTCCATTTAAAAAAATATTTTGCTTGCTAAAGTCTGCAAAGCTCAAAAATTTATCAAAATTTTGTTTCCGCTCTTCGACACTTACTAGATCTATACATACAATCTTTCAGGCAGTGACAGTTTTTATTTTCAAATTTTTTTTCAGGAATAATTTTTCCTCTTTGTGTATAATATTTCTTACCACTATTCCGTTTAGCTTTTCTGATATTTTGAGCATAAATATCATCGTTTTCCTTATTGTCCCCAGAAACTTCCTCATCTGATGATGAATCAGATCGTACCAAAGTTCTTCTTCTTTTTGTTAAATTCTTCGTTAAAATTGTATTTTGCTCCAAGCCATTTTCACTTTCTGAAGTCAAGATTCTTCCCTTCTTTCTAATATTCATGGGGTTTATTTCTACACAATAATAATAAATATAAAATTATAGTCGAAGTTTAAATTCAGATATAACTTTTATCTTTATTTATATTTTTTTCTTACAGGTTCCACTGTCCGATGTAACTATTAAGTTCAGATCCATAGTAAATTATTTTTTATAAAATGCACTACTAATGAATTAAACGAACTTTCTTTTTTGTAATAAAATTCTCCACAATTATTCACTTTACTATTAAAGATAAACATGGAATAATAATCGAAAATGCATTTACAGTGATGTAAATACTCCAAGGTACCAGGGCAATATGGAGATTTTGACAACACTGTTTACAACTTGTCAAAGTGCGCAATTAACTTAAATGGGGAATACCCGAATTAAGGCACAAACAGATTGGCGTGGAGGTCGTGGCGGCAGTCGCCTGCGAGAGAGTTTTCCATACATTTTATTTCTCCGCTGGTGGGGAGGAAAAATAAATGTATGGAAAACTCTCTCACAGGCGATTGCCGCCACGACCTCCGCGCCAATCTGTTTGTGCCTTTATTACCAAAATGACACAGCATTGCAAAAAAAATTTATTCAAAGTGGACTTGCCTCACTTTCAAAATCAACGCATTTGAAAAATCGTTACCCAAACAATTTACTAATAAGGAATTATTACTGATATTGAAAAAAAATTATCATGAATTGATTAAAAACATAAAATTTATATTAATTTGTAATAAAATTTAGCTTTAACTAATTTTTTCACAAAATGGACTTGCCTCACTTTCAAAATCAACGGCTCATTTGAAAGTGGGTCAATATTAAGTTGCAAGATTTAATCTAAACAAACTAACAAACATTGCAAGTTAAAGAAAAGGTAATAACCGAGTGAAAAAATTTACTTAAGTTTAAGGAAAACTTAAGTTCGCACTGTGAAATCGGCCCTAAATGGTAGCCCCGCAGATCAAACAGCTTTTTTTCAAATGCTTATTTGTATACAAAATTGAATTGATAAAACTACATGCAAAACAATTTGATTATAAAATCATCACGCTTAAATATATATAAAAAACAACAAAAATAGTGTAATTGCGCCCAAAATATTTCATTGAATCGACTACCTTCGCTTGCATATTTCTCCATTTTTTATTTATTATACATTTTTCCTATCGCGGACAGTGCACATATAAACTTTTTTTTATTTAAAGGCGTTGCGACGCACGCGGGTTTTTTGCTAGTGAAATATATATCAAAATTTCTTATTTTAGACTCATGGTTGAATATAGCTGAAAAGCTCGTACCAATAAGTGATCTGTTCGGATCACGCCAGATTTTGTTTTCTCTATCTGGTGAAAAAAGAAAAGAAAAAAAAAATTCTTAATTTTATTTTACTATTTAATTACCCGAGAAGATTTTTTTTTATTTTTGAACAATATGCATGGTTCTGCCAGCTTTATGTCAAACTAACAGAACTAGAGATTAGTAACTCAGATCTGAGTCAGCTGAAAGATCTGAATCTTAAAAATGAGTCAATGAATTGGTTCGCAATTTTGAGCTGAGTCGATTCTTAAGAGTCGCGGGTCTTTCATGAATAGAGGTCGAAAAATCGGACCATTTTTTGAAACCGATATATTCGGTATTGATCTCAAAGAAATACTGATATTGCGGTATTTTCGGGATTTAGGGAAGTTGTATATAAATTTAAGTTAGTAATTTAGTATCAACTTTTCATGGGAGCTTAGTGGTTTGAGGATTACAGAGGTATAATAAAAGAGAGAGTTTTCTAGATTATCATTTCTAATCTCTAATAAAAATATAAAATTGACTTTAACACTGCCAAACTAAACAAAAGTAAATATTTAAATGTTGGCTTCTTTCCTGACCTGAGTTTCTTATTGAACCTTTTTTATAACAACCACATGAAAACTTATATTCTAACATAATTTTCTCAGTAAAGATATTAGATCGGAGTTTCATTCAATCTTAGGTAATGAGACCGCAAACAATGAGTATGAAAGCTTGTCACTCAATGTTGATCGCAAATTATTACATAAGTGAAGAGACTCTGCACTAGTCTGAGAAATGCTTTTTAAAGTGTTGTAGGCAGTGGTCGAAGTGGCAGGTTAAAAGTGGTGGGATGGTTAAAAATAAAAGCATATGAAATTTAATATAATAAAAATAAAATATAAAAACAAGAATTCATTTACTTGGAAAAAATACGATACAAAAATAAAATAAAAACTAGTAGCGATGTGGATTTGACCCGCGAAGGACCGTGGGACTGGCCAGGACTCGAACCCGGGACCTCTGGGATGGTAGGGGGACGCCTTAATCCCTAATCCCTACTGAGGCCCCCGACGCTTGATGTACTTAGGTACATTACAAGGCTTTTCTTCCCGCACCCTTTTATCTACATGGTCTTATTCAATATATTTTTTTCTTTTTTATCAAAAATTTATCATTTTTTTAAGCAAAACTTAGAAGTAAACTAACGCGTTATGAATATATATTCAAAGCTAAATCGGCTAATTTGAAATTTACGGAAAGATGCGAAAATTGTTACAAACGAAGTATACATGGCCTATTTAGCAACGAAAATTTCATTTGAATTTTTTTTATATTTATACGTTTTCATTTTAAATTTTTTCGTATTAAAAATTTTCTAAAAAAAATAACAGAATTTAAAAAAATATGTTCCGGGATGTATTTTTCTTCCTAAGAAGTGGCGGGATGAGTTTACAATATTTTAGAAGTACCGGGATGGCATCCCACTCCATCCCGTCTCACTTCGGGCACTGGTTGTAGGTCATCTGACTCATGCAGTGTAGCTTCTATTTTTTGGAACATAAACATCAAATCCACGTCAGAAGTTATTAGGTTAGCGCTTCTTTTGCATAGTTTTTCGACAGTTGGCTTTATCCTACTAAGATCAGCTAGCCGCTTGAATTCGTATATATGTAGATATTTGTAGATTCATTTTTAATCTATCTAATTTATTTTAAACCTATCTAGCGCGGATTTTATTTTGTTAAAACTTGAGAAATAAAAAATTCAGAAAAAACCGTAAATCCCTGTTTTTGGAATGAACGAACATTTGTGTATATTTTTCTTTTGGGCTTCGAATGATTGAAAATCTCTTTACATTCCTGATTCCTCCTGTCATAGCCTACTTCTCCAAGAAAATCATCCTTGATAAATTGTAGAATAAAGCATTTTAGTTTGTCAGCTTTTCTTCGTCCGCTGCTAATTTAAGAAAAGAAAAACTGTAAGAAAAACTTACTCATAAACAGAATCGCAAAACGCAAATTTAGTATTTTCTGACACCACTACATTTGTAGCAAGTCGGCTACGAGTGCTGTACTCGAAAGACAGATGTGAAATGGTCAATAGGCCTCCCATCCACGGTCAACCAAATCTTCGACAAACTTCTTTGACATTTGTTGGCCATCGACGAGGAAAACTTTCTTCAAACATCCCGAGCGACATTTCATAGTGTGAGTGTTTGGGGGCCTCGGTAGCATAGGGAGTAAGGCGTCCGGCTACCATCCCAGAGGCCGGGTTCAAATCCCGGCCAGCTCCACGGTCCTTTACCTTTTCCACTTTCCCAGCAACATAACTTTCCTTCTTTCTTCTTCCCTCTTTACATCCCTGATTCCTCCTGTCATAGCCTTCCTTAGTCCTTCTCCGCTCCGCCAAAGCGCATGTCATAGGTTGCTTGATGAGATTCTATTCGTTTCAGGAGGCATAACACTCTAGCGAGTTGTTTCTCGATGTTCCGATGTCAAAGTCGCGGTAGTAATGGTTGGGAGTAAGTGGACTAAAATTATCGCGGGTGGCAGTAGTGTCGGGTAGGACACGATTTTAAAATGAGTTTGTAAGAGGTGCCCCTTTTCTCTTTTGAGCCAGTACAATGTTATACTTCAAATGAGGCGAGGTGCTATTGTAATG
Organism: Thereva unica; assembly: GCA_949987705.1. Taxonomy (NCBI): domain Eukaryota; kingdom Metazoa; phylum Arthropoda; class Insecta; order Diptera; family Therevidae; genus Thereva; species Thereva unica. Next base: position 79,471,673 of record OX465281.1, read on the forward strand.
CCAAAATGACAAAAACAAGTAAATGAAAAAAACGTAAGACCTTTTTACAAGGTTAATTATAATATGGACAAAAAAACAGTCGACTTGCATCAAGTTATTGAAAACCCTTACTTAATTAATTTTGAATCTTGATTCCTTGAATTTAAAAAAGCTAATAAAGATCCGTAATAATTTAAAAAAGTTTCTACTGAAAAATAAATAAATAGAGATTAGCCCCACAGTGTTCTAAATTAGTTTCATGCAATATAGTTACAATAATAAAAAATCCACGTTACATAAGTGTAATCTATTTAATAAAAGGCTAAGGGGGCCGCACACTTGTGCAACATATATTGCATTGAGATAAATTCCCCAATGCGGTAATTACTGTACTGAGATTTGAAACCGTATATTTATGCGACGTTTACCGCAGGGGGGTATGTTGCTGTTAATATAAGCAAGTTTAATAAAATGAGTTCTAGTGAAGATAAAATGCCTATAATTTGGAATTTTTTAAAGAAACCTTTTTTTTAATTCATTTTTGAATTTTTCAATAAACGCTTCCGATGAAGTCAAACCTCAAAATTGCAATGCAACATGCTGTAAATATTGCAATGAAGGAAGAAGTTTCTATCTCTTTGCGGCACCAACAGCACTCTACGTGCTTTTCAAATGGGATCATGCAAAATTTGTTGCATTGCAGTAATTACCGTATTGCGGCATTTCTATAATTGCAATAAATGTCGCACAAGTGTGCGGCCCGCCTAAGGGAGCATAAAAATGTATTTAACATAACGAAAAATTGTTTTAATTAAACAAGTTCAAATTGTTATACAATATAAGAAATCTGCAACTCCACAATGTTATTTTGCAATCCCACCTACTTTCAAGTTGAATATTTTGCTGCCGCAAAAGATGTGAAAAATGTCTCTCCAATACAAAATTTTCCTCCCTCAAAAAATGTAAGAAATATCTCTCCATTACAAAACTTCACTCCCTCAATAAATGTAATAAATGTCTCTTCATTACAAAATTTCATTCCCTCGAAAAATGTAAGAAATGTCTCTCCAGTACAAAATTTTCTTCCCTCAGAATATGTAAGAAATGTCTCTTCAGTACAAAATTTTCGTCCCTCGAAAAATGTAAGAAATGGCCCTTCAGTTCGTATTTACAATCTCACCTCATCAATTGGATATTTTACAAGAAGTAAGAAATCTCTCCAATTCGTGTTGACAATCTCACCTCGCCTAATCTCAAGTTGGTTATTTTACTGATGCAAAAAAAAGTAAGAAATGTATTTCCTCTTCAGTTCCTGTTTACAATCTCACTTCGTTGTAGTTCAAATTGGATTTTTTATTGTCGCCGAGAAATGTTTCTCCTGTTATGCTTACAATCTCTCGCCGCGGTTCAAATGGGATATTTTACTGAAGCAAAAAGTCAGAAATGTCTCTCCTGTTCCTACTTACAATCTCACCTCGTCGCAGTTCAAATTGGATTTTGACTTTTTTTATGCGGTAGTGCTAAGCTCAGTAGTCACCCTTTGTACTACTAGTCCGTCATGTCATTTGTCACGTCATGGTGCAATGTCTAGCAGTAAGCTTAGTACGGCGGAGGGGTGGGGGGAATAGGTTAAGGATTATAAAGGTACGGGGGGTATTGAAGAAGGTGGTGATGAACCCGGCGTTTCAACTCTTGGATGTTGTAGGAGCTCGGAAATTACGACTGCGAGGGATTATTCCACAGTCGAGTTGTTCTATTTACAAACGAATTCATATCTTGTTGAGTGCGAGAAAGGGGGAGTTGCAGGTGCAGGGAATGAGACGAGTGGGCTAATCTGGTGTTGCGGGTATAAGATTGCCGTGGAGGCAAAAGAGCGTTTAACTCGGAGGAACAGTCACTATGATAGTAGCGATAAAATTTTGTCAGTGCTGCTACATTCCTACGGTGGCTTAGGGGGTCGATGGTGGAGCAAGCGGTATTGTCATTAATTAACTTAAGGGCCTTTTTTTGGACCTTATCTAACCATGCTAAGGTTGTTATTGGAGCGCCGCCCCAAATGAGGGAGTTATATTCGAGAAGAGGCCGAATGTAGGATTTATAAAAAACAGCACGGAGGGACTTGCACCTCTTAAGAAATCCCAAGCACTGGGATGCTTGTTTGGCGATTTGGAATATATAATCATTCCATCACAAGTCTTTGGCTAATGTCACGCCTAAGATGTGTAGGGATGGGGCGGTCTTTAGTTCCACATCATCCACTGTCAAGGATGATGAGGTGTTGAACTTCTTTTTGGAGATAAGACAGTACTTGGTTTTGTCGGAGTTGAATTCAACACGATTCTTCTTTCCCCACTCTAGAATCAGCTTAATGTCGTTATTAATAGAGTTGAACGTTAGTTCGCGATCATCAAGACAGGATCTGGCATGTGTCTGTCTTGTATAGAAGTTGTACGAGTAACGTAGAGTACCGTCGTCAGCGAAGCTGAGAAGTGGATTGGAGGGGATTGAAAGTAGGTCATTTATAAAGATAAGAAATAGCGCCGGTGATAAAATTGACCCCTGGGGGACCCCCGCAGAGATGTGGTGAGATTCAGATTTGACGCCATCCAAAACTACCTTAATTGAACGGCCTGAAGGGAAACTCTCAACCCACTTAAGGCGGTGGCCCAATCACGACGTTATTCGCGTTTAAGCGCATCGAAGTGTTGACGCGCTTTGACGTTGATATTCGATTGTGTGTAATTCAAATCAAGCTATCCCATTCACGACTTTGCAGCGTTAGCGGCGTCAAGCGACGGCAAAAGTTGACTAACTTTCAACTTTTCTTTCTCCTTTTCGCGCGTTAACAGGCGTTGAAAATTTCAAAACTGTCAAACTGTCGAATTATCGTGATTTCAGAATAAAATACAGAGGAAAGTTTGCATTTTACTAGTAATTGTTATTTTTTATGAAAATTTTTGATAATAATAGAATCCGTGAAAAAATATCTATGGGTTTATTGCAAGTGCATACAAAAAATCCATACATACCAACATTTTTGAAGTCCTGACGCTATGAATGAACCTTCAACGGACGTCAACGCACATGAAGCCCCTACCGCGTATGACGCGGCGTCGTGAATGGGCCATTACCTTTATACAGAAGCGAGTCAATTCCAATAGCTTTGAGTTTAGCTAACAAGGCTGAGTGCCATACTCTTATCAAAAGCCTTGGAGATATGCAAAGCAACCAAACTAGATTCACCAGATCCATGCAAACCTTCGGTTGAGGTGTTCTGTAAGGCGAATGGCCCTATTCTGATTCTCACTTTCACGGCGAGTGACAATCCAAGACACATTTTCAAATAAAAAGTGTAATGTAAAATTGTGTCTTGGGTAGTCACTCGCCGTGAAAGTGAGAATCAGAATAGGGCCCAAAAAACTAAAAGATCACCAGTAGATCTTTTTGGTCAGAAGCCGTATTGTTTGTCGTTTATAAGTTGGTTGGATTCTAGATATCCCATAAGCTTTTTGTTAATTATCGTCTCCATGGTTTTGGAGAGGATAGAAGTGATTGCTATTGGGCGGTAGTTGGAGGGAAGACTGGAGTCACCGTTTTCGGTATTGGCTGCACATGTGCAAATTTCCAAGAATCTGGGTAAACTCCGGAAGAGTATGATAGGGCAAAAAGTTTGCGCAGAGGTTTAGCCTCACCTTTGGCGCATTGTTTTAAGACGATAGGGGATATATTATCGGGTCCAGTGGATTTGTTAGCATCGAGCTCCTTGAGGCACCTGTACACCTCGCGAGTCCTGAAGAAAACCCTGTCCATTAAATGAGCGCTGTGCTCGAGGACCGGGGGTAACGTATCATTTTGAGGTAGAGAAGAATTTGAAGCAAACAGAGATGTTAATAAATCGGCCTTGGATTTTCTGTCTGTTATTACCTTTTCATCGTAAGGAGGAGTTGTAGAGGTGGTGAAATTCTTCTTGATGAAACTTACCAAGGACCAGAAGTTTTTGCTACCAGAGGTTGCATTAAGGAGTTTACTCCGCAACTTGCTGTCAAATGAATTTTTGACATTCCTGATGGTTACTTTACAGGAATTTTTTAGTTTTATATACTCTGCACGGAGCGATTCCCTCGGGAAGCTCTTGTAAGCTCGAAAGGCGGCTTCTTTATTTCTGATTGCATTCATACACTCCTGATGAAATCATCTGTTGGGCCTAACCTTCACAGATTTAGTAGAATGAGGAATGAACAAATGCATTCCTGCCTGTATGATTCTAGTGATACGGATAGCGGCCGAGTTGACGTTTTTATTATGGAAACACTGGTTCCAGTCAGTAGATTGGAAAAAATTAGTAAGCCCCAGCCAATTGGCCTTCCCATAATGCCATACAGTTCTTCTGACTGGTTTGGGAGGTGTAGGAAATTTGAATGGGAAGCTAGCGCTAACTAAGCAGTGGTCCGAATGGCGGAGAGGTGAATCAACTGTGACGGTATATCATGCTGGATGAGAAGTAAGGAAAAGATCAAGGAGATAGGTTCCTTGATCAGCAGCATCAGGGACTCCCGTGGGATGATCCACAATTTGATGTAAATTATTGGTGTCGCAAAGAGCTCGACGTCCTTGCCAGAAGCACTGGTGCCATTTGAGTAAGTCAGCCAGTTTACATTGTGAACATTGAAATCACCCGCAACGATGATTTCACACTCAGGATTGGACGATAAAAATCCCTCGATTTGTTCGGAAATAGTGTCAAATGATGAAGTGGAGGCTTCGGAACAAAAGAATATGACGTGGTTTCGGATGATCCAAAGTGAGTTAAAATCTGAAGAAGTGCTTTTGCATATTTTATAATGAGCCACGTCATCCCTAACGTAGATGGCAATGCCTCTATGGGGAGAGAGATTATGCACTAAAGTGTACCCCGATATCTAATATTGAGGATTGGGGGTTTAAAATTTAATAAGTGGCATTCAACAAAAGAGAAGTTTGCATGAAGTCCACGAATGTTACAGAGGTCAATAACAAAGCTTGACTTGCAACGGGACTTCGGTTGCGCGGGTTCAACCGCCACATTCTTAGAGATATTTCCCGGAATTACATCTGCTGCAACCATCAGAGTCAACGAAATTTGCCTGCGTTAAAGTGTTATGCCTTTTTAGTCCATTCAAAACGCGCGTTATGGTGTTCCAAAATAACACTGTTAAGAAAATCGAACCCTAAACGTTTTTGGGGTCGCTAATCACGAAAATCGAGGTCCCGCGGTCCTAAAATTAGGGCGTCACCCCTAAAAATTCAAAAAACACCCCTTTTTAGGGGGTTTTCGCGATTATTTCAGTAATAATGAAAACTAATGCGATGAAATGCACTTTTTTAATGTTTATTTGCGAAGGGGGTTGAGTTATACTAAATTAAGGCGAACTTAATGGTAAGGGGTACTCGTAAAGGGTTGAAAGTACCCCTAAATTGGCGAAAAATGGCAAAAATTGTAAAAAATAAATTTCCCCAAGTTTATGCTTTAAATTCGATTGTGGGCGTACTGTCGGGCAAAAATAAATTATTTTCAACCCTTAAGGGGTTAAAACTACCCCTACAATATAGTTCATTGAAAACTAGGGAGGGGGGGGGGTGTTCCAAAATAACACCGTTAAGAAAATCGAACCCTAAACGTTTTTGTGGTCGCTGATCGCGAAAATCGAGGTCCCGCGGTCCTAAAACTAGGGCGTCACCCCTAAAAATGCAAAAAAACACCCCTTTTTAGGGGGGTTTCGCGATTATTTCAATAATAATGAAAACTAATGCGATGAAATGCACTTTTTTTAATATTTATTTGCGAAGGGGGTTGATTTGTACTAAATTAAGGCGAACTTTATGATAAGGGGTAGTCCTAAAGGGTTGAAACTACCCCTAAATTGGATAAAAATGGCAAAAATTTAAAAAAAAATTCAAGTTTTTGCTTCAAATTCGATTGTGGGTGTACTGTCAGGCAAAAATAAATTATTTTCAATCCTTAAGGGGTTAAAACTACCCCTACTATAATAAAAACAACTTTATATAAAAAAATTGCAAACATTTTTTTGCTTTTTGTTTGAAATTTGGTTCAAAAGGTATTATCAGGAAAAAATTAATTTTTTCAACTCTTAAGGGGGTAGAACTACCCCCACATTAAAATTGTAATTGGAACAAATTGAAATTTATTGTTTTGCATTAAAATTTTATATTTGATGAAATATTATTAAAACATTTGGAAATTTTTTAACCCTCTTAAAGGAGTTAAACCTTAGGGGTAAATTGAAAAAAAATTCTTTTCGCAGATTGCAATTTAAATTTTTTTAATGAATTGTTTGAATAAAAATTCTTTTTATTAGAAAATATAAATTGATAAATTTGTGCAATTTTTTTTTATATAAAGTTATTTTTATTACAGTAGGGGTAGTTTTAACCCCTTAAAGGTTGAAAATAATTTATTTTTGCCTGACAGTACGCCTACAATCGAATTTGAAGCATAAACTTGAAAAAACAAAATGTTTACAATTTTTGCCATTTTTGGCCGATTTAGGGGTAGTTTCAACCCTTTAGAACTACCCCTTACCATAAAGTTCGCCTTAATTTAGTATAAATCAACCACCTTCGCAAATAAATATTAAAAAAAGTGCATTTCATCGCATTAGTTTTCATTATTACTGAAGTAATCACGAAAACCCCCTAAAAAGGGGTGTTTTTTGCATTTTTAGGGGTGAGAGGCCTAATTTTAGGACCGCGGGACCTCGCTCGATTGTGATCAGCGACCCCAAAAACCTTTAGGCCTGAATTCCTCTGTCGCTGACGTCGGTCACGTACGTCGGTCGCGCGTACGAATATACGTTGTGTTCTATAAAGCACCACACTGTTACGCTGACATCAGCGACGCGCGAGTTGCTACGCGCCGCGTATGGCGCCCGTCGGTCTCGCTCGTCAGCGCCGCGTACATCGGTCGACTGACGCGCTATAGAACGCTATGAGCGTCCTCATTCTGTTCCCGACCGTCGGCTAAATGGTACGCGCGCGCGTGTAGTCGCCACGAATATTAATTATCCCAAATCCACTTGGAGACGCCTGTACCGTGGAGCGGTCGGTATCGCACTACGAATGTTTTCATTGGTGCTGATGGCCAGCGCGCTATGCGACTGACGGTGCGCGACCGACGTCAGCGACAGAGGAATTCAGGCCTTAGGGTTCGATTTTCTTAACGGTGTTATTTTGGAACACCCCCCACCCCCGCGTTTTGAATGGACTTTGTTGTTAGCCTTTTTCTTCTTGTAATGATGGAATATTCCTCACTGATGTTATCGTGTTTTAAATTTCTAGATTTTTTTTTATTTTTGTTTTTATTTTTATTTTAATGTTTATTTTAATTTTTTATTTTTATTTTTATTTTTGTTTTTATTTTTATTTTTGTTTTTATTTTTGTTTTGTTTTTATTTTTATTCTTATTTTTATTCTATTTATTTATTTATTTATTCGTGTATAGGGTATGACATGTGTAACATATTGAATTATTTTGTATTGCATGACATGCGTAGCGTATTGATTATGAAGTGCGCTCGTGTTGATAGAGCACTTTACTGGGCCCCGGTATTGATTGCTTTTGCGGATGGCTGCGGATAGTTTATCGCCCCTGGACAGGGTAAGAGTGCTGTGTAATATTTTCACATCGTTTAGGTCGGGACTAAATGTAATATATTTGAATGCTAGAAGTGTAAGAAATAAGATTGATCAAATTCATGATCTCTGGGACGAATATCCACATTATATGTATGTGTGAAACGTGGTTAGATGAAAATGTTAACTCGACTCTTGTTGCAATTCCAGATTTCAACTTGTTTAGAAATGATCGTCGTGGGCGTGTTGGAGGAGGTGTATCGATCTACGTAGATAATACCTTAAAAACAACTCTTAAAATTTCGTCACCTGGTGAAATTGTTGAATTCATTGGTGTTGAAGTGGCATCTGATTGTGAAAGTTTAGCCGTATTTAGTGTTTACTCTCCTCCAGGCACCTTCAATCCGTGTAACTTCGTTGAACTTACCGAATCACTCAATCCTGTCGTTCAGAAGTATCGCGACGTTATTGTTTGTGGTGATTTTAATGTAAACGCTCTGAAAGCAGGCTCTGCAGCGGATGAATTGTCCTATCTCCTACTAACATTAGATCTAAAGGCTCTCAATAATCAACCGACCTATTACAATGCGTCCTCCCCCTCCCAGTTAGATTATATGTTGACTACAAACATTCTTAAGGAACTATTTCATAACCAGATTTCGCCTCCAAGCAACTTTGATCATGATTTTCTCTTTATGACGTATAGGATGAGATTGGCGGCTATTCCTAAAGTTATTTCCTTCGTTTATCGTGACTTTAAGAATATTGAGAAAGATCTCTTGAAGACTGAGTGTAGTTGTATGACTTGGGATAATGTATATCGAGAGGAGACTCTAGATGGAAAGGTGCAAAATTTAACATATAGTTTATTAAATCTATTTGATCGTTATGTCCCTCTAAAGATGTGTCGTGTACGTCGGCGGAGGTGTCCTTGGATTACTGATAACATCCATCGGGCAATGGCTGAGAGAGATTACCTCATTAAACAGTACCGGAGAAACAAGGAAGCATTGATATACAGCAGGTATAAAGCTGTGCGTAATAGGGTAACAGCTATGATTCGCTCTGCAAAAAGAACATATTTTGCCTCTAAATTGGACACCAATCAGCCTTTGAAAAAGTTATGGAGGAATATTCGCCGTTTGGGAATACATGGCAGTGATGATTACAAAACTGCTATGGACCCAAATGTACTAAACAATTTCTTTGTGAATAGAAGTGTTCAATATTCTGACATTTTGTGTCGCAATTCAAATGGTCAGGCTGATGTGGGGTTTAGTTTTAGATGCACTGAGGCCTCTGAAGTACTTACAGCTATACACTCTATTAAGTCGAATGCCACAGGATTCGACTCTTTAACACCCGTATTCTTGAAATTGTTAGTACCTTTTATTGTGAGTCCTCTAGTCCATATTTTCAACTTTTGTTTGACTACCTCCCAATTCCCGACTGAGTGGAAAAAGGCATTGGTGATTCCTGTACCCAAGAAATCGTCCCCATCGGAGCCTGGTGATTTTCGTCCTATCAGTCTACTGTGTTTCTTTGCGAAAGTTTTTGAAAAAGTCGTGCACAGCCAAATAATGCAATATGTCAAACAACACAATCTCTTATCCAAATGGCAGTCTGGTTTTCGACCGAATTATAGCTGCGAGACAGCCTTATTAAAAGTTACTTCGGACATCCACGAGGCGCTCGATAAGGATCACTTAGCTGTTTTAGTTTTGCTTGACTTTAGCAAAGCCTTTGACTCGGTAAATCACCAAAAGCTTCTTAGTAAGCTTAAAAGGGATTTTAACTTTTCATCTTCGGCTGTGAAGTTGATATGTAATTTTCTGGCTGGCAGGTCCCAAGTTGTTAAAGTGGGAAATGACTACTCGTCCGCTGCGTCTCTTTATTTGGGTGTGCCTCAAGGCTCAATTCTTGGCCCACTTTTATTCAGCCTGTACATAAATGACCTACCAAGAGTAGTACGAAATTGTGCTATCCACTTATATGCTGATGATGTCCAATTGTATCTCACTCGTCCGGTTGGGCTAATTGAGGACTGTATTGTGCGAATAAACGAAGACCTGCAATGTATTCATGAATGGTCTCAGACCAACAGCCTGTTGCTTAATCCATCTAAATCAATCTGCTTAGCTGTTTATAGAGACATCATAGACACAAGAGTATTACCACCGGTCGTATTAAATAATGCCGTTATTGACTATGTGCATTCTGCGAAAAGTCTGGGTATTCAACTGAACTCCAGTTTTAGTTGCTGCAGTCATGTTCGTTCGACTCTGGGTAAAATTTATAGTAGCCTAAAGGTACGTATCCACCAAGGCAAGCCAACATATGCTCGCGAGCAAAATGACGTCACAATGGCGTAAAAAGCTTTTTGCTCGCCTGCAATTTTAAATTAGTATCCACCGAAAACAAATGATCGTGTGCAAAGCTTTGCACGAAAGAAACATTTTCTTGTGTGGAGTGCTTATTACGAGTTCTAGTGAGCAAATTTTTGCGTCCCATTGGATTTGGATAACATTTGCACGCAAGCACCTTGTTAGTTTGATTTTAAATGAAAAGTCTTTGATATATGACGGTGTGTCCCTCTTGTTTAAGAAAGAGAGGTGCGGAAACGCAAACCATTTAACTTTATAAATATTTTCACTGCCAGTACCGGAAACTTTACTGTCTTTTACGTTCCGCAATTCTCTTTTTAATTGTCCCTTTAAAACTTTCCACTTCCTATCTATTTCCAATTCGCTGCAATTAAATTTCGTTGCAATAGTTTTTACTACGTCTCGCTTTTTAATATTATTTTTAAAATCTTTATTATTCGGATCCCACAATATGGGCTTTTTTCATACTCATTTATTAAATCCACTGTATTTTTATTTGTCCATTTCATTTTCAAAATCGAAATGTAAATAACTTTGCCCGCACGCACTTGCACCGCAGATGAGAAATAAAAGCTAGACACTTTAAAATGAACACGTGCAATACCTAGAAGCAAAAGTTTGTACGCATGTTTTACTGCCTAGGAGCAAACATTGTTGATGTGCATAGCTGCGATGAGCTCTTTTTGGTGACGTCATTTTGCCCGCGAGCAAATGTTCGTTTGCCTTGGTGGATACATACCTTAAGGCAGCTGTGGATTAGCTCGGTTAACGTACCTCCTGGGTTACGAATGAAGTTAGCTAAAGCTGTCGTGCTACCTCACTTTATGTATGGTAGCCTTATCTTTCCCAAGTTGGATTCTGTATGTGCGAGGAAAATAACGGTGGCATTTAATGATGTCATTAGGTATATCTACAACCTCACCAGAGGAAGTCACATTTCCAGATACGTCAATTCGTTTGTTGGTACATCCATTGAGACTTATTGTGCAAGGCGTGCTCTTGCCTTTCTTCATAAATTAATACTTACTAAGAGCCCAGATTACCTACATGAAAAGTTAGTGTTTTTGAGATCTAACAGAGGTCTCCAGCTCCTTATACCAAGGTGTAATTCTCGCTTTGGTGAGCGTTCTTTCTTTGTCCAGGCTGTTCGTAGGTGGAATTCTCTTCCGAGTCATGTGCAAACTGAGGGATCCAGCGGGGTGTTCTGCAAGTTGATTAAGAACGCAGAATTGTAGTCATGTTTATGGATGCTACACATGTCATTCTCTAAATTGTCTTTCCCTAAATTGTTCTTGAAATTATTTGTAATTTTAGTTCTTAGCTTAAGATTGTTCATTATTGTAATTTTATTGCAGTTGTTACTATTACTATTATTATTATTATCATCGTTCTGTCACGCCTGAATTGTATTTTCTATTGTGTTGTGCTATATAAGAGGTTGTAATCTTCAGCGCTTTTTATAATAAATTATTTGAATTTGAATATTTGAATTTGAATTTGACTATTTGAGACGGGGCAAATTTGGTCGACCGACAGATTTCGGGTGCGATACTTGCAGGTCCGAGAGTCGAATGAGGGTAGGAAGCAAAGGGAACTTACTTGTGCTGTTCGTCGGTCGCTTGTCTGTAGAAAGGGTGATGAGATGAGGCCTTCGCTTTACACTGCCGCGCGTATTTTTTTCCACTATTGTTTTTGTTGTTGTTTTTTTTGTGGTCTTTGATGTTTTTTTTTCACTTTTCATAAACAAAATTTTTTTTTGATTTGTTCGACATTGCACTCTCTATACGAAGAAAATAGATTGTCGACAGTATAAAGGGCCTATCCTGAGACTCTAGTCTTTCACATAAAAAAACAATTTATGGATTTTTTATTAATTTCCAATGAATTTTTTTTAATTGTTCTATTTCGACTAACTTAATTTTGAAGATATCGTTGAAATGGGTAAAATTCAAGCTAACGACATGTCAGCTTAAGGCGACATCTGTGGCCAAAAATGAACTAGAAGTTTAGTTATTGCTACCCATCCATTTCCGGTTATTTTCCCTATAACAGTTTTAATTCCTTGCATAGTCTCCTTGTTTTGTGTGCTACCAGTCCGTTATGTTTTATGTCGCGTCCTGGGTGCTATGTCTAGCAGTAAGCTTAGCATGAGAAGGAAGTAAGTTAAGGGTTATACAGGTTGGGGAGAGCGTTGAAGTAGGTGGCGATGAACCCTGAATTTGGACTCTTGTATGTTGTAGGAGTTCGGAAATCATGCCATCTCTGACAAAAATATAGAGTTTAAATTTAAACAATTAAAATGTGATATTAATTATTTTAACAAATAAGTTTTTTCGAATACTCATTTTTGTAGCATGTTTTTATTTGGTGTACATACAATTTATTATAAATATTGTTTTTTTTAATAATTAGTAAACTAGCGAAGTACCGCCTAATCTAATAATACATATTTGCTTGCAGTAAGTTTTTATATAAATTCTTTGCCATTTCAGATGAAAAAGAAAAGGAAAGCAGATCCGCCTAATGATGCAAACTGCGAATTACCAGAGATCTTTTTTGGAATGTCGAAAGTTTCAGATACTTCATATGAAGTTTGGATGCATGAAGACTGCGCAGTGTGGGCTTCAGGAATACATCTAGTTGGAGCCAGAATTGTAGGTCTTGAAGCAGCAGTATGGAGCAGTACGAGACAGAAATGCAAGATTTGTTCGTATAATGGAGCAGTTATATGCTGCTTACAACATGGTTGTTCTGAAAAAGCTCATATACCTTGTGCGCGCGCGGAAAGTTGGTCAGTAATGGAAGGAGATTTTAAAATTTTCTGTAATAATCATTCAGTCTTAGTCTCGTGAAAATAGAAATTTTATACTTGGTGTTGCATTAGGCTTAAAAACAACGATTTCATTATACATTTTTTTTATAATTTAAGGGAGTTGTTTTGTGATATAAGTCGGTTCATCGCAAAACATTGACCTGATGTGAAAACCACTCATATTACTTTATAGTATTAAATCAATTAGAGTAATTAAGCACGGAAATGTTTTAACTTTGTTTATTTATTTATACGCTGTAAATAATCAAGTAAACCTAAATTTAATATTTTTAATTACAAACTTAGTTAATTGTATAATATAGAAAAAAATAACTATATACTGTGAGATACTTATAAAAATAAATAACATTCAAAATATGTCAGGAGTTTAAATTATATAAGAGATCTTTTGCATCCATATTGACCACTTTAAAAGAATACGTTGTCAATATGATAAATAATAGAGCCATGTGTATTTTTGTTTAGATGTGCTTATTATGCAGCTGCCGACTTCTAGCAAACCACTTCTACCATAGCAACAAAAAGCAAGTTTCTCAGTGAATCTATCAGCGCAGGCCACCCGCAGGTTACTTTTCTGTTTCATTTTATACCTTATATATACTACTTATACTAGTAAAAGCCCGCCATTTTATAAAGGAAAGGGTAAAGACTCACCCCAGCTTCTACTCCGTCAACTTTTGCCAAGAATTTGTCTGTATATCGTACATTTTTTATTTCAAAATGTGCTCGTCATAACAACGTTTTCGGAAAAATTAGTGGCGAAACTGCTGGCGTTCCTGAAAGGGGATCGGAGGAATAGTTACAAGAAAAGTGGCCGCTCTTGGGTGAAGGTTATTCGGCAGAGGATATTTTTAACGCATATGTATAAAACAGGATTGTTTTTTAACATGATAAAACTCTTAAATTTAAAGTAAAGCAATGTTCTGGAGGAAAACAGCACAAAGCAAGAATTACAGAGTTGATTGCGGCAAATATGACAGGATTCATAGGAAAGTCGAAAAAAACACGGTGTTTTAAAAACATTCGATCTTTAGCTGCAATTTATGAAAGCAATAGCAAGACGTGGATGACCACAGAAATTTTTGAATAATGGCTCCGTAACTGGGATGCCTAATTAAAATTTAAGAAAAGGAAAATTCTTCTCTTAGTCGATAATTGTCCAGCTCATCCCAAAGTCCGCAATATACCGAGTATAAAACTTGTCTTTTTCCACCAAATGTCCCTTCTATGGACCAGGGAGTAATAAAGTTTGTGAAAACACAATACATAAAACTGCAATTTTTACAAATGCTTCAGAGCATTGAGAACGGCGAAACTAAAACATTGAAAGTTTTGGACGCGATTTTGTTAATATCAGAAGCATGGGAGAAAATGACGCAAAGTGTTAAACAACTGCTTTCGTCACGCAGGCTTCAGAGATTTGTTTTTAACATCATCAGACGAAAATGGAAAATAATTATAAAATTAATAAGTGCAGCTAACAAACCAAAATAACGGACTTCAGTGATGCTTATTTACACAATACGTTAACGCCGTTAGTACAAAATTCATCGTATGATATTTTAGTTACTATAAGCCGCTCATAACTTTTGTGCCAATCCAGTCACCAGAAGAAGCAAGTGAGGTGAACATGATTTAGAAGAAATGTTTAATTCAGTAAAGGATTTGGAACATGTCTACTCAAGGTCGATAGACCCACAGGCTTATACTAAATGTGGAGCGATAGGTCACGAGACCCTGCAGAGTTTTAAGCGCTCGTTTGTGCTACAGGGTATACTTTAATCGGTTAAGACAAAATGGCTCTTCGTTGTGCCCAGCATGCCTAGATATGATAAAGGGGCGTTCAAGTATTACGTAACGCAATTTTTGACCCTCTCCCTCCACCCGGTAACGTTTTTATTCAATTGCTGTGTTGTTTGTGTTTGAACTGGCTGACATTTGTCAGCGATGAGAAGTCTCTTCGAAGAACTGCTCTCGAAAAAGGAACATACGGCAAAAATATCAATGGAGAGGGAAGGATGCCGAGAGAAGGGAAAGGGAATTTCAAGGTCGCAGGGTTACCACAATCGCGGCAATATAATCAGTCTCATTAATTAATTGTCACACCTCGTAGGTGTTATATGAATAAATTTTGTTTCGTCCTTTTCTGTTAAATGATGTTTTAGCTCTACAAATGTTATATCAACATTTCTATTTTTAACCCATTAGTTTAAATTTTTTAACAAGAATTTGTCTCTTGTATAGGCGCTAATGAATGTTTATATAGGATTTAAAGCCAGGGGATTTAAATTTGGCTGTTATATGAAGACCTATTATCCTTATTAAAGAACTGAAGTACTATTATCATCTCTTTTTCTTGTGCCATATTTGTATCCCAAATTTTAGAACGACCATATTTGAAATAAATTTAACGTATTTTCTTAAAATTAAAAATTTAAGAATAAATGCATCTGTAGGCATAAAAACAAATAGTTATAACGATATTTTATTAAGAAATTAATGTAATGTTTTAACTTCAATAATTTTTTTTTGTGAGACGAACATATATTTTTTCACAATTCATTAAATTTCTAATATATTAATTTATCTTAAGGCGCGTTGTAATTTTTCGAGGTACCGTATTAAATATTAACCCAGGGATCGTAAATAACTGTTATATTTGTATTTTTGACTTAAAAAATCGAATAGTAAATGTTGTCTGATCTCCATAAAATTTGTACTGCATACTCAGAATAACGAGTTCTACACTGTGGTGGGGTTACTTTTAAATTGTATATGTACTTTTATTATAAAACTCAGGTTTAATAGTTAATATAAATTGTAATGTTTTTAAATAAAAATAACAGAATTAAAAGAGTTTTAGGTCATTAAAAACACTTATTTTTGTTTTTTATTTGCAGTCTTTCAAAACTGTTATAAGAAGACTTTTATTTTTAAAATCAAAAATAACTGTTAAAAAAGACTTATTTTTTTCTGTCTTGCATAAAATTGACTAATTGACACTAAAAATTGTTGCAAACATCGCAACTTGGGTGAATCACCATCTTTCTCCCTATGCCGACGCGTTTCGAATGCGATCTCGTTGTGGCAAGCAGAGTGGACTGATTATCGCCAAATTCTCAGGACAGCGCGAAGCAAAGGCGTTCATGCTCGCTTTAAAGGTAAATAGAAAGCAAAAATTTCCTCTCCATGAGCGGGATGGTTTTACGGCCGACTCTCCTGTGTTTGTCAACGAAAGCTTTTTGCCTGCCAACAATAATCTGTTGTAAAAGGCCTTAAAATTACCTAGGCTAGGTTTGCTGTTTTCTGCATCAACCAGTGATGGCCTTGTGAGAATCAGGCGAAAGAAAGATGACAACTTTACCATCTTGCATAATATTAATCAACTGTAATGCCCATCAACCGAGACATTGGAGTCGCGCACTGATAACGTCTAATGGATCTTTGTTTTTGATAATTTTGGTATTTATTATTTAATAATTTTTCAGTTTTTTTTTGTTTGTATTTCTCTCTTCTTTAGTGTTTAGCTCTTAAGTTTAATGCTTTCCAATAGTTTAAATTTTCTATTACTCTGTACTTTTTATTGTTCGTTATATATTCATGCTCTTTCCCGATTAAATGCTGTTCTTTCGTGGTCGACTTGCGCTTCTTGTTGGTGTTTATTGTTTCGTCTTGTTAGTCTGTTATTAAATGTCATATAATTTTAATTGCGAGGACGGGGTGACAACATTAGTGAAATTTTTTAGCCCGAACTGTACAGGTTTTAATACCTGTCTTCTAAATTCGCGAAGCATTCGTCCGAAAATTGCACGCTATATTTATATGTGAAAGTTGGCTTAACTCTTTTATTCCTTCCTCCATCGTATCCATTGGTGGTTACAAATTAATCCGTAATGATAGGCAAGATCGCGTCGGCGGGGGAGTTGCTATATACTTACGTGAAAACTTAATGTCTAAAATTGTCGGATTCTCTAAGCAACCGGGAATTGAATTTCTATGTGTTGAAATTTCTAATGGTACTGATAAACTCCTTGTCGGCGTTTACTCTCTTCCGGGCCTGTTTAACCCTGCTAATGCTCACGAACTTGTCGAATGTCTTGAGAACATTTTGGTTGGAGGTGACTTTAATGTTAATCTATTGAAACAGTCAACCTTACAAAGCTCATTTCGGTACACCATGCATTCTCTTGGTTTGGAGGTAATTAACGTGCTCCCCACATATTTTAATTGTAGTGTATTTTGTTATGCGGAGAAGCTCTTTTGCTTCTTCGCCTGATTGTAGGTTTAGGTGTTACACCTAGACCTCTGTTGAGTTGTGCTATAGGTGATACACCTAAGCACAATAAATGTTATTTAAGATACACAAAGTGACCTGGGTATCGCCCGATGGTAGGACGAGAAATCAGATAGATCATGTGGCCGTAAGCCGCAGATGGAGAACTATCCTTGAGGATGTCAGGAGTTTCAGGGGAGCAGACACTGGAAGCGACCACCATTTGGTTGTAGCAACTATTCGCCTTAAAATCGCCGCAATCAGAAACGTACAACGCGATGCTATAAACCGTAGACGGTTCAACGTAGAGCTTCTGCGGGAGAGCGTTAAAAAGCGGGAATTTGCTGGAAACCTACAGCAAATATTAAACCAGCACAACGTTTCTGACGACACAAATATTGAAGAGCTGTGGAGTAGGACAAAGGGCGCAATATTGACGGCTGCGGAAACGAGCATCGGTTATGTCCAAAGAAACCAGCAACACTGGATCTCGGACACAACCTGGCAAAAAATAGAACGCAGGAGAGCCCTAAAAAATAACGTAAACTCTACAAGCGATCCCGAAAGACGTTACCAACTTGAACGGGAATACTCCCAATTACACCGGGAGGTAAAGAGAAGTGTCCGGCGTGATAAAAGGCAGCAGATAAATGAGCTCGCAGAAAAAGCGGAAAACGCGGCAAACACAGGCAACAGTAAGGTGCTGTACCAAATCACTAAACAGCTCTCGGGAAAGCACTCTAATAAAAAGCATGCCGTGAAGAGTGCGGATGGAAGGCTGCTGTGCAGCGACGAGGAGCAGCTCCAAAGATGGAGAGATTACTTCTTCGCCGCCCTGAATGGTTCATTTACACAGGAACCTCAGGAAACCAGCAACAATGCACAGCCAATTCGAATCACCACCCGGGCCCCATCCAAGACGGAAATAGTAACCGCAATTCATGCGATGGCCAATGGTAAAGCAGCTGGAAAAGATGGCATCCCGCCAGAATTGTTGAAAGCCGACTCAAGCCTCATAGCAGATGCGCTTCAGCCAATCCTACAAATAGCATGGAACACCTGTACCTTTCCGGAGGATTGGACGGAAGGTATCATAGTCAAAATACCAAAAAAGGGGGACCTAACAATATGCAACAACTGGAGAGGCATCTGTTTACTATCTACTGTGGGCAAAATTTTGTCCCACATATTACTATCTAGGATAAGTGAGGCAGTAGACCGAACGCTTAGGAGGCAGCAGGCCGGATTCAGGAAGGGCCGCTCATGTATTGATCATATCAACACCTTACGAATTATAGTGGAGCAGTCTACTGAATTCCGATCCCCCCTTTACCTTGCTTTCGTAGATTATGAGAAAGCGTTCGACTCGGTCAATAGGAGCTTTATATGGCAGGCACTACGGCGACGTGGACTGCCTGATAAAATAATAGAATTGATAAAAGCCCTATATAACAATTCCAAATGCAGAGTTCTCCATAATGGAAAATTATCCGACAGCTTCGAGGTGAGCTCAGGAGTACGACAAGGATGCCTACTCTCGCCTTTACTATTTCTTATAGTAATAAATGACATCCTTGTCGGCGCTCTAGATAGTAGTACCGGCGGAATACAATGGGGTTTGTTAGACCGCCTTAAGGATCTCGACTACGCAGATGATATCTGTTTGCTGGCCCACAGACACCAGGACCTCAAAAACATGATTAACAATTTGGCAACAGAAAGTAGTCCAGCAGGCTAAACCCAACTAAAACTAAAGAAATGAGGATAAATGCAAACACCATTGAACGGACTGCGCTGAATAACCGTGACGTGGAACTGGTCGATAAATTCTGCTACCTCGGTAGTATTATTACCGAAAATGGCGGTGCAGAAGAAGATGTCAGTTCCAGAATAAATAAAGCACGAGGCGCATATGCATGCCTGTTCCGCATATGGAGATCAACAGAGATTTCAACTAACAACAAATTGCGGCTGTTCAACTCCAACGTGAAGGCAGTACTTTTGTACGGTTGCGAAACATGGAAAGTCACCCAATTCATCACAGGGCGCCTACAAGTCTTCATCAACAGATGCCTTCGTCGTATCCTAAAAATCCGCTGGCAAGATAGAATTTCAAACGAAGAACTATGGCGCCGTGCCGGCCAAGAAAGGATAGACGACCAAATCAGGCGAAGGAAATGGAATTGGGTAGGCCACACCTTGCGACGCGAAAACGAAAATCTAGCCAAACAGGCCCTTGACTGGAATCCGCAAGGATCCCGTCGAGTAGGACGACCTAGAACAACGTGGAGGAGAACCCTACTAGCAGAAGCCGCAACAACTGGGAGATCCTGGTCGGAGCTGAGAGCTGTCGCGCAAAACAGAGTCCGCTGGAGGGCAACTGTTTCCGCCCTATGTCCCATGAGGGATTAAAGGAGCGCAATGATGATGATGATGAAAAGGTGTTAATAACACACTCAAGCTTCGATTCCTTTGGAATGAATGAATTTATTTACAGATAGTACAGATATTTATACCTATGACTACAATTACAAAAATTTACAAATTAAATATAATAATAAATCAATACATAAACAAAATAGCATAAACTTAACATATTCAATTTGAATTGCTGCGTAAACAATTATTGCCCAGGTAATATACAAAATTGCTACCCAAGCAGAATTGTTTCCATAAAATCGAAATATTTTTGATCCATCGCGGCTGGAGCGGAAGAGTCGTCAAATTACATGTGCGCGTGTTTTGATCGTTGTTTGTTGGTTGACGATAATTTTTTGCATTTCTTAACATCTTCCCCCGCCTTGACCAGCTTCTGGGCAATTGATGAGTTCAGTGGTCGATTGCAAACCGACTGCCAAATGAAAATCTTGGGGCTGGAATTGGTCTGTCTCTGGATGTCTCCTTCTTTTTGTAGCACTTGATGATCAATAGACGTTGTTAATACAACAATTACAAGGGCTGTGTATCCGAATGCAAGTTGGTGTGTGTTGTTTACATCTATTTTATGAGGAAGAACTTCCTTCCCTCTCAGGTCTTGGATTTGTTGCTGTAAATTCTTAATTTCCTCAAAATTACGATGAGTGATAGGTGCCGCGAATTTAAGGAGAGGCTCCTGACTTTCCAAATGCAATAAATCTGTGAGATTTTGTGTAGGATTGAACGAAGACTTCATTGATTTTGGATAAACGTTGTGGGACTGCAATGTCAGATGATCTTGCCTAAGTTCGCAATTTATTCCCATACTCAAGATTCCTGTTCCTTGAAGAGCTTGTTGAGCAGTGGTATCGCCACAAATGATTGTGACAACCGTGGTTTTACGCACAGAGTAAATTCATTTGTTGGGGTTGTATAGCTGAATCCATTTAGGGAGTTCTTCGGCGTTGATTATTTCACAATTGTTGGTGGGCTCGAGGTATGTGATGAGATTGAGCTCGCAGGAGCTGACGTTTGCACCTTTGCGATAAATTGGGTGTTATTGAATGCACATATGATCAGATTCGCCGATGGTCTCACATAGCGCGAATTCCTGCTTGTTGAGTGGATAGTATTTGTCCTTGTGTAGATTGATCACTAGGAATTCGGCTGATGGCCTAATAGCCATGAATGTTCCGATGACTATGACGGGTACAGGTATTAGATGATACAGTTCGAATTCTTCAAATGCAAACAGTGGAAGTCTTATTTGAAAGATAATATATTTGCTTGTAGCTCGACCCTGTATTTTCATAAGCCTGTATAGCTGAAGCAAGTTGTCTGGTCTTGCAGGTAGTCTCAGTGTTGATGGTAGATAGTCTTTTATGGTGGATAGTTGTTCCCTTACTTGCTTGGGAGACAGGAGCTGAGGATTTACCTTTCCATGATGGGTGTCAATTAGCACGGTTGTAATTGCCATCTGAGACCGTTGATAGTTCATTGTCATTAAAGTCAGTTGTACTGCCAACATGGAAAATGCTTCTGCCACCTTTTGTTGATAAAGTTCGTCTGAAATTTTATTGACTTGATCGTCAATAAGTCTTAGGTGCTTATTAATAGCTTCTAGCTGCATCTCTATTTCCTGATGATCCTGTTTGAATACGTTCAGGGTGGAATCTATGAGAGATGTCTGATTTTTGATCAGATCTAAAAGGTGGTTTTCATTGCTCCGTATGTTGTCTATTGTGGCTGATAGTTTTTCGGCATATTCCGAATCGAGGACCCCAAATAGTGCTCCTGCAATATTTCCAACGATGTTTAGTAGGGCTCGCTTTAATCTTTTGGGCGCGATGGGTTGCAGTAATTCGTTGTTGCTGGTGAGTTCTTGTGATATCCGAACAAATTGATTGATGATGATAGAGCAGTGATTCGTGTCTTTGTGTGAATTGCAAAGTTTGCGCAACTTGTCAATACCAACGGTTATTGCAGCACCCTCCTTCCAGGAACCTTCCATATTGTAGTAGACAATGAGTGACCACTCGTTCCTGATTAAATTTGCTGTGCCGAGGTTTTCGAAGTACATTCCTGATTGTGAGTTAAATGGCGTAACTTCAACTGCAGATTGTCCCAGGATTGGTAGGATGAGGCAAGTTAGGAGAAATGTGCTGATAGCTGAACTGGTTGATGGCCGCATTCGTTTAGCCTTGTGTTGTGTCTCGTTATCTGTGGCTGGTCTTGCGTTAATGTTGCCTTTGAGGGATTCAGTTGACTCTTCTGTTGTGCACGTTTCCTCCGTTTCAATTGGCAATGGAGCTAGTTTGTGGATTGGTCGTCTCAGTGTTCCTGAAGTGGTCTTGACGTCAGCAACTCGCACCAATCCGTCATCTCCTTGGATCGTCCAAGTTGCCATTTCAATGGTGGTAGATTGTCTTCCTTTATTAACACCATCATGCCTGGCTTGGCATTTTGACCTTGTTGTCTCCACTTTTGTCTTTGTTGAAGTTCACACAGGTATTCATGAGACCATCGCCGCCAGAACTCGTGTTTGATATGTGATACCAGCTTCCATCTTCTGATAAGATTGACATTTTGTGGAACAGCATTTGGGTCCACAATTGTGGTGAGTGGTTCCCCAATTAAGAAATTACCAGGGGTTAGAGCTGCTAAGTCGTTGGGATTAGCAGTTAATGGCGTTAAAGGCCTTGAATTTAAGATAGCTTCAATTTCTGCGGTTACGGTTCTTCAAAGGTAAGTGCAGCTGAGGCTACTGATCTTCGTAATAATGTCTTGGCTGACTTTACCGCAGCCTCCCATAGACCTCCAAAATGAGGTGCTCGAGGAGGAATCATGTGGAAATCTACTCCTTTTGTTTGGCAAAATGAGACAATTTTTTGCTGTGAGACAGAAAAGTATATGGAGTCCTGGAGCTCCATAAGCTGGTTTTTGGCACCAACAAAATTTGTTGCGTTGTCACAGTGGAGATTTCGGCAATTCCCTCTTCTGGCTATGAATCGTTTGAGTGTTCCTATGAAGGCCTCTGTAGTTAGGTCACTTGCGACCTCTAGGTGAACGGCCTTTGTTGCAAAACAACAGTAGACGGAGATGTATGCTTTCTGAGGTCGCTTTCCTCTTAGCTTGAAGTGTGTCTCTATCGGGCCGCAGAAATCTACCCCAGCATTTACGAAAGGTCTGGCAGGTTGAACCCTCATTGTGGGTAGATTTCCCATCATTTGTGTCATAAGTTTAGGCTTCACCTTGTTACATCGGACACAGAGTTGCACGATCGCTCGGGCCATGTTTTTGCCTTTGATAGGCCAATAGCGTTGCCTTGTCATTGCCAGAAGACCTTGTGGCCCAACATGTAGATTACGAATATGGATGTCTGTCATTATCATGGTCGCCAATGGGTGAGCGTAAGGAAGCAACATTTGATGCTTAGCATCATATGGTAGCTCTGCGTTTGCTAGTCTGCCTCCGACACGGATAATATTTTCCTCATCGAGGAAAGGACACAAGCTGTTCAATGGACTGTTGTTGTTGACGCATTTGTGTTGACGCATTTGTGTTGACGAAGTTGATGGAGCTCGTCTTTAAATCCTTCCTGTTGAATCTGGGAAATGATCACTCGGTGAGCCGTGTTTAATTCACTGACTGTTAGCTGAGTCTTTTGCTTCTCTGACTGTTGTGGTGGTCTTCGAACAAAACGTAACACATAAGCCACAATTCTCAGGAGTCTTTGAAATGAGTTACCATGATTGATGTCACTGATCCATGAGATTTGATTGGTTGATGTTAATGCCACTCTCCCTTGAGTTTTTCTTTCTATATCGGTGTTCGTTGTTGGTGGTTGTACTGGCCAAATCGTCTCTGGACCGTGTAGATATTGTGGTCCATAAAACCATAGATTGCTTTTAATCAGTTTAGCTGGTGTCATTCCTCGTGAAACAATGTCAGCAGGATTGTCTTTAGATCCAACGTGCCTCCATTGATCTGGATTGGTCAACCGCTGAATTGCTGCAACGCGGTTGGCCACAAACGTGTGGTAGGATGACGAATCTGATCGGATCCAGGCCAGAACTATTTCCGAATCTGTCCAAAAATGCACCTTCACGTTGGGCAGATTCACTTCCTTTCTTACTCTTTGCATCAGCTGGGCTGCCAGTTTTGCAGCACATAGTTCGAGTCTTGGTAGGGTCGTGGTTTTTACTAAGGCTACCTTTGATTTAGCACACAACAAACGAACAGTGATGATGCCATCCTGGTGTGTTGTTCTCACATATATAGCAGCTCCATAAGCCGCCTCAGATGCATCTGCAAAGGCATGAAATTGTATTGTTTTATACCTTTTCCCAGATGCTATATGTCTTGGAATTCGAATGTCGTTGAGTACTCTTAACTCCTCTCGGAATCTACTCCAGCTGGTGTGCATGTCCATTGGTAAGGCTGCATCCCAGTCCAGTTTCAATGTCCAGATCTTGCGGATGAACATTTTGGCGATTATTGTGACAGGGTTCATGAATCCAAGTGGGTCGAAGATGTGTGATATGTTGGAGAGAGCTGTTCGTTTGGTAATCCTTCTTGTGTCATTCCAGTTGGTTTTTATTTGAAAGGTGTCAGCGCTTGGTTGCCAAATCAGCCCAAGTGTTTTGATGGATTCGTCCGTAGGCTTGTCAAAGTTTACTTCAATCTCAATGTCTTCTCTTGGGATGTTCTTCAGTGGATGATTTCCGCACCATTTGCGAAGATTGAATCCGGCAGAAGACAGTAGATCTTTAAGTTGCCTTTGAATTTCTACTATTTCGGGTAAGCTGTCTGATCCTGACATGACATCGTCCACATAAAAATCGCGCTTGAGAACCTGAGCTGCCAATGGATGTGTCAGGGTACCTTGGGTAGCAAGCATATCCAAGCATTTAGTAGCTAGAAACGGAGCTGGTGTTAATCCATATGTGACAGTGCAGAGTTTGAAATATTTCAATGGTTCTTGTGGATGCTCTCGCCAGGCTATTAATTGATACTGTTGGTCCTCTTCGGCAATCTTTACTTGTCGGTACATCTTCTCAATGTCCGCGGTAAATACAAATTTAAGAAACCTAAAGCGTATCAAGATTGAGAGTAGTTCATTCTGAATGGTTGGGCCCTTGCAGAGGACGTCGTTTAGTGATAGGTTTGAAGCGGTCTTTGCTGACGCATCAAAGACCACTCGTAGTTTTGTCGTGCTACTATCTAACTTAGTAACGCAGTGGTGTGGCAGGAAGTAATGAGGACCCTTGATTGAGGATATATCTGTTTCCTTCATATGTCCTAATGCTTCATCCTCCCGCATGAAATTAATATATTGTTGCTGTAGCTCCGGTTGTCGAAGGATCCTTTTTTCCAATGAATGGAATCGTTGCATCGCGATGTCTCTTGATTTTCCCAGAGAATTGGGATCTTGTGCGAAGGGAAGTTTGACAATGAATCTGCCCTCCTTGTCTCTTTTTACATGTTGATTGAAGTGGTCCACGCACCTTTGTTCTACTCTGGTCAATGTACTGATTTCGTCTGATGACCCGACTTCTTCCAGTTTCCAGAATTTGCTGAGTTGGTTCTCGAGTTTCTCATCTTCACTGCAGATGCCGCAAACAGTGTAGGATGTGCTCTCATGGTGAACTGGTCCAGCTATTATCCAACCAAATACTGTATTCTGGAGTCTTGGCAATCCCTCACCGAGCTTGATCTGTCCGACTAATAGTAAGTCGAGGAATATTTCTGCTCCGATTAACAGGTCGATGTTGCCAGGTATGTGAAAGTCTGGATCCGCCAAGTGTACGTTATCTGGAATGGGCCATGTTGCCGTTTCGATCTTGTGGCCTGGTTGCCTTTGTGTGATGTCGCGAATCACGAAAACTTCTAGTTGTGTAACGTAGTTATTAATTGTGGAATGTACCTGTACATTGGCCCTATGGTTTAATTTTTGTCGGTCCTTTCCTATGCCGTTGATATACATTGTTTCAGGCATACGGAGAGCTCGTAGTCGCTTTGCCAAATCCTCAGTGATAAAGCTGATTTGGGATCCACAATCAAGGACTGCTCGACATCGCACTCGTTGTCCCTGTCCACAGCTGACTTCTACGACAACTGTGCTTAGCATCACATATTTACGCATATTATTTCTAGCATTGGTTGTTAATGCCGTTGGATTCGGCGCAGTTGTATCAATAGGTAAAGCTGGTGGTTGAGGTTGCCTTGAACTTCCTGGATTGAAGTATGAGTTAGGAACTGGTGTTGAAGTTGAAGGCTGAGGTTTGGTGTTCCCTTGCTTAACGTGGACTGATTTGGGGGCAGCGTCGGAGTGTAGTAAGGAGTTGTGCCTTTCAGAACACTTGGGACAGCTTCTGGATTTACATTCTACTGCCTTATGTCCATCGTTCAAACAATTCATGCATAAATTGTGCTGCCTGATGGTTTGTCGGCGGCTTGCAATTGGTAGTGCTAGGAATTCTCGGCATGCGTACAGTGGATGATTCTTGTGTTTGCATAAGATGCACTGGCTTGATTTGTTTGTAGACATCAGTGAGGAGCGTGAGTGACTCTTTCCTTGTCTCGAGGATCCTTGGTCTCGCCCTGGAGAATGGCCTACTGATTCTTTACCAAGAGCTTCTAAGGTCTGGAATCTTTTCTCTAGGAAATTTAGCAGGTCTCTTATGGTGGGAGTGGTTCTTGGGGAGTCCAATGAAGCTTCAAAAAGAGCGTGAGTGTTCTTATCCAACTTTTTGAGAAGAAGATGTATTAACATTGGATCCCAGTTTATGGTGGAAACCTTTATGTTCTCTAAAGCGAGTAAGCACTCACTGGTTACATCATGTACTACGTTTATAAGCGGAGTTTCCCTCCGGATGGAACTTTCGATCCGGAGTGAAACACCGCTTATAAACTGGGAGTGAAACTCCAGAACTTGGATTTTCGCTCCCGAAGAAAAAGCTGGAGTGAAACTTCGATCCCGGTTTATGTTGTGCTTATAAACGCTGACTTGGAGTGAGACTTTTTTCCAAGGGGGGAAAACTTAGTAAAGAAGAAGCTGGGTATTTTATTTTGCTACAATAGTTTTTTTCTTTATTTATTGATTTTTTAAATACATTAAATTAAACATTGGGTTTACAATTTGTCTTTGCTATGATTTTAAATTTGAGCTTGGAGCTGTCATTTCAAACCAGAAAGTATTTTGGATTTTGCTTATAAACCCATCGGGAGTTTTACTTTGGACTGAAGATCCGGGAGTGAAACTCCGCTTATAAACGTGGTAATGGAGATGTTTGATTGCATTTGCTGACTGACCCTGCGTGCACGGTTGGTCCCAGAGTTTGTTGAGCAATGCTGTACAAAGCAACCTTTGGTTGTTATATCTTTTGTTTAACGTCTCCCATGCTGTGGTGTAGTTCGCATCTGATATAGGGAGATGGTTCAGTATTGCCTTTGCTTCACCGCTTAAATTGGTTGTAAGGTAGAACATCTTTTCCGTCTTGCTGATTGGTTTTGACTCTATCATTTGTACAAACATGTCATGAAATTGAGTCCATTTTGTATAGTCTCCATCAAAAACTGGCAATGTGACACGTGGTAGTTTGATTTGGAGCGGCTGCCCATTTGGCGTGGTGGCTTCCTTGAATTCAAGTTTCTCGTGTAGATGTACTAGGGTTTCTTGTACCCAATCGTAGAGACTGTCATATATTTCTCTGGTGTAATCTAGTGGCGCATCAACCACTTCCTCCCAAATTTGCTGATCCAGTTCAGTTATTGCGTCGAACGTTTTATGGATGGTTTGGAGGTTGATTTCGTAGAACACCCTTGACTGTGTACTACTTGACTTTGCTGTTATATCATTTAGAGTGTGTTCAACGTCCCGGTGAACAACCCGTTGCTGCAACCATCAAATGTTCAACGTCCCACAAAGTGAACAACCCGTGGCTGCAACCATCAGCAAGTACGAAGAACAATAATTAGGTCAACCAATGCTGAAACAACTACGCTCAGCAGTTGGGAAATTGCGACAGGTTGTGACCGGCAATAACCCCGGGTTCATCATTCCAATCAGCCAGCACGCACCTACCATCGTTGGGCAGTGAGGGCAGTGAGTACCACGCCGCCGCGAAAGCAACAGTCAGAATTACAGTCAGAATTATTATGAAGTTTATATTATCTTAAAGTCATTGTGTATTAATTAAAGTGTTGTCATTATTCTTGTATTTATATCATATCAAATTCATTGTGTATTAATTAAAGTGGTTTTCACTATTTTGAATCTACATCTTTTAATGTGTGAGTGAGTGTAGCAACCAAGGACAAACCACGGAAGGAAGAAAG
Organism: Thereva unica; assembly: GCA_949987705.1. Lineage (NCBI taxonomy): Eukaryota > Metazoa > Arthropoda > Insecta > Diptera > Therevidae > Thereva > Thereva unica. Next base: position 79,499,526 of record OX465281.1, read on the forward strand.
AGGCAAAAAACAGAGTGCGCGTTAATATTGCCATGGCACGTTGTTGTCGCCTAATCTTTTTCTGTATGTCATCTTGCAATTGTTCTGATGATGCGGGGCTGAGTGGTTCTTCAAACCTTACTCTCGGCTGGGCTTCTCTGGTTGGTTCAGACTGGTTGTCTGCTGCAGTTTTCGCTGAAACCTTTTGGCTGGTTTCACGTGTTTTTTTGGCTGGAATCCTGCTGGTTTTCGAAATTAAGCAACTGGTGTTTATATTGATTGTATAATCCTTCTATCGTGCTGAAATAATTTCTGGTGAAGTACTCATTGTCTGCACTGCTGGCTTCGAAGTCAGTGAGTTGAAGATGGTTCGCCTGAAATTCCTCCCATTTCTCTTCAAGAGAGTTTAGTCGGGTTGTTAAGTACTCTCTTGTTTTCCTGTTGGCGGAGTCTTTTCTGAAGTTCCGGTAACTGTTCTGGATCTCTTCGCCTAAACGTGATTGTAAATCCAAAAGTCCATCCATCCTCGCGGAGTTGTGTTTTGTCTGGAAATTGTATTGAAACAATGGCGCTGGTACTGGTTGTATAGATGCTGCTTCCTAATTGATGGCTGATGGAATCGTTGATGTCTCTACTGATGGTTGTGGTATGATGGGACCTGCTGGATGCACCTGGTATTACTCCAATTTGGACCTCTGGATGAGTTCTAGAGTCTTAAACTGCGAGAAGATGATTGATGGCTGCACCTGGTTTTGCTCCAATTTGGACCTCTGGATGAGTTCTAGAGTCTCAAATTGCGAGATGATGAGTGATGGTTTGTTGACGTGATTCAACTGATGGTTGTGATCGTGCCACAAGTGATTCACTTGTGATCACGTCGGGGTCACCAATGTATTTTGTTATGCGGAGAAGCTCTTTTGCTTCTTCGCCTGATTGTAGGTTTAGGTGTTACACCTAGACCTCTGTTGAGTTGTGCTATAGGTGATACACCTAAGCACAATAAATGTTATTTGAAAAGGTGTTAATAACACGCTCAAGCTTCGATTCCTTTGGAATGAATGAATTTATTTACAGATAGTACAGATATTTATACCTATGACTACAATTACAAAAATTTACAAATTAAATATAATAATAAATCAATACATAAACAAAATAGCATAAACTTAACATATTCAATTTGAATTGCTGCGTAAACAATTATTACCCAGGTAATATACAAAATTGCTACCTAAGCAGAATTGTTTCCATAAAATCGAAATATTTTTGATCCATCGCGGCTGGAACGGAAGAGTCGTCAAATTACATGTGCGCGTGTTTTGATCGTTGTTTGTTGGTTGACGATAAGTTTTTGCATTTCTTAACATGTAGAATACCCTCTTTGCTTGATATGTTTCTAACAAACGACACTAGCTCTATTCTTTTTCAAAACCAAATCTCTCCACCTAGTTATGCTATAGCTTTAATGTCGATCCTCCTTCTTTGAAAACAATTACTTATCGTGACTTCTCTAATTTTTATCAGGAACTTCTTAGCCAAAGGTGTCTTTACCTATCCTGGACCAATATCTTCACATTGGCTTAGGTAGATGAAAAAATAGATGAGTTTACCAGGATATTCCTTGATCTTTACGATGAATTTGTGCCCCTAAGAAGTAAATCTTTATCAGCTAAATCTAAACCTTGGTTCACTGCGGAAATTAAATCGCTTATTATTGAAAGGGAGTTCGTCTATCGTTGGTCCTTAAAAGTTGTTGAGTGCGCCAAATAATGAAGACGATGGATAAAGATTAGAAAAATATATTTATATCTCTTCTGACTTTGAAAAACACGTCTATACACTTGTGGTTACATTTGCACTTAGAATACAAAACTACAGGAAGGGCCCTCGCCGTGGTGAAATTCGTTTTGTATGAGTGCCCACGCTTTGGTAGTTGTTTGTACACTACAAGCGTAAAAACCGAGTGGAATAGAGCGGGACAAGAGCGAGTTCAAATGATGAGTTATCTAAAATAAAATCTTGCCCCCAGAAATGGACTTTTTACACGGCGTCACTCCGAAATCGAATCAGATGATCCCCCTGAATTTTGCGTTGGGTTAGTTAATCTAAACAAAGAAATTCAAGCAAATAAAATTTACATTTTTTGGACTATTTATCACAGTGATTCACATATTTATTAATGTAAATATCTTACATATGTGTTTAGGAACTATTTTATTTAGCACAGTCACCTAAAGAACGATTTTGCTCGCGCAAATTTCGATTTATTCCTACATTCACCAACTGCACACTTCATTGTTCTTTTTTTCACAGAAAACTTACTCCCTAGAACTTTAATTACACTTTAAACTATTCTTTATACTTTCTTTCTTTGTTTAAGTTAGTTTTGATAATATGATTTCGGATAACTTTATAAAAAAACTCGTTTTAAAAAAGTATTCCACCGAACGCGGGAACACAAGCAGCTAACTAACCCAATTTGACAGTTGTCTAACCCCCACATTTCACTACGCTCAAATACAGGGATTATACACACGAGGGCCTTTCCTGTAGTTCTCTAATCCAAGCATTTGCACAGAGAGAAAGGTATGAAGTTTGACAGATGTGTCTAAACTAAGAATCAAGTAAACAGTGGAATTGGAACAAGATAAAGTGTCATCACACTAAAATCACTCAACACCCTCCTCAATTCCATGTAATATTTAGCTGTCTGGGAAATTTGGGTGTTGGAATTTGCAAGAAGATAAAAAAAGAGATTTGATTGCCTCGAGGGCTACCGAAATAGCCAATCACAAAAAAACTGGGGACAGGGAATTGTAAAAAAAGAAAAAAATGGCTGGACGAGGTCCGAGGGAAAAGTTATCGCCAGGGAAAAATTCACTAGCCTCCACTACCCTTGTATGTTGGCACGCTTGCGGTGCGCGAGCTAGCTCGTCGGATGGGGGGAGTTCGCGGTGTATGGAGGCTGAGGACAGTGACAGCTTTACATACATCCATCGAATATTCGTGCCAAAAAAAAGAAACCTTACCGAAAGAAAAAAAACAGGGGGCGATACGGGGACTTGTTCAGGGCCATCGAGAGAGGGTGAAACGCGGCTCGCGACCATGCGGGTGGATGCGCTCGAGGATGGATGCTGAAAGAAAAAAAAATCTAACTACGACAAGTACTTACGTCATGTGAGGTACACAGCCCCTCCACCGGCCGCCATGCCCTTTCTGTCCACTACTCACCTCCCATAATTGGCTCAAATAACAACAATGTACTGATGAAAAAAGTAACGAATAAAGATATATCTAGGCGAGTGTCAGAGCAAAGACGGATTGTTATACCAAATTAACATTGTATCTTTAATAATAAAAAAAACATATACATTATCATATATCTTTGTACATTTCAATGGATTCCTTGAGCCAATTAAATTTTCTTTCATTTTCAGATCAAGATTGGACCGTATGAATACTAAACTTGAGTGTCCTGAATGAACACAAAAAAACTATAATTTAAAGGAACTTGATCTTCGACGCCATTGGTTTAACATAAACGTTTTTGCCCCCCTTATTTTCTTGGTGTTTAAACAAAATTTAACTATTCTTAATATAGGTACATTTTTTCTTACACTTCTACTCCGTTTATTTTTGTTTCTTTTTTTGTTTCTTTTCTTTATTTAGTTGACAAAATATTTGTATAATTTATTTCTTCAAGTATGTTTTTCGGTTATTTTATTTATATATATAAAAAAAATGGTTTATGTATTTTATAATAATATAACTAATATAATATAAAGGAAATAGCATGCTATATATTTTCAGATATAAATAAAGAAAAATTTATACATATTATTAAAAAAAATTTTTTTGGTTTTACATTTTTTTATATACGTACAAAAACAAAGATAAAGACGTGGAGCCAAAGTTCTTACTATATTTAAACAAACGTCACAAAATTTAGAACATCGCCCATCGGTATGCTGGTATGTCTAGGACGTGTAAATCAATTTCCTCTTTTTCTCTCTTTTTCTGCACCCAAAATGGTCGCATGAGGTTTTTGTCTTGGTCCACGCTTTGCAATCCTGCTTACGTTATGCTTGCACTCCCGTCTCCTCTCTTTAACTCGGCGCGGAATGTTAATGTTGTTACAAAGAAAAACTCGTTATATTCAAGGTTTCATTAAATAACTATATTTTTTTCTTTCATTCTGAGTTGGTATTGCACTTTGACGGAGTGTTAAACTATTCAAAGAAAGAAAAATATAATGGTTACCTTGATTATCGGAGATAAACAGAAGAAGGAAAGTAACAGGACTTTCTTAAGATAATAGCGTCAGGCTCTGGCCCGAATCTGGTTCTTGAGGTATCTAACGCCTACACGACGGCAATGAGATCCATAGGTTGTAATTTGGGCCTCCTTAGGATAATGATGGCACCAGAAGAAAATTATTTAATGCTGCCAGTGACTATCTGCACCCAGCTTTGGGACGACCACATTTTCCTTTGTTTATTGCCAATTTGAAGACGGAATAAAAACAACACTTCTTGTCCTTTCTTCTTTTTTTTTTAAACTATTAGGCCACGGCGGAAACGGTGCGCAGACGACGAGTTAGGGGGGGACATTCGATGTTTTATTAAGGATATCCACGACACATATCACTGTTTCCGCGTTTATCACTATCGATCTAAACCGTTTCTTGCCTGGGAACTTCGGTTCACTTTTAGTATATTCATATTTTCAACAAGAAAAAAAATTCACTCGGCACTTAGATATTTGTAAAAATAACCGCCGCTCTAAACTCGATTTTCTATTCTCAAAAAAAATTTTCCGATCCGGAGGACGCGTGGTTCAAAAAAAAAATTTTTTCCGGTCTAGTTCTCTCTCCCGAGTTAATGCCTGTCCGACTTTCTTCACAGCTTACATCCGAATGACGCTATTCCTGGCTACCACCGACGCTCAACCCCTCCATTCAGGCTTGCTTCGCAATTGCTTCCATTTTTCTTCCTTATTTGGAAGTGGCGTGATGTTTGATGGGTGGGGAGATAGCTACAAAAAGGTTAATTTACCGCTCTGACTGCGACTTGTTGAGCATATCGTCTTATCTCGACATGCTACATACAAGCGTTGGGTTTGTGTGTGCCCCGGCGTCATCGGATTATTTTCGCGCTCAATGCTTTGATTGGCGGTTCTGTCACCCGTTTAGGTTTTTATGAACGACATGTCCAGTGAAAGTGGTTGTAATATGCAAAGATGTGGTTGTTGAAAACATGGTTTAAAGTGGAGAATTTGTGCAGTAAGTATCATGGAAACTGTTTAAATAGAGACAACGAAATATTAGAAGGAATGAGTAATTCAGACGAGCTTATTGATGAAGAGCTAGCATAGTCTTGAATTTGAAATTTCGATCGATGAGGAAGAAAATTCTCAATGCAAAACACCTATATTTAATTAAAAACATTAATTGTTCACATTTCTTAGTTTTAAAAATCAATACCAACACCTGCCCGCTATTAATTTTTTTTCGGAAAAGCTATCGACTCTTGCCTATGCTAGTTTTCGTTATTGGTTGTCAACATTATTTTCCATATTTTTCAAAATGGGTGATGATAACAAAGAGAAGTAAGTTTTTGGTGATTGATACAATTTTTCCAATTACGTTGTAATTCGTTTTGCAACTTCTATTAAATTAAACTAATTATACAGCGTAATTGATATTACAAATTACTTTATACTCACTAAAAATGTTGAACGTTGCATCATAAAATGAGACCTAAAAACGTCGTCATGATATTTATCTATTATTTTAAAATAGTTATTTATTTTTGGTATTTTTCTTTTTTTTCTTTTTATTTTGGCAAGAATACTTATAAGTTTTTTTCGTGATTGCATTTTTTTACAAGATATTTCGTTAAATTGTTTCCTCTTACTTCTGCATTTTCAATTAAAAAATGTATTACAGTAGTTTTTAATACAGCATCCATCGCGGTTCACTATTTTAAAAATCCAGAAAGTAACACAACAACAAAACTTCGTCGTAAAATCAATCAGTATTCCGGAATGTCAAAGCATCACAACATGACACAATCAAATAACGCAGCAACACTGCCTTAACAATGTCGCAACACTGCACGATCATGATTAATTTTTGAACTCACCCTCTCCTTATTTGTCGATGTGACTTGGGAGTAGGAAATTCGGAAATGGCAGCTACTTTACCAGGGTCGGTTCTCAATGTTCCATCACCAATCAGGAAACCTAGGTACTTAACCTCCTGAACGCAGAATTTACTTTTCGACAAGTTAATAGTTAATCCAGAACGACGCAAACAACCGGCAACTTCTTCCAAAGTTTTGAGGTGAGAGTCAAAATCCGGTGAGACAATCAATAGATCGTCCAGGTACACAGAAACATGTTCCCGTAAGCGTCCAGGAATGACTTTATCCATCAACCGGCACATGCATTTCATAAGCCGAAAGGCATGACAGTAAACTGATATAAGGGTCGGCCGGGTACTGTAAAAGCAGTTTTCTCGCGAGACTTAATTTCAAGTGGAATTTGCCAAAAAGCGTCTTTTAATCCAAGCTGGAGATAAATTTGGTGTCCTGAAGACGACCAAGAAGTCCGTCTATATGGGGAAGGGGATAGGCGTCTTTGACTGTGACGGCATTGACTTTACGGGAGTCTAAGCATAGTCTCACCTTGCCGGGTTTACGGACTAGAACAACGGGGGAATTCCACGGACTGTTGGATGGCTCAATGACACCTAAACTGAGCATCCGGTCCAATTCGTCGTACATTAATTTTTGTACTGCAGGCGACACGGGATAATGTCTTTGTTTGATGGGGACTGAGTCACCAACATCAATTATGTGTTCCTCCAAATGGGTTTTCCCCAAACCCAAGACATCAAAGGAGGGAGGTAGCTTTAACTCGTTCTAACTGAGCTAATTGAACATTAGACAATTCGTGGGTTATGGACTGTACGGCCAGAGCGTTCAGCTCGCCAACTATCTAGGGAACGATGCCGAATAATTTCCAAAAATCATAACCTAAATATAGCTTCTGATTTAAACTGGGTACTGCGAAAATGGTCATCAAATGAGTCCGTCCTGCGAAGGAAACGGGAGCTTTAATGTACCCTAACACTCGCTGGGACGTACCATCGGCAGTTTTCAAGGAAGAATGTAAAGAATGTAATCTACATTCAGGATGATCTCTTAGAAACGACTAAACACCCCTTCCCAGGCAGGTAATAGAGGCGCCGCTGTCCAGTAATCCGGTCATAGCTACTTTACTAAGGATTATGCCTGCATAGGGCCTGTCATCGGAATGATCATTAAGGATAGCAGAAACGACTAAGCGTGAAAGCCTACGTTTCTCATTGGCTAATTGCCGAATGTTTGGGACTCTCTTAAGGGAAGACACCTGATGAGGGCTTGTAAAAATTCTGGTAATTGTTCCATCTAGCAGCGAAGGCAGCTCTGGATTCCTCCGAGGGAAATACGGGAGGGTCGTCACAACGGGGATAGAAGTTTGACTTGTCTGAGTTGGAAAAGGACACATCCGGGGGAATATTACTGGCAGATTCTACTATGGTGGGGGTGGGTGAGGGGTCTGAGGTGGACGCGGGTTCCCACGCAGCCTCGCGCCCATTTGTCGGTTTCCCTGGCAATGGCACTTCGGTGACACTACCACAGGATTACCACAACGATAACAGAAGACATTTCTGGTTTCAGACGGACAGTCGTAGAAAGGGTGGCCTGGCTGTAGGCAATTCCAACATTTTAATTGTCTTCTGGTAAGGTCTGGGTCAGGACCTTGGAGAGCTTCTACTTCGTGATAGTATGGATCTAATGACTCGGAAGCGGAATCTACCGCGAAGTCGGTCTCGAGCTCATGGACTCTTAGATTAGTCCTTCGTTCCATTTTCTTATTCAAATGCCAGCGTTCAACCTTAAGGCATTGCTCTCGTAATTCTTTTATAGTTCTGAATTGTCGACCCACTAACGAATTACCTGTAGTGTAGTTAAGATTTTCGACCATCATTTCAGTCAGCTGTGATTCCGAAATCGGGTTCTTCATTTTGTTGTATAAGACCATCATCTTGTCCAAATACTCGTCAAATGAGTCTTGAAGTTGTTTTAGTTCCACCATTGACTTGATGGTATAAAGATCGGTGTCGTGGGACTTGAAGTTGGCTTGGAAATTCCAGCGAAAGTCAGCCCATTCAGGATTCGGAAATTCCCGACGGAATTGGTTCCAATACCAGGTAGCAGCCCGATCCTTAAGCAAGGATGACACGTTTGAACAAAGCTCTTGATCCGATATGGATGCATCTTTGGCCTTGCTTTCTAACCTGAACATAAACTGTTCCGCGGTAAGTCCACTGGATTGTCCAGAGAACGTGATGTTCCAGGACAATACAACAGAGGGGTGGCGTGAAGCCGGCTGGGACTTAGATGGTCTAGCGGGGTTTGGCTCAACGGTGGAGATGGCTTGATCTTCTTTTATTGGAACGGGAGCAGGTGCCGCATCTGAACCGGTCGGCATTGCCGCCAATTGGTCTTGCAGCCTAGCTATCATTAGTTCGATTCGCTGCCGTTCCGAAACTTGTCTGTCTGATTCTAATTGACTCTCGCTGAAGCCGTGGAAGGATGGACTAGCGTCGCCCCCGGGGTCTTCAGTCCCATCCTGTTTATCTGATTCGTCCGACATAATAATTATTGAAGTAAAAGAGTATATGAATTATAATAATAATAAACGTTTGAAATTGCGCGAAATAAAATACACAAAAATATTTATAGGTTGACTCGGGACATGATCACCAGTGGAGAGGACATGCAGCCCAAACATTACAGTACTTACCAGTTATGGGTCTTCCGAGAGGAGTGGCAAGCACCAATCGCCTCGCTCGACCTTACATTTCAACATCCAATCCCCGACCGCAGCAGACCGCATGACTGTGACGAAAAGAAGAAGGGGTTAGAAACTTCCATTGAATTTAATTGATCCCTGTTTGTCAGCCACGACGGATCAGTAACGTAGACAACTGAAATTTTGGAAGGCCGAACAAGCAAGGATCCATTCGGGACCGCATTGAGGGAGAGACAACTGACATACCGCACTGGCAGGCCACTGCCTGTTACCAGGATCTATGTATGTCAGTGGTCCCCCCACCAACTTGGTCATACTAAACAAGATAGATTTAAGAAAAACAGGATTGAGCGGTATTGCTTCGTTCATAGAAGGGACTACTAGGTGGTGACCCCCGCGCAAGCCATGTGAACATGAGCCACATGAAGCCAGACAGCAAGAGGCCCTCACCAGTTGCCCCACCAGAGTCGCCGCACTAGCAAGCGAGGCGCTTGGTACTAGGAACTGACCGACTCACATGAACGTGCAACGTATGCAAAATTGGAAGTTGCCGCAGAAAATAAAGTTGTACTATACGTTCAAGGAAAATGAAAGAAGACTAAAAGCCGTTAAGGTTAGGATGAAAAGACATAAGCCGTAAGGGAGATGATACCGCGGCAGGCACCAAGACCCCTACCCACATGACCGGAGGGACTTGGATTAAGAAGAGGAACTGACATTGAAGAAGGAAGTCCACTATCGGTCTCTCTCGATGGCCGATGCCACAGAAAAAGACTATAATCTCGGTCTTACATATGGAGAGACTAACGGTTAAAAGAAATGCCTAACTCGGTGGGAGAGTCCTTCCAGGAGGAAGAAGAAAAACAAATTGCCGACTAAGAAAAGGGTTTGAAGTCACCAAGTGACTAACAGACATCCGAGCTAAGACAGTAGACTAGAGTACTAGCCTGCTTTGGGCGCCATTTTTGTAATATTTAGCTGTCTGGGAAATTTGGGTGCTGGAATTTGCAAGAAGATAAAAAAAGAGATTTGATTCCCTCGAGGGTCACCGTAATAGCCAATTACAAAAAAAACTGGGGACAGGGAATTGTAAAAAAAGAAAAAAATGGCTGGACGAGGTCCGAGGGAAAAGTTATCGCCAGGGAAAAATTCACTAGCCTCCACTACCCTTGTATGTTGGCACGCTTGCGGTGCGCGAGCTAGCTCGTCGGATGGGGGGAGTTCGCGGTGTATGGAGGCTGAGGACAGTGACAGCTTTACATAAATCCATCGAATATTCGTGCCAAAAAAAGAAACCTTACCGAAAGAAAAAAAACAGGGGGCGATACGGGGACTTGTTCAGGGCCATCGAGAGAGGGTGAAACGCGGCTCGCGACCATGCGGGCGGATGCGCTCGAGGATGGATGCTGAAAGAAAAAAAATCTAACTACGACAAGTACTTACGTCGTGTGAGGTACACAGCCCCTCCACCGGCCGCCATGCCCTTTCTGTCCACTACTCACCTGCCATAATTGGCTCAAACAACAACAATGTACTGATGAAAAAAGTAACGAATAAAGATATATCTAGGCGAGTGTCAGAGCAAAGACGGATTGTTATACCAAATTAACATTGTATCTTCAATAATAAAAAAAACATATACATTATCATATTTCTTTGTACATTTCAATGGATTCCTTGAGCCAATTAAATTTTCTTTCATTTTCAGATCAAGATTGGACCGTATGAATACTAAACTTGAGTGTCCTGAATGAACACAAAAAAACTATAATTTAAAGGAACTTGATCTTCGACGCCATTGGTTTAACATAAACGTTTTGCCCCCCTTATTTTCTTGGTGTTTAAACAAAATTTAACTATTCTTAATATAGGTACATTTTTTCTTACACTTCTATTCCGTTTATTTTTGTTTCTTTTTTTGTTTCTTTTCTTTATTTAGTTGACAAAATATTTAGTTGACCCTATATATATATATATTTAGTTGACAATATATTTTTCGGTTATTTTATTTATATATAAAAAAAATGGTTTATGTATTTTATAATAATATAACTAATATAATATAAAGGAAATAGCATGCTATATATTTTCAGATATAAATAAAGAAAAATTTATACATATTATTAAAAAAAATTTTTTTGGTTTTACATTTTTTTTTATATACGTACAAAAACAAAGATAAAGACGTGGAGCCAAAGTTCTTACTATATTTAATCAAACGTCACAAAATTTATAAAAACTCGTTATATACAAGGTTTCATTAAATAACTATATTTTTTTCTTTATCCTGAGTTGGTATTGCACTTTGACGGAGTGTTAAACTATTCAAAGAAAGAAAAGTATAATGGTTACCTTGATTATCGGACATAAACAGAAGAAGGAAAGTAACAGGACTTTCTTAAGATAATGGCGTCAAGCTCTGGCCCGAATCTGGTTCTTGAGGTATCTAACGCCTACACGACGGCAATGAGATCCATAGGTTGTAATTTGGGCCTCCTTAGGATAATGATGGCACCAGAAGAAAATTATTTAATGCTGCCAGTGACTATCTGCACCCAGCTTTGGGACGACCACACTTTCCTTTGTTTATTGCCAATTTGAAGACGGAATAAAAACAACACTTCTTGTCCTTTCTTCTTTTTTTTTAAACTATTAGGCCACGGCGGAAACGGTGCGCAGACGACGAGTTAGGGGGGGACATTCGATGTTTTATTAAGGATATCCACGACACATATCACTGTTTCCGCGTTTATCACTATCGATCTAAACCGTTTCTTGCCTGGGAACTTCGGTTCACTTTTAGTATATTCATATTTTCAACAAGAAAAAAAATTCACTCGGCACTTAGATATTTATAAAAATAACTGCCGCTCTAAACTCGATTTTCTATTCTCAAAAAAAAATTTTCCGATCCGGAGGACGCGTGGTTCAAAAAAAAAATGTTTTCCGGTCTAGTTCTCTCTCCCGAGTTAATGCCCGTCCGACTTTCTTCACAGCTTACATCCGAATGACGCTATTCCTGGCTACCACCGACGCTCAACCCCTCCATTCAGGCTTGCTTCGCAATTGCTTCCATTTTTCTTCCTTATTTGGAAGTGGCGTGATGTTTGATGGGTGGGGAGATAGCTACAAAAAGGTTAATTTACCGCTCTGACTGCGACTTGTTGAGCATATCGTCTTATCTCGACATGCTACATACAAGCGTTGGGTTTGTGTGTGCCCCGGCGTCATCGGATTATTTTCGCGCTCAATGCGTTGATTTGCGGTTCTGTCACCCGCTTGGGTTTTTATGAACGACATGTCCATGTGTGGGTGTGAAATTAACCACAGAGATAAACGTTAGGACATAGGCGTGCGTAGCTTAGGTAAAATTTTTATCCGAAAAGTGTTGTTTGATGCGAAGGTTTTTGGTGAGGAAAATTTTCGTATAATAAATTGGAATATTGTACGGAAGTGAGGGGTAGAATAGAATTTATGTCTGTGGCCGTCCCTATATTGTGCCGTCAAGACGAGAATGACTGAGAAATACGATGGGGACATAATTGCGGAGTCGGTTTCCTGACCGCCGACCGTTACATCCACTACCTCTACAAATTTGAATTGAATTTCATTCCTAATTTTTGGAAACACTTCATGTGGCGAGGCACGGTAGTTAATTTCGTTAAGGCGTCTGCCGGCATGTCTTCAGATCTGATGAAACAGATACGGATTCTGCCTTCCGCTGTTGCCTCCTTCACTCTTCACACAATGGTACTTTATGTCTAAGTGTTTAGTACGTCCTTGTATCCCCATAGAGTTTGCCACAGCCTGCTATCTTTGTAGATTTGCACTGGCCCGGACTGTAGGTTCAGCTTACTTAGTAAGTTACGAAAATACATCGCTTCTTTGGCTGCTTAACTGAGGGAAACATATTCCGCCTCCGTACTAGATGTCGTCACGATCTTCTGCTTGCTCGAGGTCCAGAGCCCCTCCTCCATAGATGAAAGCATAACCGCCTTGAGATTTACGGTCGTTTTGGTCGTTCGCAAAACTAGCATCGACAAAAGCGTGAAGTCCACATCCCGTCTTCTGATAAATGATTCTTGCATCTTTTGAGCCTAGTAAATAACGCAATATGTGCTTCCCTACGTTCCAGTGTTGTTGGCGTGGATCTTTGCTGAATTGTGCCAACATGTTTACTGCAAATGCGATGTTCGGCCTGCTGAACGTGGCAAGGTGTAGCAGACTTCCAATTAGTTGACGGTACTTCGTCCTATTTACAGCCGATCGTTCTTCTTCGACGGATGGCTCCCGTTACAGCTTCAAATTCGTAACAATCGGTAGTCGGTCCGGTTTGCATTCCGTTAGCCCATATTTGTCCAATAGATTGTTGATGATTCCAGTCTGACAGATACTGAGAGTATTTCGTAGTCGACTGACTTCCAGTTGATCAGACACATAACTTCGAGTGACCAAGATCTCTGATCTCAAAATTTTTATTTAAGTGACATTTCAATGAACCATAAGCACATTGATTGTCTGTTGCTATTAGCAGGTCATCCACATATACCGTGATGATTGTTGTCTTCCCTTGCTCTAACTTGTAGTATATGCATTGGTCGTACTTGGAAAGGATGTAACGCAAAGACTTGAGCGTAGCATCCAATTTCAAGTTCCATTGACGGCCGCTTTGTTTCAGCCCATAAATAGCCTTATTCAGCTTACACACTCCTTCTCCGTCCGAGAATCCTTCTGGTTGTTCCATGTAGATCTCTGCGTCTATTTCCCTGTTGAGGTAGGCTGATGAAACGTCAATGTGATGTAGCTGTAGATCCTTTTCCATTGCAATTGCCATAGTTAGGCGAATTGAACTAACATTTGCGACAGGTGAATACGTGTCGTGGTAATCGATTCCTTAAATTTGGCCGAATCCTCTTGCCACAAGACCTGCCTTTCGCTTCTCCGCTGATCCGTCCGGTCGGTACTTGGTTTTGAAAACCCAACGAGACTTAATAATTTTCCGCTCCTCTGGTCTTTTAACTAAGGTCCAGGCGTTGTTCTTGATGAGCGCGTCGTACTCCGCTTGCATTGCAGCTCGCCATTCATCTGCATCCTCCAGCTGATCAATCTGTTTAACTGTCGTAGGGTCAGGTTTAGCTTCCTTCATTTCATTTTGTTTTCCAGCATCCTCTTCAGATGTCGTTGCATTTTGCCAGCACTCGTCGTCGTTTATCGACACAACGGTCTCCTCAAGATCCTCGGCGGTCTCATCAGATTCTGTATTTGGGTCTGAATCTGGCTCTGCCGAAATATCATCCTCGGCTTCATTCCCAGGAGGTGGGCTGGGAGCTAGTACACCATCCTGAAACGAGTAAACATAATTATTGCTCCTTGACTCAATAACTTGCCCTTGAATCCTTTCGTTGTTGTCAGCGATGAACCTGACATCTCTGCTCTTAATTACTGTCCGCTTCCCTGGTAACCAAATCCTGTAAGCCTTTAAATCATCCGCATATCCAATAAGTAAGCCCTCATCTGACTTCGGTTCGAATTTTCCTAGATTTGCGCCCTTTTTCAGTGTATACACCTTCGTACCGATTTCCTTAAAAAAATATTCGGGTTTCTTCCGCTCCATATGTGTTCCGGTATGATATCACCATTGGCTCTCGTCGGACAGCGATTCCAGATAAGTGCTGCAGTGGATATTAGTTCAGCTCATAGCATGGTAGGTAGATCGTGTTCCAGCATGAGGCATCTCGTCATCTCTGTTAATGTGCGATTGCTCCTCTCGGCAAGTCCGTTCTGTTGTGGAGTATGTGGCACTGTCTTTTGGTGCAAAATAACTTGCTCCTTTAGGTAGTTTTGGAAGTCCTTCACACAATATTTCAATCCATTATCAGTTCTCAACATCTTGAATTTTTCGCCTGTTTGTGTTTCTGCCATGACCTTAAATGACTTGAAGGCCTGTAGTGCATAACCTTTCGTTCTCAGAAAAGAGACAAAAATTTTCCGCGAAAAATCGTCGATGAACGTGATATAGTATCTCGCCTTTCCTAAAGATTCTGTCCTCATCGGACCGCAGACGTCGGAGTGGACGATCTCGAGCCGTTTCGATGTTTTCTTTTCCTCGTTTATCTTGAAGGGGGATCTTGATTGTTTTGCACGAACGCATGCGGAACAATTAGCGAAGTCATCAATAAATTTTTCCGGTAGTCCATATACCATGTTTTTAGTCAGCAGCTGCTTCAACGAATTCAAGTTCAAGGGGCCTAGCCGCTTGTGCCACATCATTAAAGATTCACGGCGACAGCCGATTTGTTTCGTGGATCTGCTAGTCTGGCTCGCATGTTCCGTTGTCGTCAAGTAATAGAGGTCGTTTTCTTTCTTAGCACTCATAATCCGCTGATTTTTACTGTCGAATATCTCCGCTCCATCTCCTTCAAAGATAACTTTATAGCCATGTTCTTTTGCTTTGCTAATTGAAATAAGATTATCGGTTAATTTTGGTACTAACAATGTATTCAACAAATAAAAAGGTTCTTCTCTGTTTTTAACGGCAATGTTTGATTGCACAATTCCGGTTCCTCTGATGTCAACATTATGGCCGTCCGCCAACTTCACGTGGTTTGCTCATTTCGCCTTTTTCAATTTAACGAAACTTGACTCATCTGCACACATGTGTGACGTTGCACCGCTATCTAGGCACCATTTCCTTGATGTGCTTGATCCATACGTGATTTTAACTGACTGCGTTGCACTCTGTCGCAAAAAATCGCTTCCACTTACCTGAGATTGCTTGACCCGGTTGTCGTTGTCCCGCTTTCGACAATCCTTCGCCATGTAGCCTTTTCTTCGGCATTCAAACGGGAAATAATTTGTTTTTGTTCTGGCTGGTACTGACTTTTCTCTCCTGTGATGTCAGTCATCAGCGGAATAGGGGGAATAACATGTAGCATAACATGCACGTGCCATAACTATTTCGGACTGATGGAAGTGCGATCATAACCTCCTAGCGGTGGCCACTGGTAACTATTCTATGAGAGAGGATAGGCTAATATGATCGGGCTAGTCCCTTCCAAGTAAGGTTGGCGTGAGGCTAATAACCTCACCCGTAAAAAACAATTATTACGGAACGAGCAACATTCCCCGGATACTGGAATAAACCACGACGACCACGGCAACGAAAAAGGCAAAACGATTTCATGGAACGTTCGAACTCTGTACAGAACTCGAGCTTCAAAACATCTAGCCGATACCCTGTCAAAGTATAAAGCTGACATTACCGTCATTCAGGAGATGAGGTGGACAGGGAATGGTGTTTTGTAAAAACCTGAGTATGAAGTATATTACAGCTGTCATACAAAACACCATGTTCTAGGAGTGGGTTTTTTGGTTAGCAAAAGAATGAAGCCTACCATTATCGGCTTTAAAGCAATAAACGAAAGGCTATGCTCCCTTCGTGTGCTAGGTAAATTTAAGAACATCAGCCTCATAAACGTTCACGCACCTACAGAAGAGTCCCCGGATGATGATAAAGAAGAATTCTTCGAATTAGTTGAACGGGAACTTAATGCCTGCCCCAGGTATGATGTAAAAATCATACTGGGAGATCTGAACGCCAAAGTAGGCCGGGAGCTCATATACAGGCAATATGTCGGCAACCACAGTTGTCTCCGCTATCCTACAAAACAGGATGGCCCCATACGCCAGAAACATCATAGCCTATTACCAGTGTGGCTTCAGCCCAGGCAAATCAATGATCAGATTTTCACCTTGAGGCAGGCTATGGAAAAATGTCTAGAGTTTCAAAACTCATTTCAACACCTCTTCATAGACTTTAAAGCCGCCTATGATAGCATAGCCAGGGTAGAACTCTACAAAGCCACGAGAGAATTCGGCATCCCCAACAAACTGACAAGACTATGTAGGCTGACCATGATCAATGTGTCAAGCCAAGTAAAGGTATCCGGAACACTGTCCAGACCAATCAACATCTATAATGGACTCCGACAAGGGGACGGTCTGGCCTGCCTCCTTTTCAACCTGGCGTTAGAGAAAGTGATCCGAGATTCGGGCGTGACATCAAGGGGTACAATCCTCCACAATCCACCCGATTACTGGCTTACGCAGACGACATTGACTTTTTTGGAAGAACAACAACAGCTGTACAAGAAGCTTTCACTCAGGTTGAGCAAGCGGCAGGAAATCTGGGACTGCACATTAACGAAAGCAAAACAAAGTACATGGTGGCCTCGTCTGGAAGAACACCTAACATTGGTCCCACAATCAAGGTAGAGGAACACGAGTTTGACGTGGTAAAATCATTTACCTACCTTGGGTCAATAGTAGCAGCCGACAATAGCATGGAACCAGAAATACGCGCACGACTGCTAAAAGCCAACAAAGCCTAATATAGTATGTCAAGGCTCTTCAAATCCAAATATCTAACCATAACGTCTAAACTTTTACTATACAAGACGATGGTCTTACCCGTTCTCACATATGCATCCGAAACGTGGGCAAAAAGCACTCAAACCTCTTGGGCGTGTTTGAGAGGAAAATACTTCGGAGGATTGTTGGCCCCGTATGTGAGGAAGGACGATTCCGGAGACTCTACAATGACGAGATCTACGAGCGCTATCGCGACATAGATGTTGTTAAGAAAATAAAGCTCGGTAGGCTCCGGTGGGCAGGGCATCTAGCTCGTATGAGTGAAGATGAGCCTGCTCGGAAAGTTCTCTGCGGTAAGACCTATGGGGTGCGACAGCGAGGGAGGCCCAACCTTCGCTGGAAGGATGGCGTGGACCAGGACGCTCAGAGTTTAGGGATGCCAAACTGGATGACATCGGCTCAGAATCGGGACCGGTGGAGAGAACAGTTGCGCGAGGCCAGGACCGGATCCCGTTTGTAGAGCCGTTAAAGAAGATGTCTGTTCCTAGTAAATTTGGCACTGAGCACGTTGTTTTGTGATGCTGATACATCTTTACTCCGTTCACCTACTTCCAGCAGTCTTGTGCAGACGGTTGCCACATCCGGATACGAACTCTGGGCATCAAACGCCGATCTGATATCTTTGTAGTCTTCGGACAGTCCGTCCAGAAGGACAACAACTAGTAAATCTTCATCCAGAGTTGCTCCCAACTCCCTATTGACGATCGATTTGAATTCACGAACATAGTCAACAACAGTTTGTCCGACTGTCATTTCCAGATTTTTGAACTTCCTGTACTCTTCGGTCTTTTGACGTGGTCCTTTCTTATCATAACTTTCGGCAAGGAAATCCCATACGTCTTTTGATGTTTTTAAATTTGATGTGAGCGAAACTAAACTGGGATCCATCGCTAGGATTAGTTCTGCGCGGGCGTCCAAGTCTTTTTCGTCCCAAACGAGTTAGTCAGCATCTGGTGCTTCCGGTCGAAGGATTTGACCTTTCACATACGCCAAGATTCTTCCACGGTGTAAAACAGCCTCCATTTGAGCCTTCCTTCTTCTTCTTCGATAGCTCTACAGCCCAATTCGAGCGTTGGCCTCCATCAGCTTCTTCTTCCAGACGTCTCTCTGCTCCGCAGCTTGTCTCCAGTTTCTTGTGTTGAGCAGTTTTGCTGCATCGGCCTTAACATTATCTTCCCACCTTAACCGTGGTTTGCCATCTGGTAGTAGATACAGGGCTTTTTTTGGTATCCTTGAGTCATCCATTCTTTGGACATGGCCGGCCCAACGTAAACGTAGTAGCTTGACATGGGTCGAAAGTTTACATTCTTTGTATAAGTCGTACAATTCGTGATTGTAGCGTATTCTCCATGCATTGTCTTCATTGATTGGGCCGTATATCCTTTGGAGAACCTTTCTCTCAAATATATCCAGCTTGTCTGCGGATTTCTGGGAGATACTCCATGCTTCACATCCATACGTAGCTACTGTACGTATGATGGTTTTGTAGATTCTTATTTTAGTTTTTCTGTGGATGTCTCTGGATTTCATGACTGGCAGTAGTGAGAAGTATGTTCTGTCGCGGCGTTTATTCTTCTTTGTACGTCTATCGTTTCATCGTTGTCTTCGCTGACTGTGGACCCCAGGTAGTTAAATTGGTTTACCCGTTCAAAGTTATATTCCCCCCAGGTGGTATTGTGGTTTCTTCTTCTTCTTTCCACCCTTGATTGAATTAGAATCTTACTTTTCTCTGCGTTTATTTGCAGCCCTATATGTTTTGCTCCATCTTCTAATTCTGTAAATGTTTCTCTAAGATATGACAGTGATCTTGCAAGGCAGTTTATATCGTCGGCATATCCTGCCAACTGTTTGGATTTGTTAAGCAGGGTTGCGTTCGCATCAATGTTAACCTTGTGAATTACTCCTTCTAGGCAGAGATTAAATAGCATGGGTACCAGCCCATCGCCCTGCTTTAAGCCTTGCTTGACTGGGAAGGACTCCGTCAATTCTCCTTGTATTCTGACTGCACATCTTGTATTTTCCATTGTCATTTTTGTTAATTTTATTATCTTCAGGGGGAAGTTTAGGTCCAGCATTGTTGCATACATTTGCTCCCTGTCGATGCTGTCGTATGCTTGTTTAAAGTCGATGAAAAGTTGATACACGTCGATGTTGTATTCCCAGCATTTTCGGAGGATTTTCCTTATTGTAAAAAGTTGATACATTTTTGACCTATTTCTTCTGAATCCAGCTTGGTATTCACTTATTGCAGCTTCTGCGTAAGGTTCCAGTCTGGTCTTAATTATATTGGTCATTATTTTATATACTGTGCTTAAAAGAGATATGCCTCTATAGTTTTCACAGTTGAATCTGTCCCCTTTCTTGTGTATTGGGCAGATAATGCTTTGCTCCCATTCTTCAGGCATTTCTTCATTCCCCCATATGCAGCATAGTAATTCGTGTATAGCTGCTGAGAGCGATTCGCCTCCTTGTTTGATCAACTTTGCTGGGATGTTATTAATTCCTGGAGATTTATTGTTTTTTAATGATCGTATGGCACTTTGTACTTCTTCCAGAGTGGGTACATTTGTTTCTCTGGTGTCATCGTTATGTTGTAGACGAGGTTCTGGTACATGTCTGATGCTCTCGTTTACGTTCAGCAGCTCGCTAAAAAACTCCTTCCATCTTTTCTTTACATCTTCGCTGCCTGTGACTATAGTGCCTTCTTTTGTTCTACATATACCGGAGGAGGGTTTGAAGCCTTTCTTGAAGAAGTTTACTCCCCTGTATGCTTCCCGTGTTTTGTTTTGGACAAAGTTTTCGTCTGCTCCCAGGATGTGATTGTTGAGGAATTGCCTTTTCTTCTTCCTGCAGATGTTTTTTGCGGTTCTTCTCGTTTCCTCGTATTTCAATTTCTTACTCCTCGTCGGTCTCTCTATGTATATTCTCCTATTTTTATTTCTGGCCTCTATAGCTGCTTTGCATTCCTTGTCGTACCAGTCACTGGCTCTGGCTGTTCGTTTATACCCTACAGTTTCCTTCGTGACATCTGTCATCATATTTCAGTCTATGTCTCCTAGAGAGTAGTTGATATCAGTCCGGTCTGACATTTTTCTCGCGCCTCCACTTGTATTTGCCACTATTTATAATTTACGGCCATCTAATTTGTGTGGTTTCGTTATTTTTTCATTCTGAGCCAGTGTTCTTTTTCGTGTGCTTACCGCCAATATAATTATGGGAAAACCTCATGGATCTGCAAAGTCATCTGGATCATCCTCCTCTGGTGCAGCGACACAGCCTAGCCCGGCGTGCACCAGATTAACTACAAAAGAGTTTAAAAAACAAAATGGATGAGCTCAGAAACTTGCTTGATTGTCCTAAAAGTCATGTTTTAGTTGTTAGCGAAACGTGGTTAAATCCCGAAATTCCCTCCTCGTACGTTTCCCTTTCTGACTTCACTATCTATCGAAATGACCGTGCTGGTCGCTCTGGAGGTGGCGTTGCAGTGTATGTTTCTTCTGTGCTTTCCTCTAGAGTGATTTGTAAATGTAATGATTCTCCACTTGAATTTGTTGCTGTGGAATTAAAATCTTCCGTTGATAAATGTGCTGTCATAAGTGTATACTGTCCTCCCACTATATTTGATCCTGTGGTTGCTGCTGAATTCCATACTGCTGTCGCTAATCTCTCTCGCCAGTATGAGAATCTAGTTGTTGCTGGTGATTTCAATGTTAACTTGTTAAAATCAAACGGTCAGGTTAAATGTCTTAATTATATGTTTGAGTCATTGGATCTTTATGTTTTAAATAAACTCCCAACTTTTATGAATTGTCGTAATCCATCATTGCTTGATATTCTCGCCGTTACGTCCGTCAGCTCTGTAATAAGACACAACCAAATTTCTCCTCCTAGTTTTCTTGACCATGACATCCTTTTTCTCGCTATCTATTTCTCATTCCAACCTTCTTCTTCGCCTTCTTCTTTCTCTTACCGTGACTACAGCAACATCAATCCTGAGCGGCTTCTTAGTGCTGTTTCTTCTCTACCTTGGTATGACATCTATATCTCTACCTCTGTCGACGATAAGGTTGCTATCTTGTCTTCCTTCATCCAATCATTGTACGACCAATGTGTACCGCTTGTCACCCGTAGACTCAAAACCTCTTCTCTTTGTCCATGGTTTTCACGTGAGATTCGTGATCTGATAATCCAGCGAGAGTCTATGTACAGGCGGTACCGTAGAACTAAAATTCGTAATTACTTAATTGAGTACAAAATGCTTCGCAATCGCATCAACCTCAAAGTCAAAGCTGCTAAACGTGAGTTCTATGCTAACAAGCTTAATCCTAACCTAGATCCGAAACGACTTTGGTCTAACCTTCGCTCACTTGGAGTTCATTCTTCTGTATCTGACCCTTTTGATGTTGATGTTGAGCTCCTCAACTCATCATTCATACTCTCTCCCCCGAGATATGATTGTCTCTCTTTCTCTAACTCCTCCTCTTCTGACTCGCTCAGTCCTGGTAGCTTTTACTTCCGCTGTGTTGATTCTTCCGAAGTCTTGAGTCTCTTCTGTCTATCTCTTCGAACAGTATCGGCTTTGATGGAATTTCTCCACGTTTTCTCAAAATCCTGTCTCCCCTAATTGCTGAACCTATCACGCATGTTTTTAACTATTGCCTCACTGCATCTGAATTCCCTTTGCTCTGGAAAAAAGCCATTGTGGTTCCTTTACCCAAAAGACGGTCACCATCTGATATATCTGACTTTCGTCCTATTAGCATCCTACCCTTCCTCGCTAAAGCTTTTGAAAAAATTATTTTTACTCAAGTGATGGGCCATCTAGAACGTAATAATTTTCTCTCTATTTATCAATCTGGCTTTCGAAAATCGCACAGTTGTGAGACTGCTATGTTGAGGGTTACAACTGATCTTAGGGCTGCGATTGATCAGGGTAAAATTGCATTATTGGTTCTGCTTGACTTCTCTAAGGCTTTTGATTCGGTGGTGCATCCGCTCCTGTTGTCCAAACTTAATCAACTCTATCCTTTCTCTTCCTCTGCCACGCGTCTTTTCTCCTCTCTTCTTTCTGATAGATTTCAATGTGTTCGTCACAATGGCAGAACTTCCTCTCTTCTGCCGGTGCGTCTGGGTGTGCCTCAAGGCTCGATACTGGGTCCTCTTCTTTTTTCCCTATACATCAATGATCTTCCTTCTGTCATTGACGGCTGTTCTTTTCATATGTATGCTGATGATCTACAGCTGTACAAATCATTTCCTCCTAGTGACATTGTTCCCTGTACTGCCGATATGAATAATATTTTATCTCGAATCAGTGAATGGAGTTCCAATAATTTCCTAAAACTTAATCCAATTAAATCCCAAGTACTGCTTATAAGTCATCGTCCTATATCCTCTGAATATAGTCCTAATCTATTAGTAGATGATGTTCCTATTCCTGTTGTTGATTGTGTCAAGAGCCTTGGGATATTTATTAACTGTAAGCTTTCCTGTTGTAATCATGTTTCCTTCATGCTGTCCAAGATATATGGTACCTTGCGAAAACTGTGGCTGTTCGCGGATCTGCTTTCACCTTCTATCCGAGCCAAGCTAGTGAAATCACTTATTCTGCCGCATTTTCTCTATGGCGCCCTTGTTTATTTGTCTCTTGATTCGTCCTGTCATCATCGACTCAGGATCGCATTCAATGATTGTCTGAGATTTGTTTTTCACCTCCGTAGATCTGATCATGTGTCGGACGTGCAAAATTCAATATTGGGGTGTGGGATCTTTCATTTTCTCAATGTCATGGCACTAACTCTTCTCCATAAAATTTTTTATTCTAAATGTCCTTGCTACCTCGCTGACTTCCTTATCCCCATGCAGTCCTTGAGGTCATTCAAGCTGCTTATCCCTTTCCATCGTTCCTTGGTTGGTAGTCGTTCCTTCTTTGTGCATGCGATTAGACTTTGGAATAGACTTCCTCTATCCATCCAAAAAATCAGCACAGCCACGATGTTCAAAAAGCAGGCATCTATTTTTTTAGCTTCTCTTCCAGCTCCACAGTAGTACTACTACTCTACTATCCTTACATATTTCTTTCGTTTCTTCTTTCTTCTCTTTTACTTCTTTCAAATTCTTCGCTCTTCTATCTTAACCTAGTTGTAAGAATTTAGGATTATTTACCATTTGTTAAATGTACTCTAAAAGATTGTAATCTTGTGTACTCTACCAAATATATAAATAAAATATAAAATATAAATATAAAATATCTGTCAGTACCGTCTTCAGTCTCTTCCATTTTCCCTCGACTGTATCTTCAATATTTATACCTATCCTTTCTGCTAGAGTTTCCTGATATCTCTCCAACACAGGCTGTTCTTGGAGGCGATCGACGTCGAATTTCTTTTGTTTGCTGTTTCTTCTTTCTTGAGTAGACAGCCGCCATCTGAATCTAGCTTTAACTAGAAAGTGGTCCGATTCACAGTTTGCACCCCTACAGGTTCTTACTTGCAGGATACTGGAAGCTGCCCTTGTGTCTATTAGAATATGGTCTATTTGATTGCAGTATCTTTCGCTGGGGGATTGCCATGTGTATTTGTGAATGTCCTTTCTTGGGAAATATGTTGAGCTGACGATCAAATTTTTACTCATTGCGAAATCGATAACACGTTGTCCGTTATCGTTTGATGTTTCTGTAATGAGCTGGCCTATTTCTTTGCTTCATTACCTTTCGTTACCCTTTTTCTGTGCTGAAAGAAAAGCATCATACAACTGCAAGTGCCATTCCTAGAATGCGCACAATTCTCCAAGGCCGGATTCAGGAAGGGCCGCTCATGTATTGATCATATCAACACCTTACGAATAATAGTGGAGCAGTCTACTGAATTCCGATCCCCCCTTTACCTTGCTTTCGTAGACTATGAGAAAGCGCTCGACTCGGTTAATAGGAGCTTCATTTGGCAGGCACTACGGCGACGTGGACTGCCTGATAAAATAATAGAATTGATAAAAGCCCTATATAACAATTCCAAATGCAGAGTTCTCCATAATGGAAAATTATCCGACAGCTTCGAGGTGAGCTCAGGAGTACGACAAGGATGCCTACTCTCGCCTTTACTATTTCTTATAGTAATAAATGACACCCTTGTCGGCGCTCTAGATAGTAGTACCGGCGGAATACAATGGGGTTTGTTAGACCGCCTTAAGGATCTCGACTACGCAGATGATATCTGTTTGCTGGCCCACAGACACCAGGACCTCAAAAACATGATTAACAATTTGGCAACAGAAAGTAGTCCAGCAGGCTTAAGGCTAAATCCAACTAAAACTAAAGAAATGCGGATAAATGCAAACACCATTGAACGGACTGCGCTGAATAACCGTGACGTGGAACTGGTCGATAAATTCTGCTACCTCGGTAGTATTATTACCGAAAATGGCGGTGCAGAAGAAGATGTCAGTTCCAGAATAAATAAAGCACGAGGCGCATATGCATGCCTGTTCCGCATATGGAGATCAACGGAGATCTCAACTAACACCAAATTGCGGCTGTTCAACTCCAACGTGAAGGCAGTACTTTTGTACGGTTGCGAAACATGGAAAGTCACCCAATTCATCACAGGGCGCCTACAAGTCTTCATCAACAGATGCCTTCGTCGTATCCTAAAAATCCGCTGGCAAGATAGAATTTCAAACGAAGAACTATGGCGCCGTGCCGGCCAAGAAAGGATAGACGATCAAATCAGGCGAAGGAAATGGAATTGGGTAGGCCACACCTTGCGACGCGAAAACCAAAATCTAGCCAAACAGGCCCTTGACTGGAATCCGCAAGGATCCCGTCGAGTAGGACGACCTAGAACAACGTGGAGGAGAACCCTACTAGCAGAAGCCGCAACAACTGGGAGATCCTGGTCGGAGCTGAGAGCTGTCGCACAAAACAGAGTCCGCTGGAGGGCAACTGTTTCCGCCCTATGTCCCATGAGGGATTAAAGGAGCACAATGATGAATGATGAAATAACAGGAAAGGCTGTTTGGAAACTCAATACGAGTTTCCGCCAAAAATCTATCACACGAGCAATCTGCAACCTTTGGCCGTGATTAATAAATGATGACCCGGCCAATTCCTCCAACGTGCCATGAATGCCTCGTGCACATTTCCTATTCCCCCCAATTTCTCGATCGCATAGGTGATCGACGCTTCCCCTCTTTTCATGAGAACTGTCTCATTTACGCGTGTGGCATGAGCTTTTTCCCATAACAGGGGAAAGCTCTACGTATAATTTGGATCGACCGGAAAATCTTCCGGTCAACCCCCAAACCAAAATATTGAAATTGGTGGGGTAATAAAATATGAAGAACCGGAGGTCGGCTGTTTTAGGAAGGACCGAAGAAATGGCAGTTGAGAGTTGAGACCCAACTGCAAGGGTGCTGAGAAGATTAATTAAATAAGTAGTATAAAATATAAGTGAGAAAGTAAAAATAAGAGTGTTGAGAAGATTAATTAAATAAATAACAAAACCAGAAGTGAAAAAGTAAAAATAAGACTTTTATTAAATAAAATAATAAGTGAAGAAAGTGAGAAAGTAAAGTAAAAGACGAATTACCTAAAACAATAACAGGGGTTGGTGACCTACGCCATTGGCTAGTACGCCCAATCCCTTGTAGTGCCAGTAACCCGAAGGACGGCGCTACAATTCGTGAAGACTTTCCTTTCCAATGGTCGGTCTGTGCCAGTTCTCTCTTTTGGCGTTGAGGTCTCCTATCACCATCTTGATGTCATTGGAAGGGGACGTATCATACGCGCGCTCAAGGTTATAATAGAAAGTGTCCTTTGTTGTGTCCGCTTTCTCCTCCGTCTCCGCATGTACGTTTATGATTGAGAGGGTAAAGAACTTCGTTCGGAGTCGTATTGAGCATAATCGTTCACTGATTGGCTTGTACTCTAGCACATTGGCCTCGATTCCCGAATCCGCGCGAATCGAAAGTGAGTGCGGATTTGACACTTTGCGATTCCCTATTCCGAGGTTGCTGATTTGATTACCGAAAAAATTCGGAGTGAAGACTCACGCGATTATGCAATACGCGATTGCAGATTTGCTTGAGAGAATTTGACGTTTGACATCCGCGGGAAAATTGTAGCGGATTACACTTGTAGAGTGATTTGAGCATGTATATTGATGTTTTTTGTTTTGTTATTTGGTGGTTTTATTTTAACTTAGAAAATTTTTTAAATGATTGTTTGCTTTTTAAACACATTCATTTAAATAAAATAATTTATTAAAAAAAAAAAAATAAATAGAGCCTCTTTTTTAAAAATAACAAATTATTTTTATTGCATATTTTTCAGATAAAAATAAATTCATTTAAAAAAGTAAAGAAAGAATTATAGTTAAAAAAATTAAATAAGCGTTTAAAAAACAGTACATTCTTAGTCTCTTTCACAACACATCTCTTTTGTTTTTTCCTTTTGTAAATATATTTAAAACAAATTCATTGAAAATAAATAAAATTCGTTTCTGGATGTATCCCAATTAAATCACTTTCAGAACAGTTGCACTATTATAAAATACACTAGGGAAACACATAATAGCCACCGAAACATCATATTGACCGAACGTATTAACTAATGGGCACGAATTAGTTAAATTTAATAAAACTTTCACGCAAAATCAAAATTATTTCCCACAAATCAAATTTCAAATGTCTACTTTGACATTTCCCATTTGTCAAAAAACCAGCTGATTTATTTTCGGAATTTTAATTCCGCAGTTTAATATGGCACTACTCCCGGCGTATTGAAGCATCGCTAGCAACCGTGAACTTCACATGAAGGGAGTCTCAATCACCGCGGGAGTTCCCGATTTTATTTTATATCTGCTCACTTCGTCTAATAGTGACTTAACTGCTGCAGTTCTGTACATACTTCGCGTATTCCATGTTCCGAAAATCATTTCCAGGCGCTGCTGCCGTAGTCGTTGCCGTTTTTTCCGTCCATTCCGAGGCTTTGCTTCGGGTTTCTTAACTGATGGGTTTTTACAGGGTCCGGTAGTTAGCCCAGCGCCCAACCCCACTACCAGGAGGACCGGATCCGTGAATTATACCCCATCGAATAGGGTGGCCCAGCTATACCCCCGGGCACTGGGTACGTCCGTCGTCGGTGATGACGACGGTTTGAGCCTTCCAGGACATATAATTTTCCCCATTGAGTGCAGGAATCCTCCCTTGCACATAATTCACAGTCGCCATAACCTCAAAAAAAAAACTTTTAAACCGGCAAATTATTCCAGATACTTATTCTCCTGAGTTTGGCGATTGCCCTGTGCCCATAATCTGTTGAGTGCGCCAAATAATGAAGACGATGGATAAAGATTAGAAAAATATATTTATATCTCTTCTGACATTGAAAAACACGTCTCGTCTATACACTTATGGTTACATTTGCACAGAGAGAAAGGTATAATAGGTGTGTTCGCGTACTCGCCTGCGGGTTCCATCGGGCGCCAGAAAGTGCCCGAAATCGCCAGATTTCTGTTCGTTCCTACGGAACAGAACAGAAATCTGGCGGTTTCGGGCGCTTTTTGGCGCCCGATGGAGCCCGCAGGCGAGTACGCGAACACACCTAATGTTTGATAGATGTATCTAAGCTAAGAATTAAGTAAACAGTGGAATTGGAACAAGATAAAGTGTCATCACACTAACATCACTCAACAAAAATAAAAACTGCTACAGCAAAAAGATCTTTTAAACGCCTTCGTAATTTGATTGTAGCAAAAATTAAAGAAGCCAAACGCGATTTTTACTCCCGAAAGCTTGACCCATCACAATCCGTGAAAAATGTATGGAAAAATCTGCGCATTTTGGGTGTACACTCTAAAAATGAAGCTGCTGCTAACAGCCTAAGGCCTCAATTATACTGGACGCAACGGAACGCAACGGACCGGATTGAAAAGTCAAAATGAAGCTGGAAACACATAATTGCGTTTCATTGCATTGCAATACTTGATTGGATTTCACTGCAATGCGTTACATTATATGTATTTGACACATTAATCCGTTGCGTGTTGGCATTTAAATGCGTTTTGAAATTTGAAATTATGCTGCATTTGTGTTGAATCCCTCAAGAAAATCAATTTTTAATATATTACTGAGTTAATGCACGCTAATAATATTTTGCAGAAAAAAACAAGACCAATTTGACAGAGTATTGAATGCGTTGTATGCGTAAAAGTTAAAAGTTGAACCACTGTTGAAGTTGAAGGTAGAGCCGCATTAATAGATCTGCCGTCATTGAAATATACAGTGTAAACTTGATCTGTCAACGCATTCATGCAATTATGTACTTCCAGCTTGAGTTTCATTGCAGGGAAATTGTATTGAAGTGATTATACTGGACGCAACGGAACGGACCGGATTAAAGTTTTAAAACTTTGGAACTTGAAGGAACCGACGAATTGAAGTGTCAAAAGGAGCATTAAAAACAGCTGATTTTGTCATTTATTATTTAGCCCAAAAAGTCATCAGAGAATATTGAAAAATTAATAATCGATGTGGAAGATAATGAAATTTTATATAATAAAAAATTGCACAGACATAAACATTAGTCCAACATTTGGCAAAACATTGCTGAAAAAAGTGACATTTGCGTACGTTCGAATCCGTCAGTATAACCAGCAAAATTCCGTTTTGTTGAGTCTCCATTCCGTTGCGTTGCACTGCGTCCAGTAAAATTGAGGCTTAAGTCCCGAGAGTCTTAATCAATACTTTATATCCAACCAAGCAGGGGCCCGTTTTTGTAATACGCTTATTCGCAAACTTGAGTTTGGTAAAACGAAAAATAAAATAACGATAATTTTTAATAGTGGTTCACATATTACGAACAAGAGTTCGTAAAGTCAATGGTGTTCGTAAGCATATTGAATCGGCGGCTACTAGCTAATGGCTAATATTTATAGCACTTGGCGACATAATGGCCGTGAATTGTCAATTTTGAAATTAGTGCAAGATTTTGGTAACTTATCAAGTTACTAAATTATGTCTATTTTAGTCTATGAGGAAAATAGAGAAGGTGGAAGGACTCAGCAGTATGAATATATTATTTTCAAACGAAAATTAAGGCATAAATCAAATCCTTTAGATATGTCAAATAAGGAGTAAGGGATAATTCAATTTATTATGTAAAATCTTAAATAAATAAGTTTTTAGTTTTGTTCAGCGCTTTCGATTATAGAAAAAAGGCTTTTCTGTTCGTACTAGAACAAATACATCTTTCTTCTGGTCAACCAATAACATTCATCCCACCCGTACTAAGCCTAGCTGTAACTTTAATTATTCTATCTTCTGGTGGGTACCACTGACATACAGAATGGACTGCTCATGAGGAATTTTTCATGGCACCAATTTGTTCCATAGGCTACAAACCTTTTTTCACTCCATGTAAACACCGGAATCACTTTTGAAATTTACATTTTTTTAAATATGTAGGTACTTAAAACATTAAAACAACACAAATATTTTGTTTAAAAAAATTAATAAACACTATTTTCACTTTTTCACCTTTTAAAATGCCTTTTTTTCATTAATTTGCAAATTTTATGTGTATCGGATTTAAGTTCTTAACGCCTGTTTTAGCAACTGACATTCTGTATGTCAAAATCCGGGGGTCTATGGGGAAAAGAGCAAAAGATATAAACATCACTATACCCGTCTATTTTTTTCTAATTGATTTAACGCAAAAGATATAAACATCACTATACCCGTCTATTTTTTTTCTAATTGATTTTATTTCTGAGTGCTTCTGTCAGTTTGGGGGCTTATGGATGAGCGAGTCGACTATACCTTTTTGGTGCCATCGGTTTGTATGGGAATAATTGCTGATGAGCAGCCCATTATTATATGTCAGTGGTGGGTACCAAAATACGGAGCGAAATGATTTTACTTGTCCAATATCAAAAAGTATGGTTTCAATTATATTTCAAGAAATATTAATTAAAATTGAGAGCAAGTTATGTCCGCTTTTCATCACAACAAATGGAAATATGCAAGAAACTAAAGAGTGGTTTTATTCAAAATACGGGTTAGGTATTTATCTTAAATAATACGGAGCGAAATGATTTTACTTGTCCAATATCAAAAAGTATGGTTTCAATTATATTTCAAGAAATATTAATTAAAATTGAGAGCAAGTTATGTCCGCTTTTCATCACAACAAATGGAAATATGCAAGAAACTAAAGAGTGGTTTTATTCAAAATACGGGTTAGGTATTTATCTTAACACAATTTATTCCATGTTTCTAATATATTGACGTGACAACGTCTATTAAAACGATGAACGCCGGCTGCATGCACGAAAAATGATGACTCATTGTCCCGTTATGTCCCGTTAGTCCCGTAAGTCCCGTAGTAATTTTAATAAAAATTTGATTGTAGTAGTCTTAAAAATTTGATTAAAATTGTCAAAAATTGTCAACAATAATATTTGTTGTGGATTCTCGATTGTGAAAAAGCGCAGCAATGTGATGTCAAAGCAGCAGTATTGCGAGTTTCTTCGAACCCCCAATACGGAACAACGGGAGATCATCATTGAAGTCATTCACCGATTACATGGTTGTGGAGATGGCATTTTGGAAGCGCTACAAATTTTCTTCACCGGTCCGGCGGGCTGTGGAAAAACTTACACATTAAAGTGCCTTATGGAAACGTACAACCGATACACTCAGGAGCGCAACTCGATGAACAACGCCTACATAGCCTGTGCAAGCACAGGTAAATCCGCTGTACCTCTTGGTGGCACTACAGTGCATTCAGCGTTTCGTCTCACAACTTCTCGCGTGACAAAACTCTTATCCACAGAAAATTTGCAAGCCTACAGAAACATGTTCGTTGGCGTCAAAGCTGTTTTCGTCGACGAGATCAGCATGTTAAGTTCAGCCATTCTTCAAAAAATCAACTACCGACTGCATCAGATTACCGGCTTTTATGACAAACCATTCGTAGGCATCCACGTGATATTATGCGGAGATTTCAGACAGCTACCACGGTCTCATGATGTTGTCACGTTAAACTATCGTCCGTAAACCCTCTTTACAGACAACAAATTTTTTTTTACGTTTAACTAGTCGTTTGGCAAGGTACGAACAACTTATAGGTGGCGTAATTTACGAAAATTCGTTAAGTTTTCGTATTACATGGACAACAAAATTGAAAAATGAAAATTAGAAAGTATATGTATTTGACGAAAAAGGGTATTATAAAAACGGGCCCCAGCTGAGCAGGTTACAACCTCTTTTATAGATTCATCCGATGGCTTCAGCTTTCGTTGCGTTGATTCTCTTGAAGTTATCACTGCTTTAAATTCAATCAAATCTACAGCCACTGGTAGTGATAATATTTCATCACGATTTCTAACAATGATAATTTCATATTTGCTGCCTACTCTAACACACATATTTAACTCGTGCCTTACGGTATCGAAGTTTCCCACTTTGTGGAAGCATGCATTGAGTATCTGATTTTCGGCCAATTATTATTCTTCCATTCCTAGCAAAGGTCTTTGAAAAACTGATTGCAGCTCAAATACTTGAGTACTGTGAACGACTCCAATTTATAAATGTATGGCAATCTGGGTGCCGCAAACATCACAGCTGCGAAACTGCACTTCTTAAAGTCACAAATGATATTCGCAATTCTCTTGATGTATGTACATCACATTTGTTGTATGTTGCTACTTGATTTTTCGAAAGCTTTCGATAGCGCCAATCACTCTTTGCTCTTGCAAAAACTCTCCTCCCAAGTATCTTTTTCTTCAACTCCTCTTAAACTTCGGCATAGCTTTTTAACAAACCGCTCACAAAATGTTAAACTCGTCGACTCTAATTCCTCCAATCCTTTACTTAGCTCTGGAGTTCCTCAACTTGCTACAGTTAAACCCATCGAAGTCACATTGTATTTTCTTCTCACACTCTTCCATCTCTCAAACTGACCTTCCAGTAATTTTCTTGAATGGAGTTCCTCTCGTTCGTGTTTGTGAAGTAAGAAATCTAGGGATTGTTCTGAATAGTAGTATGACCTGCTGCGAGCTCGTCAATTTCGTTATTGTAAAAACATATGGACTCCTGTCCAAACTCAGATATCACTGTGCGTTGCTTAAAAAGGCTGTCCGTTTGAATTTAGTGAAAGTCTTACTTCTACCTCTTCTAATACATGGCCTTTCTATTTTCCCCTCTCTCGATTGTTCTTGCGCTAGAAAGCTCGAAGTAGCCTTAACGATTGTGTTCGTTTTGTTTATAAGTTACGCCGCTTTGACCATATTTCACCCTACTTGAATTCGGTTCTGGGCTGCTCCCTTAATGATTATCGCAAATTTAGGCTTTTGCGTCTATTCCACGTATTCTGCACCAGCGCAAACCCGCATACCTTAATGAGTTCGTTCAGTTCTCACAATCCCTTAGAAATAATAATTTAATTATTCCGCGTTTCCGCACGTTAATTGGACAGCGTTCTTTCTTTGTCTTCGCGGCTGTTTTATGGAACTCACTCCCAGTCGATTTGCAACGTATTGGTTCTGTGAACATCTTCAGGAAGCGTCTCTTCGAATTCATTTCTAATAGAATAGATTGAAGCATCAATATATAACTTTCTTCTTTCTTTCTATTATATATCTTATTTCTTTTTTATATATAACTTTCTTTTTTTATATTTTATATTTTACTATTTTATTTTATTTTTGACGTGACAACGTCTATTGAAACGATGAACGCCGGCTGCATGCACGAAAAATGATGACTCATTGTCCCGTTATGTCCCGTTAAGTCCCGTTAAGCTCGAGAAAACATTAATGAAATGATTGCATACTTTTATGAATAAAATTGAATTATATTAAATTATCATTATTTTGTATGGATACAAAAAGGAGCGAAATGAAATATTCATTTTGATTGATAAATTAGCTTTTATTTGCACTAATGAATTCAAATATGTTTATTACTTTAATGAACAGATTATTTACAAGTAACAATGTGTAGTAACAAATTCATTTACAACTTTTATACATGTCTGATATTTAACTTCTTCCAAGAAAAGTAGGAAATGAATGGGAGTGTTTCAAGTGTAATGTGTTGAGCGTTCGGCTTGCACCGGCATCTATCTCTCTTCCACTCGATTGGCCCATTCGTCCGACGAGAAGAAAGACAGCGGCAGCACACAACTTACACGTGAACTGTTTCGTCGACTGTTTACAAAGTGAAGTGAAAAGTTAATGTGGGTTTCATTGTTTATTACAACAATTGCGGCAATAAAGGTAAATTTCATCAATGTTTTCTCATGACGTTGTCACGTTAAACTATCGTCCGTAAACTCTCTTTACAGACAACAAATTTTTTTCTTTCTCTCTATCTCTTGTTTTTGTTTCTATCTCATATGTTTTATTCTTTTTTAGTTTTTCTTACTTATATTTTATTTTTATTTTTTTTATATTGCTATAATTTTGTTTTGTATTATTTTTGTTGTTTTTATAATCAATGTACTATAATAAGATCCTATCTTTGTACATACTCATGAAATAAATAATAATAAAAGTCTTTTTAAGATTTTAATTTTAGCAGTTTTTCTATAAAAGTCTTTGAAGACTTTTATTTTTAAAATATAAAAATAAAGTCTTTTGCAGAAGTAACTTTGTAACAGTAATTTAACTATCATGCAAAATCTCAAGTTGCAAATTTGATATTTTATATCTGCTGTATGAGTCCCTCAGAAGCCAATGCGGTTGTCCATTTTTTGATACTTCCAGATTTTTGAAAATTTTAATGCTTTCTTTCAGCGTCAAGTAGTAACAAGTGAATCCTTTTTTTTTTTATGTGGCAGTGCTAAGCTCAGGAATCACCCTTTGTACTACTAGTCCGTCATGTCATTTGTCACGTCATGGTGCAATGTCTAGCAGTAAGCTTAGTACGGGGGAGGGGGGTTGGAGGGGTTATAAAGGAACGGGGGGGTATTGAAGAAGGTGGTGATGAACCCTGCGTTTGAACTCTTGGATGTTGTAGGAGCTCGGAAATACTGACTGCGAGAGATTATTCCACAGCCGAGTTGTTCTATTAACAAACGAATTCATATCTTGTTGAGTGCGTGAAAAGGGGAGTTGCAGGTGGAGGGAATGAGACGAGTGGGCTAATCTGGTGTTGCGGGTATAAGAATGCCGTGGAGGCAGGAGAGCGTTTAGCTCGGAGGAACAGTCACTATGATAGTAGCGATAAAATTTTGTTAGTGCTGCTACATTCCTACGGTGGCTGAGGGGGTCGATGTTGGAGAAGGCGGTATCGTCATCAATTAATTTAAGGGCCTTTTTTTGGACCTTATCTAACCATGCCAAGGTGGTTATTGGAGCGCCGCCCCAAACGAGGGAGTTGTATTCGAGAAGAGGCCGAATGTAGGATTTATAAATAACAGCACGGGCCGATGGCTGGAGGAGGAACTTACACCTCTTAAGAAATCCCAAGCACTGAGATCCTTGTTTGGCGATTTGGAATATGTGGTCATTCCATCGCAAGTCCTTGGCTAATGTCACGCCTAAGATGTGTAAGGATGGTTCGGCCATTAGTTGAACTTCATTCACTTTCAAGGGTGGAGGGGTGTTGAACTTCTTTTTGGAGATAAGACAATACTTGGTTTTGGCGGGGTTGAATTCAACACGATTCTTCTCTCCCCACTTTAGAATCAGTTCAATGTCGTTATTAATAGAGTTGGACATACGTTCGCGATCATCAAGACAGGATCTGGCATGAGTCTGCCTTGTATCGAAGCTGTACGAGTACCGTAGAGTACCGTCGTCAGCGAAGCTGAGAAGTGGGTTGGAGGGGATTGAAAGAAGGTCATTTATAAAGATAAGGAATAGGGCCGGAGATAAGATTGACCCCTGGGGGACCCCCGCCGAGATCGGGTGGGATGCAGATTTGACGCCATCCAATATTACTTTGATTGAACGGCCGAAAAGGAAATTCTTGATCCACTTCTGTAGAAGTGAGTCGACTCCAATAGCTTTGAGTTTGGCTAACAGGGCTGAGTGCCAAACTCTATCGAAAGCCTTGGAGATATCTAGAGCAACCAGACTAGACTCGCCAGATCCATGCAGACTGCGGCTGAGGTGTTCTGTAAGACAGACTAAAAGATCGCCGGTGGATCTTTTCTGGCGGAAGCCATATTGTCTGTCGTTTATGAGTAGGTTGGATTCTAGATATCCCATAAGCTTTTTGTTGATTATCGTCTCCATGGTTTTGGAGAGGATAGAAGTAATTGCTATTGGGCGGTAGTTTAAGGGGTCGCTGGCTTCACCTTTTTTCGGAATTGGCTGAACATGGGCAAGTTTCCAAGAGTCTGGGTAAACTCCGGAGGAGTATGATAGGGCAAAAAGTTTGCGCAGAGGTTTAGCTAAAGGTGAGGCGCATTGTTTTAAGACGATAGAGGGTATATTATCGGGTCCAGTGGATTTGTTGACATCGAGCTCCTTGAGGCACCTGTACACCTCGCGAGTCCTGAAGAAAACCCTGTCCATTAAATGAGCATTGTGCTCGAGAACTGGGGGTAGCGCATCAGTTTCGGATAGGGAAGAATTTGAAGCAAACAGAGATGCTAATAAATCGGCCTTGGCTTTTCTGTCTGTTATCACCTTCTTATCGTGAATGAGTGAAGGAGTTGTAGATGCAGTGAAATTCTTCTTTATGGAACTTACCAAGGACCAGAAGTTTTTGCTACCAGAGGTTGCATTAAAGAGTTTACTTCTCAACTTACTGTCAAATGAATTTTTGACGTTCCTGATGGCGACTTTACAGGAATTTCTTAGTTTTATATACTCTTCACGGAGCGATTCACTCGGGGAGCTCTTGTAAGCTCGAAAGGCGGCTTCTTTGTTTCTGATTGCATGCATACACTCCTGATTAAACCATCTGTTGGGCCTAACCTTCACAGATTTAGTAGAATGAGGAATGAACAAATGCATTCCTGCCTGTATGATTCTAGTGATACGGATAGCGGCCGAGTTGACGTTTTTATTACGGAAACACTGGTTCCATTCAGTAGATTGGAAAAAATTAGTAAGCCCCAGCCAATTGGCCTTCCCATAATGCCATACAGTTCTTCTGACTGGTTTGGGAGGGGTAGGAAATTTGAATGGGAAGCTAGCGCTAACTAAGCAGTGGTCCGAATGGCGGAGAGGTGAATCAACTGTGACGGTATATCATGCTGGATGAGAAGTAAGGAAAAGATCAAGGAGATAGGTTCCTTGATCAGCAGCATCAGGGACTCCCGTGGGATGATCCACAATTTGATGTAAATTATTGGTGTCGCAAAGAGCTCGACGTCCTTGCCAGAAGCACTGGTGCCATTTGAGTAAGTCAGCCAGTTTGCGTTATGAACATTTAAATCACCCGCAACGATAATTTCACACTCAGGATTGGACGACAAAAATCCCGAGATTTGTTCGGAAATAGTATCAAATGATGAAATGGAGGCTTCGTTACTTATGTTAGGACTTCTGTATAGGAAGCAGAAGAATATGACGTGGCTTTTGAAAATGATTTTAATCCAAATATAATTAAAATCTGAAGTCGTGCTTGAAAATATTTTACAATAAGCCACGTCCTCCCTAACATAGATGGCAGTACCCCTATGGGGAGAGAGATTGTGCACTAAAGTGTATCCCGACACCTGGTAATGACCTAAGTTATTATCGGGTGATATTTGGGTTTCACTCAGTGCGAAGATTGGGGGTTTATAATTAGATAAGTGGCACTCAACAAGAGAGAAATTCGCATGAAGTCCACGAATATTACAAAAGTCAATAACAAAGCATGACCTGTAACGGGACTTCGGTTGCGCGGGCTCATTCGCCACATTCTCTGGGATATTTCCCGAATTTACATCTGCCGCAACCATCAGAGTCGATAAAATTTGTTCGCGTCAAAGTGTTATGCCTTTTGAGACGGGACAAATTTCATCGACCGACAGATTTCGGGCGCGACACTTGCTGGTCCGGGATTCGGGTTTCGGTAGGGGGAGCAAGGGTACTTACTTCTGCTGTTCGTCGGTCGCGTGTCTTGTCTATTGAAGGGTGAAGGCTTTTGACTGCGGCGCGAGAATTTCGATTGTTCACTTTCTTTTTATTTTTATTTCACTGCTTTGATGGAGGAATTTATATGTGTGTGGTTCTGTTCTCACTTTTCACAGCTATCACCTTTAATAACAATGAAGAATACCATTTATTGCATTAAAATTTGCAAAAATCTGGAAATATCAAAAAATGGAGTTAACTGCATTGGCTTCTGAGCCACTCATATAACAATAGTATGGTGGATGCAAACCAGAGTTGCAGAGGAAAAATATGATAAGGAAATGATTGAGAAATGAAATATCAGAATGCAGGTTTTCTTTAAAAAGAGCTTTTACAAGGGCCTTGCCAAAACACCGCCTTAATCTTTTTCTGGAAGAAGACTTGTCATCTATTTTATGAATAAAACCTGGTCTGTCAGCAAAACGCCCTTATAAAAGCTTTTTTAAAGAAAACCTCCCTGTCACGGCGCTTCAAAATTATATCTGACATGGTAAAAAAAACATTTTTTCAATGACAGGCTTATTTTTATGCATAGAGGACATCTTCAACTTCAGTTGTTTTCTTTTTGAACAAGGTGTTCTGAAATGCCAGTGATTGATCTTGATGCATTGATGCTGCGCATTCAAAATTCAGTCTGTCAAATTTATTAACAAAAATTGTCAGCCAGACAAGTTTTAATAGACAGAAGAAATCTTAAACTTTATTTAAAACAAATATCAGGGAGGTGTTATGAAATACATTTTATTAAAAAAACGAATTTATAACATAAGGTGTCTGTCAGAACCTAATTAACAAAAATTGTCAGACAGACAATTTTTTTTCAAAAATGGTTCATTATTTACTACAAATTGTATAATTTTCAGACAGGTGTTTTGGAAAATAAAATTATTGTTTTTTATCAGAATTCAAAAATTCATAAAAAACAGCAATTAACAAATTTTTACTAGTCTGGCGGTCGTTACATGTTTTTTACATATTTTTCAGCCAATCTCACTTTATTGTTTTGAGGTGTTCGATGGGGTACCTTTTTTGTCATGGGAGCTTAGACTATAACTTATACTAAACTCATACATTACTTTCGAGTTTTTTTCTATCTTCGGAAAAACCAAAACAATTTTACATTGTTGTGGGTATTTGTAACCAAAAGTATTAAAAATTAAAAATAAGTAATGAGGTAACTCTGTATCCACGAAACTTTGAAGTTATATTCTTACTTAAAAAATAAGTAATATTCTAACTTAAAAAATAAGTTAGTCTTAAGTTAGAACATAATCTAGATAGATTATAACGCTTAAGTAACCTGTTTGTAACAAAAACGAAAGTTATAAACTAACCTAGGTTAGATTTTGATACTTGGGTTATTTGAGGTATTTCTGAATAATGGGGTGTTCCGTTTTTACACTTAGGCAGGTATTTTCTAATAAAAAAAATTGCATACACCTCTGTTGTTGACATTTTTTGCCTTATTTATTTTGCCCCAGAGATTTTTTATTCAAAAAATTCATTAAAAAAAATTAAATTGCAATCTACGAAAACATTCATTTTTTTTTCAATTTATTTGGTTTCTTCTTAAAGGAGTTAAACCACCCCTAAGGTTTAACTCCTTTAAGAAGAGGGTTAAAATAAATTTTCCAAATGTTTTAATAATATTTCATCAAATATAAAATAAATAAATTTTAATTCAAAACAATTAATTTTTTTCAATTACAATTTTAATGCAGGGGTAAGGGGGTAACTTAAGGGTACCTATTGAACCAAATTTCAAGCAAAAAGCAAAAAACAAAATTTTTTGAAAAAAGAAATTTTATATAAAGTTGATTTTTATAATTTTTTATAATTGTAGGGGTAGTTTTAACCCCTTAAGGGTTGAAAATAAATTCTTTTTGCCTGATTTTGGTTGAAAATAAATTCTTTTTGCCCCCCAATCGAATTTTAAGCATAAACTTGAAAAAACAATTTTTTTACAATTTTTTCTATTTGTAGCCGATTTAAGGGTGGTTTCAACCCTTTACGATCACCCATTATCATAAAGTTCGCCTTGATTTAGTACAAATCAACCATCTTCGCAAATAAATATTAAAATAAGGGTATTTCATTAGTTTTCATTATTATTGAAATAATCGCGAAAACCCCTAAAAAGGGGTGTTTTTTGCAATTTTAGGGGATGCCCATGTTTTAAAACCGCGGGACCCCAATTTTCGTGATCAGCGATCCCAAAAACCTTCATTATTTTTTGCTTTTTTCGATATAAGTAACAGTAAAACTTCAATCGTTGCTGAAATTCGTGTTATACATTGCAAGAAACCCATTTTGAAAGTAAGAAATATGTTACTTATAGTATATCACTTTCAATGCTTCTCATTTGTTTTATCAAGTCAAAATACTAAGTTTTATATAGAGCTCTAAATTGCACATAAATATAAATTTATGAGTTCAAATAGAATTTGTTGTCCTTTAATGAATTTATGGGTGTGTTTCTTTACTCATTCCATAGAAGGAATAGAATAAAAAGAATACTTGATGGAATATTCGGAATAGAATGAATAAAGAAACGCACCGGGAATGACAGTAAACAAACTGAAGAAAAATTG
This sequence comes from Thereva unica, assembly GCA_949987705.1. Taxonomy (NCBI): domain Eukaryota; kingdom Metazoa; phylum Arthropoda; class Insecta; order Diptera; family Therevidae; genus Thereva; species Thereva unica. The sequence goes on from OX465281.1 coordinate 79,539,466, forward strand.
TGATTTATTCAAAAGAGTTGTGTATTTTAAAAATATTGTGGGACCTATATGTAAACTAAAATAAGATTAGACTTTTGATGTCTCCTGGGGTCCATTTGAAATTATTATTATCCATATCTGAAATTATTATTATTATTAGAAATACTTTTAATAATGATAACAAATAAATAAGGGCCATGGCTGACGCTTTCTTGCCAAATGACACAATTATGACAGTAATAGATTTATATTATGTTATATTAGTGAGGTTAATTCCCTTTATTCTAAAAGTGTTCCATCTCAAGAGGTAGTTTAAAAAGAATACATTCCGAATATTCCGAATGAATAAAGAAACGCTTCATCTGTCAATTCGAAACTTGGGAATGAATAAAGAAACACATTTTCTGTCTATTCCTTCTACGGAATGAATAAAGAAACACACCCTATATTAATGCCACGTTTCTTATATCTTATTAAGGTTAAGAATTTATCCCATAATAGTTTATTAGACTTAATATAACAATGATGTAAATTTACTTTTCCGAAAAAAGAGAACATTTAGGCCGGTATTCACAGTCGATTCTTAAGCATGGACTTAAGAATTTCTTAAATAAGTTCGCCTTATTTGAATAAGGCGTTCTTAAGAAATCATGTATTCACAGTCTAGTCCAGTCAATTTAGACATCCGAGGGTACATAAATTCGCACCAAGCTGGTAATTGGTAGGATTGTTCAAAGCACCGTTATAAATGAAATCTAAAAAGTCCCCATCGATCCGGCACCTGGAAACTCGATTTACTCGGGGTCAAAGGTCACAAAAACGGGTTTTTTGCGATTTTCAGCAAAATGGTAACTTTTATCATAAAATAGTGTTTACAAAGTTTGTAGATTATGCGATTACCTACAAAAAAGGATCAAATTTTCCCGTACGAATTGTCATTCATGAGATATCGCCGTTTTAAAGATTTACATAAAGCACTCATATCCCCTCACTTGCAACTTGTATGGCCGAATTGCCATTTACTTAAACTTAAATAACTTCTAGACCGATTATGGTAGAGCAACGTAATTAGGCTCATCTTTTAGGTAAATGTGTATTCTTTTATGTGAAAGAAATAACAGAAACCTGAGTGACTCCGTTTAAAAGATATGTAGGTTCAAATTATGGGCAAACTGTCGTTTTTCTGCCTATTTATGTCGTCTCCAAGGCAACTTAAGCAATTGCTTATATTTGATTTTTTAATTAAAGTGTGAAAAAATATATTTAGCCCAGTCACTTTGTACAAAAAAACGAGCAAACCTCTGAGATAATGAAACTGGAGATTTATCAGCGGGATTCTCTTTTATTTTGGGGTCACAAATAATTTCCCAAAAGTCCATAAAGCCAGCTGACCGGCTACTCGAGTTATGGAGGGTCAAAGGTAACGAAAATCAATTTTTCTCAAATATCTCCTAAACTATCGGTTTTATGCAATTTTTGGCTAAGTAAAGATTGTTCGTGAGATGAATCTGTTGTGTCGTCTCCGCTTAGTAAAAATCCATCTTTATGGTTTGACATCTCTTTATTAACTGACTGTTACATTTGTACAGAACATCTTTATGTACTAGTCTGAATTAGAACACTGGCAGTTACATCATTGCCAGATGTTCTTTACATATCTATATAACCAGGGGCGGCGCTTTCATAGGTGCGAATGGAGCACTCGCACCGGGCGCCATTGAGCGAGGGCGCTAGTTCAGAAGATTAAAAAAAATAATTGGAAAAAATTAAATTACATGAACAAATTTTCAAGAAGTTACACAATTTCTGTCTCAGTACTATCTCACGCGATAAAAAGCGGCGAAAATTTACTCCCCTCGTTCAGGAAGTTGCACGAGATTTTTGCTTCGAGATTTTCATATAATTTCTGCTCAAACAGTGAAACAAGAGAGGCAAAAGTAAAAATTTCAGAAGAAAAATCCACCAAGGAGAGAAAATCTCTCATTCAACTGTGGCTCTCAAATTTTAACATAAGAAGTAAATACCGAAGTGAGCAGTAGAATGAGCGAGACGAAGCACAAAATAATTTCATTTTCACGACGCTGGAGCACTTTTTAAAAATTTTGTAAAATGCACCACGTCAACTCACGCAAAGAAAAAAATTGTTCCGATGCCTCTGTGTTGCGTATTGTTGTTTACTGTGATTGATATAAACTGCAGGGCGCAGTTGGAGCACTTTTAAATTTTGTTCCAAGTATCGTAAAAGAGGTAAATGAACGAAATGAGAGCAAAATATCTTGTGGCGAGGATACTAACGATTTTTTTTATGTTATGCGAGTTATTATGGTGCAATTTTAAATTTTGTGCCCCTGTAGGAATATAATGAAGAATATATGAGTGAAATATTTTTATTTGATTTCAAACTTTGAGTGATACAAGTGATTAATTAATTAAAATTAATGATAATTATTATATCAGTAATGCGTTTTTACAATGTGTTATTTATATTTATGTATATGTTATTAGAATTAATTTGCTTATTGTTTTTTTTTGTAGTTTTAAGAAACTTAAAATATTTTTCTGTGCTTATCTTCAAGGTGTGAGTTACATAAGTTTTTAGATAATTTAAATAAAAAGTAGTCTGATGTAGTTGAAGAAAGTTAGGTAAATACTCAAAATATTTCCCGACTACGATAGATCCAAGGTATTACAGTAATGGTAAATAACAGTGGTAAATTAGTTAATAGATTTTGGTTGGTATATTAAATTTAAAAAAACTCCATCTTTTGTTCTTGTTTTTTTTTTGTAATCTTTTTCAAAACTAAAGGAAACTAAAGTTCACTTTGCTGTTCGGGATATACTGATTGGGAAGACTTTTTTACTAGGTGGCAAAGTTTTACCATATGTTTTATGGAAAATTTTAAACATCGGAAAGAAATAGAATGAGCATTCAGGGTGAATAAAACAGTAGATTCTACGTTGCAAAGAGGAATGTCTTAGGAAGCTCAGTGGTCAGAGGTTTTAAGGCTAGCACAAAAGGATTTTTGATAGATTTACGAAATGTTATTCCTTTTCAGGAATTTATTGAAAAGAAAAGAAATATATTGTTACCAAATTAGAAGTGCCATGTGTATTTCCCGTCCTTGCGATCCAGATGAAAGAATCTTTTTATTAAATGTTTGGCTGATGGGGCGCAAATTTGCCTACTGCACCGGGCGCAAAATAACCACGCGCCGGCCCTGTATATAACATCTTCCCCTTCATTAAAATTATAATTATTTTACCTTTTTCCTCCTATTCATTTAAAATTATTAGCTTTATTCTGTTAATTTTAAATTTATAAGTTTTACATTGTGTTCATTCAAAGTTATAAGTTTATATTCTGTTCATTTAAAATTAAAGGTTCATATTCTAATCATTTGAAATTTAAGGTTTATATTCTATTCATTTGAAATTAAAGGTTTATATTCTAATCATTTGAAATTAAAGGTTTACATTCTATTCATTTGAAATTGTACATAATACTTTTTATTTTCAATGTATCTTTTTGGAGCCTTGATCATTCTACCCGAGCGAGTCTGGTAAGGAATGTGAGAAGTGCCTGAAGACGTTTCACCTGAATTTATTGGTGGCTCACTTGGATGGAATGTAGGTACCGGTACCGATATCATGTCATTACTCTCTTTATTGATTTCAGGTTTGTGCAAGGACTTTCTTATGTGGATGCGATTTCTTCTCAATTCTTTATTGTTTTCATTTCTTACTATGAAAGAGCGAGGAGCTGAGTGTTTATTTATGATTGTACCTGGGTGCCAGGTGTCTCGACTATGATATTGGAAGACTACGTTATCTCCAGAATTCGAATCCTCAAGATTGTTTTTTGATGTTCTATCGTAGTAATATTTGCTCTTTTCCCTACTATTCTTTAAATATTTATCTACTCCAACAACTATCTCGGGTTTCAGAAGAGTTTCCTTGACGGGTAATTTTGTCCTTAGACGCTGCCCATCAACATTTGTGATGGCGAAAATGGCATATCTGCCAAAGGTGTACTATTATACTCTAATAGAGCTGCTTCCACATCCTTATCCCCTTGATTGCATTTTTTTAAAATGGTCTTTGCGATTCCGACTGCTTTTTCGGCCAGTCCATTCGACTGTGAATATCTTGGACTTGAAGTTTTTATTTGAAACCCCCACGAGTTGCTAAATTGAATGCACTCAAACGAGTTAAATGGCATGTTGTCACTAATAATGACTCTCGGTATGCCATGTGTAGCGAATATTTTCTTAAGAGCTTTTATGATCTGTGATGAAGATGGTGTATCTATGAGGGACACTTCTAACCAGTTAGAATAATAGTGTTACGTTTTTACGGCTTAACGGATTCGTAGGATTAATTAAGGGATACACTTTTAATTATCCACACAATAATTTATTTATCACAAACCAAAACACAATTTAATTACAAACTCAATTCTTACAGTTCACTATAATCACTTTAAATTTAATAACTCGCACTATTAATCTCTATCTATCGCTTTATAGTTCACTTTTAAATCACCACTTTTCACTGTTTTCACTTTAGAACACTTTTATCGCCTTTCAAATCAAACCTGACTCGATAGCGGCTGCCAGGCGCTTTTATATAGGCAGCTCCACCTTTGTCTACTTTCTGGAACCTTCGTTTTCTGGTTCCTTGTGGTATGTTCTATGTTTCTTTTAGTTTCGACCAGCTTGAAGTTGTCTTCGCTTATCGCTCGTTAGTTTAGTACATAAATTCTTAATTCAGACAACAACCGAAAATCGTTGATTCATCCTCTCGACAAACAGATGGCGCATAATAATCACATTGCCCCCTTCTTAGGACTGTTCGTCCCGAACAGTTGTCCATCCTGGATCCGGCTGATGATATGGGCACAGCCTGTCTATGTGCACAATCTTCTTCTTTGCTTTGGGTCCTTGTTGAATCCTGTAGACCACATCGTTGATCCGTGTTAGGATTTTATAGGGCCCCTCCCACTGACGCTGAAGTTTCGGAGACTTGCCTTTCCGTCTTCGAGGGTTGAACAGCCAAACGAGGTCACCTTCCTGGAATCCGCTACAGTTTGCTCGGAGGTCGTACCTTGTTTTCATCCTGTCACTGGCTATCTTGAGATTCCTCCTTGCGAGCTGGTGGATATCTGCAAGTCTATCACGAAGTTCACCTGTATAACCGCCAGTAGATTCGTTGCTTTCCACAGGTGTCCCAAATTTCAAGTCGCTTGGCAGCCGGATTTGTCTTCCAAAAATCACACTAGAAGGGGTTTGTCCTGTGGAATTATGAACTGCTGTCCGATATGCCATTAGAAAAATAGGGATATAACTGTCCCAATCGCGCTGGTGCTCGCTAACGACTTTCCTTAAGTGCTCTAGCATTGTCCTGTTGAATCGTTCTACCATTCCATCGGATTGGGGATGAAGGGGCGTCGTCCTGGTCTTCTTCATTCCGAGTATCTTACATACTTCTTGAAAAACTTGAGATTCGAAATTTCTCGCTTGGTCAGAATGAAGCTCATGAGGAACACCAAATCTGCAGATCCAATTGTTCACTAATTCCTCTGCAACAGTGATTGCTTCCTGATTTGGAATGGCATATGCTTCGGGCCACTTACTGAAGTAGTCCATAACCACCAAAATGCAACGATTCCCTCGGTCTGATGCTGGAAAAGGTCCCGCCACATCGATTGCAATTCTTTCAAATGGGGCTCCCTCGTTGTATTGCTGCATTTCTCCCTTTGTTTTTACTCGAGGGCCTTTGCTGCTGGCACAAATTGTGCATTTACGGCACCAGTCTGTAACATCGTCCCGCATGTGAAGCCAATAGAATCTATCTCTTATTTTTGCCAAAGTTTTATTGACTCCCAGATGTCCTCCTGATGCGCCATTATGACACTCTTCGAGAATATCTCTTATTCTACTGCGAGGGACTAACACCTGCATTCGGTGAGAGGTACCGTCAGCGGTTTCCCATTTGCGCTTTAACACTCCTCGCTCGATGTGCAATGAATCCCATTGGGCCCAATAGCTCTTCAGGGTTTCGCTTCTCTCTGCAATATCCTTCCATTCAGGCTTCTCTTCGTATTCCTTCCATGCCAGAATCGAAGAAATATCTGGGTCGTCGCGTTGGGCGTCTCGGAGTCCCTGGTCATCCCATCCTGTCGTTGGCTCGACTGTCGTCCTTTGACACTTTTCCTCGATACGTCCACAATGTTTGCAGTCTGGTACGCATGGTCGCCGGGAGAGTGCATCTGCATTTCCATGGTTTCTTCCCTTTCTGTGGTCTATATTGAAGTCGTAGGACTGAAGTCTCTCTATCCATCTTGCCACTTGTCCTTCAGGGTTTTTGAATTGCATCAGCCATTTTAATGCTGCATGATCCGTTCGAAGGATGAAGTTTTGCCCATAGAGATACTTGTGGAAGTGTTTAGTTGAGTCCACGATTGCCAATAGTTCCCGTCTTGTGACACAGTAATTCCGCTCCGATTTTGACAGCGCTCTACTGTAATAAGCTATGACCTTTTCCTGTCCGTCGAAGTTTTGTGATAGCACTGCACCAATCCCGACATTACTCGCGTCTGTGTCCAATATGAATCTTTCGCCTGGCTTCGGATATGTGAGTATTGGTGCTTGGCAAAGTCCTCGTTTTAGTGTCTTGAAACTTTCCTCGCACTGTTCTGTCCAGATAAATGGTTTTCCTTTTTCTGTCAGTTTATGTAATTCCCTAGCTATGTCGGCAAAATTTCTGACAAAACGCCTATAATAGGTGGCAAGTCCCAAAAAGCTTCGAAGTTCATGTTTATCCTTCGGTGTGGGCCAATTCTTAACCGCTGTTATTTTCTCAGGATCTGTTTGAACTCCATTGGATGAAACCACATGTGCGAGATAGTTGACTTGGTCTCTGAACAGTACGCACTTTTTAGGACTGAGTTTCAGTTGGGCAGTTCTCAACTTTTGGAAAACCTCTCGTAGATTGCCCAGATGTTCCTCGAAACTTTTTCCAACGACGATGATATCGTCCAAATAAACCAGACAAGTCTTCCATGTCAGTCCTCGCAAGACGCATTCCATCAGTCGTTCGAATGTAGCTGGAACATTACACAGTCCAAACGGCATAACTGTAAACTGCCACAGGCCGTATCCTACGGAGAAGGCTGTCTTTTCCCGGTCCTCGGGGTGAATTTCGACTTGCCAGTAGCCGCTCTTAAGATCCAAGGTAGAAAACCATTGAGCTCCAGAGAGAGTATCCAGGGTGTCATCGATTCGAGGTAGTGGGTAGCTGTCCTTTTTAGTGATGTCATTTAACCGCCGATAATCCACGCAAAACCTTGTACTGCCATCTTTCTTTCTGACTAAAACCACGGGAGACATCCAAGGGCTTTTCGACTCCTCTATAAGGCCTTGTCTTCTCATATATTCAATCATATTGGCTGCCTCTTCCCGCTTGGCTAGTGGTAGTCTTCTCGGAGGTTGTTTAATTGGCTGGGCATCTTTGGTATCGATCCTGTGCTGAACGATGTTCGTTTTCCCAAAGTCATCATTTCTCATGGCAAAGATATCACTGAAATCCTCTACTAATTTTCTTGCCTGGAGATACTGTTTTTGTTCAAGACAACTAGTTGAGAGCACTGCATTTACTAATTTCGTGGCCTTTGGCTTTGGTTTTGGATCCGTTTCGATGTTAGCGCACTCCACTAATGTAATCTGTTCTGCCGGTTCTCCTTTCCCCAAAACCGTATCCTTCTTCAATCGTACTTCTCGTTCGTTAGTATTTAACACTCTCACGAATACCTCCTTCTTGTCGTCGATGCTCACCAGACATTTTCCAATTGCTATATTTTTTATTTGTTCCATTTTTTTCTGGTTCTATAAGGTAAAATCGGTAGCTCCCGGGATCACCATCGACTATCGCTCGTACCAATTTCTCAGCACACGGAGGAAGCACGGTATCTTCACGAACGACGACTTTCAGCTGCGAATAACAAGTGGAACCTGTGGCCATTGGAATCTCCTTGTTGTCATATCTCAGTATTTCCTCTCCGATGTCCAGTAGAATTTTATGTGCTTTCATAAAGTCCAGACCGAGAATGCACTCGTCTGTTATATCAGCTACCAGGAAGGAATGTGAAAATCCAATGTCAGCAAGAACCACATCCAACATAATTTCCCCGTGTAATCGTACTGGCTCTCCTGTTGCAGTTTTCAGTCTGTATTGGCGTGCGTCTTTCAGCCATTTATTACCGACCATGTCAGCGCGGATAACAGATTTTGAAGCACCAGTATCTACAGTTATTGTGCATTTTTCGGCTCCAATCTTTCCATCGATGACAAGGCTGTTGCCACTACGCTGCAGTTGTTTGATAGTGGTGATGATGACACCGGGGGCTTCGATTTCCTCGACTGACTCCTGCCCCATGGAGACAGTCTTTATTCGTTTCCCTGCTGCTGTCTGCGGGGAGACACGGAGTCATTGTTTTCGGCCTCCCTCTGGTCGCTTTTCTGGCGATGTCCGCATTTTTCACAGCAAGTTCCGCCACTCCTATTTTCGGTTGATTCTGTTCTTCTTCGCTTTCTGCAATTCCTTTGCAAATGACCCGGTTCACTACAGTTCCAGCATCGGAGTCGACTGTGTACTTCCGCTGCATTCATTCTGTTGCAAATATCCTCTGTTGTGTGGATCTCTCTGAGGCGGACTGCACTTCTTGATGCTTGCTTCGCTGCCTGGTATGCCAGAGCATATGCCAGAACTTCAGCGGTATTCTTCTTTCCGGCCAATCTCGCTGCTTGTTGTAGATCTCGGTCGGCAAAAGAGTTAAGAAAGGCCTCTCTTGCTACTTCGTTGATGTAATCTTGGCCGAAACTAGGATAAGCCAGATGCACTAACCTCTCGATATCGGCGCATAGTTGTTGTAAAGTTTCTCCTGGCTTTTGAAGTCTGTTTCGAAGTTGAAGTCGATAAACCTCTTGCAGGTGCTGATCACCGTAACGCATTTCCAGCGCTTGAACTAAGAACCCGTAGCTGTTGCGATGTTCCGCTGGTATTGACTGCAATATTTCTGCTGCTGTACCCCTTAGTGACAAAGTTAAGGCCATTGCTTTTTCCTCCTCAGTCCAGAAATTGCCTGCTGCTGCTGCTTCGAATTGGAGCTTGTAAGTAGGCCATGGGCTTTGCCCGTCGAAAGTTGGAGGCTGCAGTTTCCTAACTCCGATGACTTCATGAGATGCCGTCGCTGGGTGGTGAATCTTTACCCTTTCCAGGTCGGCTCTGACCGATTCTAGTTCCATCTTCAACTTTTCATCATTTTCCCTCATGGAATTTTCGAGCTTCTCCAGATCATTCCTTACATATTCCTTTATGGAAGATTCGAGACTTTCCAGATCATTCCTTACATTTTCTTTCATGTTATCCAGCTGGCTCCTCTGTTCTTCCATCGACTCTTTGAGCTCTGCTAACGAGCGTTCATGAGCTATTGCCAACAATTTCTGTTCGTCTTTTAGCGCCATCACTTCCGTCTTGATCTCTGTTGTCGCTTCCTTCATCTCTGCTGATGCACGTTCTTGCGCAGCTGATGACCGTTCTTGCGCTTCTTTCATCTCGGCTGTCACTTCCTTCATCTCTGCTGATGACCGTTCTTGCGCTTCCTTCATCACCATCAATGTCTTAAAAAGTTCTGCCATACTCACTGTCGATTCTTCTGGTTCCGCTTCTACCTCGTCTTCAAAAATGTAGGTTTCAGGATCTTTTCCCTCGTTCACCATAGCTTCTCGAAGCAGCGCGGTTAAGGAACTTTTAGCACCCACCGTTGACAACGAGCGTTTACTTAGTTCTCTTTTCAACTCCACAGTACGCAAATCAACTAATTTTCGACCCATTTTATTATTATGTCTTTAGTTCGCACTCACAAAAATTAAATTCCGGTCACAATTATTTTAAAAACTCACTTATTTCACTTATCTCTTAATTAATCCCACTTCTGACACCAATTGTTACGTTTTTACGGCTTAACGGATTCGTAGGATTATTTAAGGAATACACTTTTAATTATCCACACAATAATTTATTTATCACAAACCAAAACACAATTTAATTACAAACTCAATTCTTACAGTTCACTATAATCACTTTAAATTTAATAACTCGCACTATTAATCTCTATCTATCGCTTTATAGTTCACTTTTAAATCACCACTTTTCACTGTTTTCACTTTAGAACACTTTTATCGCCTTTCAAATCAAAACTGACTCGATAGCGGCTGCCAGGCGCTTTTATATAGGCAGCTCCACCTTTGTCTACTTTCTGGAACCTTCGTTTTCTGGTTCCTTGTGGTATGTTCTATGTTTCTTTTAGTTTCGACCAGCTTGAAGTTGTCTTCGCTTATCGCTCGTTAGTTTAGTACATAAATTCTTAATTCAGACAACAACCGAAAATCGTTGATTCATCCTCTCGACAAACAGATGGCGCATAATCATCACAATAGTCTTTCAGAACTAAATAATACCTACCGGCAAACTGCATTATGTCACAGCCAACCATTTGAAAAGGTAAGCTTGGAATTTCGTGAGATTGAAGAGGTTGTTTTGCGTTTGACGATCTATACTTTTCACATATTTTACATCCCATGATCATATTCTCTATATCCCTATCAATGTTATGCCAATACAGTAAAGTGCGGGCACGAGCTTTTGTTTTTGTCATTCCAAAATGTGGCTCATGAAGAAGTTCCAGCATTTCGTTTTGAAGAGCTGAGGGAACTATGATTCTATCTCTAAAAAATGCTATACCATCTGCAAAATGTATGTCGTGCCTGATGTGCCAGAATTCTTTTATTTCGTCATCAATTTTAGATCTTTCAGACGGCCAACCATTCATATGTCTCATACAGAAGTTTTAACTTCAAATCATTTTCTGTAAATTCTTTAAATTTTATCTTTTTTGTTTCAGATACGTTTATCGTGCGAACATATGCATCAAGTGGATCATCCTCTTTATTTTCTGTGTGGTTATTTTGAAAGTTGCGGGATAAAGTATCCGCAATATATAGAAATTTTCCGGGTACATATTCTAGTTGGATGTCATATCTTAACAATTTTAAACGAATTCTTTGTAATCTCGGTGATATTATGTCATTAATGTTCTTTTTTATTAATGACACCAATGGCTTATGGTCGGTATGTACGATTATTTTCCTTCCATATACATACTCATCAAATTTTTTGCATGAATACAAAATCGCCAAAAACTCCTTTTCAATTTGAGCATATCTAGTTTCGCATTCTGTTAGGCTTCTTGACGCATATGAAATTGGCTTATTATCTTGTAACAAGCAACACCCAACTCCGCTTTTAGAAGCGTCAGTTTGTATCGCCGTTTGTTTGTTAGGATCGAATGATGCCAGTGCGTGAGAACTAGATAAGCTACTTTTGATTTTTTCAAAGTCTTTTTTGTGTTTGGGCAGCCACAGAAACTTCACATTCTTTTTTTAGTAATTCCCGTAAAGAACAGGATAATTCACTTAAATTCGGAATGAAGCTACGTAAGTAGTTAATCATACCCAGTATTTTTTGGAGTTCATCTTTGGTCGTCGGATCGTGAAGATCTTTTATGGCTTGTATCCTGGATGGGTCCGGCAACATTCCATCTTTTGTAAAGATATGGCCCATATACCTAACTTGTTCCACTCTGTATTGAAATTTATCTTTGTTAAACTTTATTCCGACGCCTTTGGCACGTTCCATGACAGCTTCTAAATTCTGATCATGTTCTTCCAAGGTTGAACCCCCTATTAAGACATCGTCTATGTAAATGGCAACTCCACGTAAGTCACCGAAAAATTTTTCATTGAACCGTTGGAATATCTCGGCTGCACAGTTTAACCCAAATGGCATTCTTAGAAATTGGTAGCATCCGTATGGCGTGCTGAATGCACAGTTTCTGCTGGACTTCTCATCCTATCTATTTGCCAGAAGCTTTCTTTCAGGTCTAAGACCGAGAAATACTTCATTCCATTCAATTTTGTTTTTAGATCCTCAATTGTGGGTATCAAGTAAGGTTCCTTTCGTATATGTAAATTAAGATCTCTCGGATCTAAACATAATCGTAAACTTTTGTCATTTTTTTCAACTATTACTAAATTACTTACCCAGCCCTTTGGTTGTTCTATTTCTTTGATTATGCCTAATCTACACATATCCCCCAGTTTCTCTTTAACCTTTTTTTGCAAAGCAATCGCGATTCTTCTGGGTGGTTTAACGTCAGGTGGCACATTCTCATTTATCGGAATATGCGCCTTAATTGGGAATGTACCCATACCGTTGAAGTTTTCTTTATGTTCTTCTACAAAATTTTCTTTCGTGTTAATCTCTATTGAATGTATTCTTTTGATTAAACCCATATTCGTTGAAGATTTCAAGCCCAATATCGGAATATCATCTTCGTTGACCACAGTAAAATCAAAAATATATTTTTTTTTCTAAGTTCTACACCAAGTCTTAACTTTCCCATGACCTTCAAATCATTTTTACCATATCCTTTCACACTCATCCCCGCGCATCTAATTTTCTTTCCTAATGTTTTATCTATTTGTCTTAAATGTGAGAGTGGAATGACATCAACATTGGAACCAGTGTCAATTTTAAATTTTATTGTGGCGTTGTTTATTTTTAAACTTTGCAGCCAACTTTCAGTATTCGATCCTAATGAGATATTATCTATATATGCCGTGTGATTTACGTTTTCGTTTTCAGTCAATTCTCGAATTTGCTTATGTTTACTTTTGCATGCATGAGTAAACTGATTTTTTCCCCCACATTTAAAGCATATTTTCCCATATGCTGGGCATATTTTACCAGAATGATCAAGATTACAGCGATAACATTTTTTATTATCATATAATTGTTTTTGTTCATTATTTTTATTTTTAAACCTAACCTGACTGTCATTTTTATTTCTAAACCTAACTTGACTTTCATATTTATTTATATCTAAATTCTTACTTGTACTTTTGGATCTGGATCTGGAGCTCCTTACCACTGCAATTGAATTCTCTTGGATCACAGAAGTTTGCGCTTTGGTTTGCTCAGCAATCCTACAAAAATCCACAGCTTTTTTCAGGTCGACGTCATCTAACTTCAGAAGATTTCGTTGAGTATCCGCATCTCGTATACCAAGAACTATTCGGTCCCTAATCAAAGAGTCTGCCTGTTCCCCAAATTCGCAATTGTTTACCAGATTTTGGAGATCTTTTAGAAAGTGATCAAAGGGTTCATCTTCTTTTTGATCTCTTTTGTAAAAAATATATCTTTCATATAGAATATTTTTTCTTGGCGAGCAATATTTTTCCATTGCTTCCATAACTTTTCCCAATAATTTTTTATCATTTTCGGGCAATGATAAATTCTGGTAGACATCAATGGCTTCCTCTCCCATGAGGTTCAATAAAATGGCGACTTTCACGTCTTCCGCTTTTTTGTCCATGCCACTTGCCTTTATGTATATCTCAAATAGTTGCGAGAATCTCCTCCAGTTTTCTTTTAAATTGCCACTAAGGCTTAACGGAGGCGGCGGTTTGAAAATTTCCATAATTTTATTTTTTTTTTACTCGCGAAACACTTTTAATTAATTTTTATGTATTTTATTGCCATGTTGTGTCGTCTCCGCTTAGTAAAAATCCATCTTTATGGTTTGACATCTCTTTATTAACTGACTGTTACATTTGTACAGAACATCTTTATGTACTAGTCAGTTACATCATTGCCAGATGTTCTTTACATATCTATATAACAGAATCTACAAAAAAAAAGGGCTGTGGCACTAGAGAACTGCCGCGGTAAAGCTATTGCATAGCATTTTTTATCAACTCATAATTATTTATTTATTTTATTTATGCAGTATTTTTTCACCGATATCAATTCAAGGTTTTTCTTTGATATTCGCTCCTAAGTGGATGTCGACGTCGTTAGAGGGATGCACGGTCAAAATTAAAGCCCTTCAGCTTCAGCGGTGTGGGTTAACCCCAATTTACCCCCTTAGGGAATGAATTTCGAAAAATCGAAAAATCAAGTCATTAAAAGGATGCACTGTCAAAATTTCAGCCCCATAGCTCCAGGGGTTTGGGTAAGCCCCATTTCACCCCCTTAGGAGATGAATTTCGAAAAATCTCTTTATATTGGATGTCCACGCCATTATAGGGATGCACTGTCAAAATTTCAGCCCTATAACTTTAGCGGTTTGGATACACCACATTTCAACCCCTTAGGGGATGAATTTCGAAAAATCGTTATTTAGTGGATGTCCACGCCATTATAGGGATGCACTGTCAAAATCTCAGCCCAATAGCTTTAGCGATTTGGGTAAACCCCATTTCACCCCCTTAGGGGATGAATTTCGAAAAATCGCTTTTTAATGGATGTCCACGCCATTATAGGGATACACTGTCAAAATGTCAGCCCTATAGCTCCCGCGGTTTGGGTAAACCCCATTTCACCCCCTTAGGGGATGAATTTCGAAAAATCGCTTTATAGTGGATGTCCACGCAATTATTAGGATGCACTGTCAAAATTTCAGCCCAATAGCTTTAGCGGTTTGGGTAAACCCCATTTCACCCCCTTGGGGCATGAATTTCGAAAAATCGCTTTTTATTGGATGTCCACGTCATTATAGGGATGCACTGTCAAATTTTCAGCCCTATAGCTCCTGCGGTTTGGGTAAACCCCATTTCACCCCCTTAGGGGATGATTTTCGAAAAATCGCTTTACAGTGGGTGTCCACGCCATTTTAGGGATGCACTGTCAAAATTTCAGCCCTATAGCTCCCGCGGTTTGGGTAAACCCCATTTCACCCCCTTAGGGGATCAATTTCGAAAAATCGCTTTTTAGTGGATGTCCACGTCATTATAGGGATGCACTGTCAAAATTTCAGCCCTATAGCTTTAGCGGTTTGGATAAACCTCATTTCACCCTCTTAGGGGATGAATTTCGAAAAATCGCTTTTTAGTGGATGTCCACGCCATTATAGGGGTGCACTGTCAAAATTTCAGCCCTATAGCTTTAGCGGTTTGGGTAAACCCCATTCAATGACGCACCGTGTTAGGTTTTTTTCGTTACGGAATTTCTCGATTCGGTCACCGCGCTCAAAGCCTGCGATAAAAGCTATGCAATAGCTTAATAAAAATTATTGATTTTTTAGAAACTTATTTATTATTTTGTAGAGGGGGGTTTCGTGTAACAGTTGTCAACAGACACTTTACTTCCGTTTAATTTTGAAATTTTTGAAATTTTTAAACATCGAAGTAGGCGCTTCATAAAATTTCCCCTCTCGTGTTAGGTTTTTTTTCGTTACGGAATTTCTCAATTCGGTCACCCCGCTCAAAGCCTGCGATAAAAGCTATGCAATAGCTTAAAAATGTCTTACACGGAATTTACGTAAAACCAATGGTTTTTGAGATAAGGGGCTGGGAAAACTCGGGCGCTGCATTCTTTTCCGCACCACCTTTGAAGTATAATGCAAGCAGCGTTTTTACATGGTATCTCTAGTCCATAGGTTATAAGACACTTCTTTCATGCTGTCATCTTCATCAACACTCATCCCAGAGAAAAATAACGAAAAGAGGTTGGCGTCATCATCGTCATGATTTTCGTGATCTTTGACCCTCCATAACTCGAGTAGCCGGTCAGTTGGCTTTATGGGCCTAATACACTCAATCGAGCAATTATAGGGTATCGCGCGCCCGCGAATATTAAGAAAACTATCCAACCAAATGAAATAATTTAAATTAGGTATTTTTAAGAAAACATAAATCTAGCTATTCATGGTGGAAAATTTTAATATTTTTTATTAGTATATTAGTTATAATGGTTCAAAGTTCCGTACCTGCGCCCGGAAAATACTCCTATTTAGGTGGACAAATTTTAAAATTTTTGAAGTGAAAACTTCTTTAGCCGCGTTGGGCACTTTTTGATAGGGGAAATCGTTATGGGTTCGCGTCACCGACATGCTCATGACTGGCGCACGCGCTCAATCGATTATAATCAAAAACTTTTTGATTTTGAATAAAAAAATAAATCTGATCGCCTACTATTATTCAATTAAGGCTGTGTGCGAAACCGGGTAATTCCTTACTAATTCTAGTACGTTTTCATTTAGTAAATTTTCGAGCTTGCTAATTCTTCTTCTTCTCTTGCATAATATTTGAAATATTTGTGCAGGAGTTGCTACTGGAGTGGTTTCGCACAGTACTGGAATTAGACTGTGAAGCTTCCAAAAAATCTGGAAGTTTAGCAATTAATTAGCCGGTTTCGCACACAGCCTTAGTATCGAAAATGAAAATATAAAACCAGTCATTTTGACTGATGTGTTAAATATCTGTTTTCCAAATTTGTTTGGATCCTTGATCCTGAAGATGTCTTCAGACGATAACAAAAGAAAAAAAAAGACAAGAAGATGAAGAAGAATTGGTAGCAGCGGTTTCCTCGGATAAAAGGGAAAAATCTGATGAAATTGAAAGAAAGAGAAAACTCCAAAATAAAGTTAGGTGTCAGCGATATAGAGATAAAAGAAAAAGTGATATAATACATATTAATATACATATACATACATATTAATGGTTGCCGTTTATATTTCGCCTGGAAAATCTATGAGACAGATACAACAATTTTTATTCGAAAATTTGATGATTTATACAAAAGAAGGTTCCGAAATTCTCGAAAAAAGATTCGGCGAAAAATATGATAATGTACCGATGATTTTAAGTGCAGACTTCAATATTAACTTTGCAGATGATAAAAATCTACCATTAATTGAATTTTTAAATGCAACACTGAATTTAAATATGTCCAATGATCGGAAACTTAGTACTACTAAATATAAAACGACCATCGATGCGGTTTTTACGCGATACTTAGATAAATTTGAATCAAACATTTTCATTTCTTACTTTAGTTACCATAACCCGATTGTATCTTTTTTACAATAAGTGCTAATGAAATAGGATGGTCAAAATTGCTACAATTATTACTTAATTTAAAAAATAATTCTGAGATATCGGTTGAAGATGCAGCAGCATTAAATTTTATAGAAAAAAGTACACTTATTATTGAAGACGCAGTTACTTGTGCTACATATTTTAATAAGTTGGTTAATGTCCTAATGAAAATACTGCAATCAAAAAGATTTAGTCCTTTCAAGAAATATAGAATTTTGTATTACTTCAAAAGAATCGAATTTCAACATCTAAGTTCTAAGTTTTCACTTCTATCGGCAGTCCCTATAACTGCCAATTTTTTTTTTTTAATGTACGATAAACTTAAATCGATTATCTAGCTATTCATGGTGGAAAATTTTTGAATTTTAGCCTTCTTTCATGAGTAAATTATGTTTTAAAAATTGTCCACAAAATTTAAGAACGAAAATTCCCTAAAATTCTTCAGTTTTAATACATCAAATTTCCGCTCCAAGCAAATCTCTGCGCTAGTTGTATTCTGTATAAAGCATTTGCGTAATCTTACACGAGATGCGTTCGTATAAGTGAGAGCTTCTGCTTCGGTTTTTGCAGGGGAAATTTCAAACCTTTTTTGTTGCAGGCATGGATGGTGATCGTATTTTCGGGAAAAAATAAAATCTGAGGAAAAATCGGTTTGTTTGGCAAGAATTTTAATTACTTGCTTGATGGTGATTTCCTTGATTTGAGAATTTAGGGATTCTTGCCCGGTGGTCAGGTAGTGATCAATCGGTGTTTATTATCTTGGCTTTATGAAAAACCCAAGAAAATATTTTAATGGCAAATACTACCTTTATGTAATAATTAAGTTTTATGACATCCTTGTTGTTCGTTATTGTCTTTTTAGCCGTAACAACTTCCCGGAACTAGATTCGCAAAAAAGGTGTATCCCTTGCACAGGTATTTTACAACATGAGTGTAGATAAATTTTGCGTAAATTCATTTTTTATGGTTTTTATTATTTTTGTATGTAAATACCAAAAAATAAATAAAAATCTTCCATCAAATTTTAAACTTTTTAATAAAACTTTCAAATTGTTGTAAATATTTTACCATAAATTTTAATTTTTGTACATATTTTATGTCTTCCCAAATAAAAATTTTACAAACATATTTTATTAGAATTCATTTATTTCGATTTTTTATTGTTTATTAGCCGCACTTGCTAAATTTCAAATCAGCAAAAGCAGCGATATCAAAATTTCACATGAATGAAAAATTTAAATATCAAACAAAAAAAGATCTATTCTCATATCCCATGACAGGAACTAGTTCGTAGAGTGCATTACTGGGACATTAATTCAATTTCCATTCATAATTATCTAACACTGGCTTCAATTTCTAGCCGGAGACACCGCAGAAGAGATTTCTTGAAAGTCGCCAGAAAATTTACCTCGGGCACGCACTCATAAAGTAAAGCCCAACAAGACATACGAATGCAGCCGAACCCCTTTATTGTGCAAAGATTTCCCCTCCGGCGGCCGTGTTGTGCACTGCAAGCAGTGCACAACAGGTAATTTTGACTGTGTTAGGAGGTTTTTGAGATTGGGTTAGTTTAATTTTGTGACTGTATTTTTTTTTAAGCTTCCCTTAATATTTTGTTGTTGGAACTGAATTTCATGTTGGACTTCGTCGCTGAGTGTATTAGGGCCTTAATATTTCCTTCAAACAGCTTAAATGTGTGTGTGAGTTTTGCCTGTGTGCCATGTAAAGTTCGCTTTGTTTACAGTAGATTATATGAAATGTCGCTCGGGATGTTTGAAGAAAGTTTTCCTCGTTGATGGCCAAAAATGTCAAAGCATAAATGTGTGCGCTGTTTGTCGAAAATTGGTTTGACGATTTGTTTGACCGTGGATGGGGGCCTAATGCAGCCGAACCCCTTTATTGTGCAAAGATTTCCCCTCCGGCGGCCGTGTTGTGCACTGCAAGGTAATTTTGACTGTGTTAGGAGGTTTTTGAGATTGGGTTAGTTTAATTTTGTGACTGTATTTTCTTTTAAGCTTCCCTTAATATTTTGTTGTTGGAACTGAATTTCATGTTGGACTTCGTTGCTGAGTGTATTAGGGCCTTATGGACTTTTGGGAAATTATTTGAGACCCCAAAATAAAAGAGGATCCTGCTGATAAATCTCCAGCTGCATTTTTTCAGAGATTCATGTATAAAGTGACTGGGCTAATTGTAAAAAGGATTTGTTTTCGTCGGTAAGTGATATTGATGATATAAGTGACATTGATGCTAGTGAAGAGGATAATACATATTAGACACATCCGTAGATGTTTGCGTGACCGACTCAATCCTTTTGAATATTGCGATAACACTGAACACGTACGCTACGGTATCCTACCAACAATTCGTGAAGGTCTGTATGTAAAGTTATGGCCGCTCAAAGTTCAACCTTGATCATGTTGTTGGGGTTGAAATCAGTTCTTTGCGATTAACTCATAAGATATTAATTTGTGTGGGTTAATGCCGGTTGTGTGGGTTAATGCCACTTTAACTTAAAGTGCTAGTAATTACCTTTATAATGAGCCCTTGGTCGTCATTCTCGCTTGTGTAGTTTGCGAGCGATCCAACGCCAAAGTTCGCACTGCACGTGCCTGAAATAACTGATAACGCCATTTTGACGTGACAACGTCTATTAAAACGATGAACGCCGGCTGCATGCACGAAAAATGATGACTCATTGTCCCGTTATGTCCCGTTATGTCCCGTTATCTCCAGAAGTAATTTTAAAAATTTGATCGTAGTAATCTTAAAAATTTGATTAAAATTGTCAATATTAATTAGATTAAATTTGTCAAATTGTCAACAATAAGCAAAGCAAGCCAAACACTCTGTCTCCTAACTGGGTGCCGGTGTATAAGAAAATAGTGAACATTACACTGACGAAAACTGTGAAATGCAAACGAAAACAGTTTCCTTGCGTTCCTGCTTGTGCTATTACCATTCACAAGTCGCAAGGTGGGACGTTTACTGTTATCTATAATATAAAAATAAGTCGGGTTTTCCTTCCTGACGCTATAATTAGAGAACGCACGATCCGATTTCCACGGTTTTGCATTCGTTGGAAAGGTCTCGGGCTCCGTGAGGTTTATAGCAAAACAAAATTTCAACAGAAAAGCAGGCGTTTGGTCCATAGCAGCCATCTCAAGAGGGCGGATTACCATTTTCTTTACAACCCCTCGACATGGATATCAAATGAAAGGTTATGGTAAGTAGAACACCAAAAGCAATATAGTATACTCAATATATCGTTTGGTCCATGGCAGTCATCTCAAGAGAGCAGATGACCATTTTCTTCACAACCCATTCGAAATGGGTATCCAATGAAAGAGTATGATAAGTAGAACAATATAAGCAATATAGTATACTCAATATGTCGCTTGGTCCATAGCGGCCACCTCAAGAATGCGGATTACCATTTTCTTCACAACACCTTCGACATGGATATCAAATGAAAGAGTATAATAAGTAGAACACCATAGGCAATATAGTATACTCAATATATCATTTGGTCCATGGCGGTCATCTCAAGCGGGCGGATTACCATTTTCTTCACAACCCCTTCGAGATGGGTATCAAATGAGAGAGTATGATAAGTAGAACACATAAGCAATATAGTATACACAATATATATCGTTTGGTCCATAGCGGCCATCTCCAGAGGTTGGATTACCATTATCTTCACACCCCTCGATATGGATTTCAAATGAAACGGTATGATAAGTAGAACACCATAAGCAATATAGTATACTCAATATATCGTTTGGTCCATGGCGGTCATCTCAAGAGGGAGGATGATCATTTTCTTCACTACCCCCTCGACATTGGTATCAAATAAAAGGGCATTATAAGAAGAATGCCATAGACTATGTCTTTAGATTCATGGCGGCCATCTCAAGAGCGCGGATTACCATTTTCTTCACAACACCCGAGACATGGGTATCAAATGAAAGAGTATAATAAGTAGAACACCATAGGCAATATAGTATACTCAATATATCATTTGGTCCATGGCGGTCATCTCCCGAAATCAATTTTCCCAGATTTGTTCTTTTTTCGCTATAGCTTTTTCCTATCGCAGACTGTGTCCTCATAATCTTATTTTATTGAAAGGCGTTGCAACGCACGCGGGTTTTTGCTAGTTTAATATAAATGATTCAATTTTATTCATAAAAGTATGCAATCATTTCATCAATGTTTTCTCATGACGTTGTCACGTTAAACTATCGTCCGTAAACCCTCTTTACAGACAACAAATTTTTTGTTGAATATCTCGTTAACGGTTGCTCATAGGAAAATGTAGTAAACAGCAGGAATATAGGCATTAAAATAAATTTAAAATGAGCTACTAACCGAAACTCTAACGTTTCATGTCCGCGGTATAGCGGATGAAAAATCAACCTCGAAGGTTACGACACTTCTCATCGAATAACTCGCTTCCAGACAGTTTCGCATGTCGGATGAATTAGAATTTTATATAATGCTCGGAATTATCGACTCAAAAAACTTGATTTTTTCATTGTCGATGTACCCGAACAATTTCAAAAAAAAAATTTCGTACATCGTAAAATTCAATTACATTTTACAAATTGCACGGGACTATATTGAAAAATCAAATATAAGCAATTGCTTAATAGTCCAGTTGTCAGAGACGTAGACCCAGCACAAAATGTGATATCTCTCAAAATAGGATCATAGGTACTTTTTGGGGTGTAGAACACAATAAAAAAACCTTTGCTGCTCTAAAGTGTATGCTAACTTCACAATTTCGAAAACAAATTCGAAAATGTGGTTTTCGCGTTATATCTCGAAAAAGAAAAGAAAAATCGAAAAACTAATTACACCACGTGAAAGAGCGGAAAATTCTACTAAGTGTTTTTGAAGCTGTGAGTGTTTTTGAAGCCGTGTTTGTTTTGCTGCGCAATAATAAAGACAGCAGCAAAAGACGCGCTCCAAAAACACAGCTGCCGGCGTCGCGCTGCGCGAGTTATAGTCTATAAAAAAAATCCTCAAAGTAGTTTTAATTTTTAACTTTTATTCATTAATTTTAACGTTTTAAAAGACCGAATACAATTTTTTAAAATTTTTTAAACTTTTTCTTTAACTTTTTAAATTTTTAAAAGACCGGATAACAATATTTTAATTGACGTCCTAAGTAGATCAAGTAGTGAGCAAGACTGACTACTTGGTCTCACAAGACTTCCATCTTCACGATAGATAAAAATGCTTACAAGACGCATCCATTATTTTCTTGGAACTTATTCTGCACTTACTTAGTGCTGATATTGGAAACAATTTGTACTTAGTGCTGATAAAAATTATTGGAATGAAATATAATAAGTATGCATTGCTTTAAAATTATTAGGAATGAAAAATAAGATGAATTTGTATACATTGTTTTAAAATTATTAAGAATGAAAAATAATATGAAATTGTATGCAAATAAGATGAAATTACTAAGGGTTAGTAGACTAAATTATGTTAGTTGTTGTTGTTGTATGTTACTCCTCCCTCCTCAGTGTGAAGCGAATGTAACGAAGGCCACAGGAGCTGAACTGCAACCGGAACTGGGGTTGGTTTTGTTGATGTTGTTGGTTCTTTTGTTGATGTTGTTGGTTCTTCTGTTGATGATGTTTGCATTGCAGATTCTTTGATTTCATCTATTGGTGATATTTGTGCTGTATGTCTCTTGGTTTCAAATGGTCTTTGCTTCTCGAATAGATTTTTGATGAAGTTCCTTTTTTGTTTTATCCTGTTCCTAAATTTGACGATTGCATATAGGGTGGAAGCTGCGATAAATATTCCTACGATTATGTGGGTAGAGGTAGTGTAAATACTTGTTTTGACTTGAAGTATTTTTATAGCCTCGAGGTTTTCCATGGTCCATTTGTCGAGTTTGGTGAGATTTATTTTTTTTATTACGCCGTTGTTGTTGATTTCCTGGTTTAACGTGGAGATTACTTCTATGGAGTCCCAGTAGGTAACTGTTTTACTGGAGTACTGTATTCCGTTAATGTTAATGGTGCAATTTTCAAAGTGGATTAGCGATGCTCCTATTAAGATTTTGTTGTTACTATTTTTGCTGCATGTAGTTTGCATTGTAGTTTCATTTTCGGTGATTATTACTAGGTAGTTGGGTTCTAGTAGCTCTACTTCTTTATTGTTTCCTAATTCGGTGAGTTTGCATTGTGCCTTCTCGTTATTTATAATGTTTGGGATGCACTTGTCAGTTTTAAGCTCCTTTGGTGATGTACTTCGGCAATATCTCATCGTCTCGATCAGTTGACATGGTTCGTCTATATATTCATACCTATATTCGTTAAGTAGGATGTAAGGGGCTTCGAGATTGAGAGTATAGGAGTTGTTTATTGGTAATGCTTTAAGGTGGTAGAGGGTGAAAACTTCAGGAAGGAAATTGGGGATTTTGATGACGAATACAACGTTCGAGTGGTTAAAGTAGGCTTGTAACTCTAACAATTCGTAGGTATATATTGTCGTCTGATATTATTGCGACATCTTGTTCTTCTAGTACTTTACGAATATACCCGATTTCATCTGGATGCAAAATATGTTTGGATATTACGCTTAGTTTAGCTAAGATTATTGATTCCGAAATTTCTTTGAGGTGTTCTCTTAATATATCTATGTCATATACTAGTTGGTTGTGGTATTGATTCAAGGTAAATATTATATCTAATTTATCAATTTGTTTTGTTAATTCAAAATTAATATAATTTTCTAGTATCTTTTGCTGTGTGTTAATGTGTTGTGTTATATAACTAAAACGGTTTATCATATCTTGGTTTATTGCTATTTGTTTATTTATCTGAGAGTTTATATTTTGTTGATTAGTTTTAAGAGCGTCTAAGTGTATATTTATTTCATCCAGGTCATTTTGATCTAAATTGCCGGTAATTGATTTTATGACAGTACCCAAACCATTTATCAGCCCTCTTCTTACCCTAGATTTTGGCTTGAGCTGTTCGAAGGTGCTACGCAGAATTTCGAATTTTTTCTGCAATATTTTCGTAATGGACTTGTATTCTTTTTTGTTGTATGTATAGTTGTAACGGTCGGAATTATTAGTTATTTGGGTGGGGAAATTTAGTTGGGAAATCACCTTGTAGGCAATGGGAAATTTATTGTAAATCACTTTTGAGGAAAAGGAAAAATTTAAAAAGAGGTAGGCGAGAACAAAAAAATAATTGAGTTAGTGAGGAAAAAAAGAAAATTTTGGGAGTTCAGTCAGTGTGAGTCAGCTCGTAGAGTTATTTGTGGAATATTTTGCTGATATTTTTGCAATCAGTCAGGAGATTCAGTTTTTTTTCAATCGGTTTTTTTGCAATTGGCTTTTTTGCATGACGGAGTAAATAGTGGCGGCTACCGTGTTCGCTCCCAACCTGATGGTAATCAAGAAGCTACCAAGAAGTCTTCCAAAAAACCAACCAGAAGGGGTCAAGAAACCAGCGACAAGGAATCCTGTTTCTCATTTCCTGGCGATTTGCAGCGTGCAGACGAAAAAGGCTTTCATCGTATGTGTAGCAAGGCGGTCATTGCTCATCTAGCAGCAAATTTCGAAGGAGAATATTTGGGTGGTGCTATTCTGGTGTACCTTGGATTCCACGTCTGTTGGTCAACCTGAGGTCATCGGCGTTTCTCAAGAGAGTACAAGAATTTCGTCACATTAACACGGAAGTGATTGGCTGCCGTGTTGATTCACATTTTTGGTCAATTGGCTTGGTGTAGGAAAAGAAGAAGAGGCACATGCATTGCGGCTTCATTTCACTAGTGGTCACCGAGGTGTTTTACGGCAGTGTACTATTAATGAATTGCCTGGTGGCAGATTTGGTCATGAAGCGTTGCGCCTGGTGAACACTTTTCAAGTACGGATATAAGTGGTGAACCAGCCTCGGTAAGCCCCGGCCACACACCCCACGACCCCTCCGGCGAGCTAGACAACTCCGTGTGGCCGGCGTAGGAGTTCCGGATTTTCTTTTTATTTCTTATGTATGGTGTTGGCTCCTTGGCCATGCTCTTCCGGGCTTTTGGCTAAGGGGGTAACACCTCGCATAAGTGGCGCCCACTATTTAGATCGCGCCATTATGCTGTTACATAAATGGCGCCCAACGCAGCTTTTAAAGCCCGTTGACTGTCCTACACGGACCTTGAAGTTTAAATTTTTTTTGGTTTAGTACCACTTGTGCCTTCACGGACAACGTTTGATTTTTTTGTTTATGGTTCACCACTTTTACCCAGCGCTCGCTGTGGGCTAAGGTAGTACCGCGAAGCCTTAGTCCTTGTCTGTCTTGTCGATTTTTTTTTTTTCAGCATCTGTGTCCAAATTCTAGGTGAATTTTTATTTGTCTTCGCTTTTAGGCCTACCCGTTCTATTCAGCGGTAACTTCTTCTTTTTGGAGTAGCTTCGAACCATGCTGATCTGCACGGCTTGCTAACAAGCGAGTGGTCGCTTGGCTATGCGTGCAGGTGTAGTAGGGGTTCATCCCTGTCCTGTTTTTGGGGTCGGCGACTCTGGTATCAGGCGTGATACCGCCTGCCACTGCGTCGGTCCGTGAACAGGATCCTCTTTTAATTTTCCTGGTGGAAGGTGAAGTTGGTGCAAGGGCTTAACCGTCTTTGGTAACAGGCGTGTTAACGCCTGCCACTGCGCCCCTTGTCCCTCCTGATGGTCCATCCAGATTTTTAAATTCTATTTTTTTGTTTATGTCCTGCGTCCATTTTTCTCTGTCTGTTCTTCCCAACTGATTGATTTTCCGAAAGGTAGCTCAGTTGTGATTGAACAGCGGATTCCCCAAATTTTTTTTATTTCTGAAGAAGTTTCCCTTTCGTGACTATGCCCTTTGACTTTTTGTTTCCGTCCTTCGTTCGGGGCAGACCTGAAGCTGGGTCGGCGACCTGGATGACACCTGGTGATGACTATGCTTCATAGTTTTCACCAGCTGGCATCGAGGCCATCGACATGCGGGAGTCCTGAGGGGAATTGTTATCCGTCTCAACCATTCCTCGCTTATACTGAATTAAAGCACATAATCACCTCACCTACACTACCATATATAGGCACTAATACACTTTGGCTGTTTTATCGCTATTCACTAATCAGCGTTGGTTGTGTTTTTTTTGAGGTATACTCACATAATTTCAATATTTATTTGATTTGTTATTAGGCATTTGTTGTTATACTAATTGCTGTTGATTTTATTGGCTGTTCTATTTTAATCTATTTTCACAAAAAAAAATTTTTTTCCTCTTCGATTCTTCGGGGCGTGGTGGTTGCTACTGTCCTCGATAGTCATGGTTGATACTTGCGGACGCACGTATTATGGCCTGCCCCTTGCGCACAAGAAGCTGCGTAGGCCACATTGTCGTTCGACTCTATCTCCGTTTGCGAAGGAATTCGTTCCTAAGGCTAAACGGGTTGTCATGTCACACTCACTGGACGAGGTCACAGCATTGAGTTATCTTTTCGAGGTGATGAATAGGTTAACAGATATTCCGGGATCGTTCGATACCATTGCGTCGAGAATCTTAACTATATTTTTCGATTTTAAGAATAATCCCTGGGTGTTAAGTCAGGCAATGGAGGGTATCTTCCATCGTTGCGTGGCGGAACCGGCGTTGTGCGTTACGGGAGCAAAATTATATGGGCTGCTGGATTCAATGAATCCCGAAAAGGGTAGTGCCTTTAGAAGTCTATTTAGATTACTGTTGGCCGAGCTGCAGAGGCTACTTAGGCAGGACGGACTGAATGGTCGTAGGTTACGAGGGGTCGAGTTGTTCTTGTCGGCCGTAAGTACCCATACCCTTCGACGATCAGTTAAGGCGCTCGGAAAAAAAGCCAACTAATGCATTTTTCATTATCGTTTTGCTGGCGCCATCATTTTTTAATACGTTAATTTAGAGAAAAATTAAATATAACAGATCTACACATATATGTGTTTTTAAGACGGTTATTTGGTAAAGTTTAATAAGGAAATATAATTTTACAAATTAAAATGCAACGAATTTGTAGTATTAACGATTTTATCATCAAGATATCAGTGGTCGTCGAGAAAATTTTTTCTTTATTGGTTTGTAAGGTTATTTTTAAAGCCGGAAAATTTATTTCCATCTCAACTCGGAACTTGCGAAGCAAAAATTGGACACAAATAAAGTGGACAGTATCCAGATATGGATGACGTATTTAACACTAAGCCCACTAGAGTTTGCGCAGCAGCCGCCAACCTTTTCTTCATCTTGATGTCAGTTTCCTCTGGATTCCTGATTTTCTCGTATTTCCCGCAATTTAAATATAATTAACGGATCCGTAATACGAAATTATTGAAAGTGTTTGCGTGACTGATATTCGGTAATGGGGCTCATACTGTTCTTGGTAGCTCTGGCTCATCTATTCTAGGCACCCTTCACGAATGTGGAGGAGAGCTTTAATATACAAGCAAAGCATGATATACTCTATCTACGGCACAATTTCACTCAGTATGATCATCATGAATTTCCTGGTGTAGTGCCACGAACTTTTATTGGGCCTTTTATTTGTATCAATATTATCGTCACCCGCTGTTATCTTCTTCCAGAATTTGGGAACTCAAAATTTTGGAGTCAATATGTAGTTAGACTAGTGCTAGCCGGAATTGTAGCCGCAGCATGGAAAATTTAAGAAAAGTAATAAAAATTCGGCTTTACTATATCGATATGGTATGTTAGTAACGATATCACAATTCCACTTTATGTTCTACATGAGTCGTCCTTTATCAAATGTCATGGCGCTTCCAGTCGTACTTGATGCAGTTAGTTTTTGGCAACAAGAGAAGCATAATCTCTTTGTATTGTTTTCTGGAACTGCAATAATAATATTCAGATCGGAATTAGTGATTCTTCTAGAAATATTGGTACCTACCGATCTTTATACCAGAAAAATCTCAGTGGATAAGCTATTAAAGGTAGGAGTACCAGCAGGTATCAACATTTTAACAACTACGGTAATTGAATGACAAGTTTTATGGTATAATAAGATTTTGAATAAGAACTCAAAATGGGGTGTTTCACCGTTACTATGGTATTTTTACTCCGCAATCCCACGAGCAATGGGGGCATCAAAATTTTTTTATCCCTCTAGGTTTTGTTTTTAACCGAGATGCTGACCAATTGGAGTAGCTGCAATCACTTCGTATTCCTATACTCATTTTACCGCATAAAGACATACGTCGTTGATTTCCTCAAGGTTCCATCTTCATTTTTTTTATTTTCGGTCAGTCTGGAGAAGGTCTCTCGGCGAACTGGGTGTCTGTCGGTTCACCGGGATGATTCGAAGGCAATATGGCATTGCTGGAGGTTGTGCCGATGGATCGAAAGCACCCGGGGTTTGTGTGAGAATGTTTGGAGACGTATAGATGTCAGTAGGGGGACAATGTGGTATTGTCTTCCGCCTGATATTTGTACCTTCAGATAGTCCTCCGGGAGATTTTTCAGACTGGCCATCGCAACTTACGGTTGCAAGCATGAACCTAAATTATAGTTAGCTTTTCACTCGGTTCTTATATTACCAACTAGTTCACGTATGCCCGGCTAGCTCATTAGAACATGAGACTCCTATTCTCAGGGTGTGAGTCGAGACCCACATTGGCGCCAAAGATATTAGACCTACGGCGACCGTTTTTTTCGGCTCCTCACTGCCTCGCGAGTCGGCCTCGTGGACCCGAGGGTATGTAACGGTCGGAATTATTAGTTATTTGGGTGGGGAAATTTAGTTGGGAAATCACCTTGTAGGCAATGGGAAATTTATTGTAAATCACTTTTGAGGAAAAGGAAAAATTTAAAAAGAGGTAGGCGAGAACAAAAAAATAATTGAGTTAGTGAGGAAAAAAAGAAAATTTTGGGAGTTCAGTCAGTGTGAGTCAGCTCGTAGAGTTATTTGTGGAATATTTTGCTGATATTTTTGCAATCAGTCAGGAGATTCAGTTTTTTTTCAATCGGTTTTTTTGCAATTGGCTTTTTTGCATGACGGAGTAAATAGTGGCGGCTACCGTGTTCGCTCCCAACCTGATGGTAATCAAGAAGCTACCAAGAAGTCTTCCAAAAAACCAACCAGAAGGGGTCAAGAAACCAGCGACAAGGAATCCTGTTTCTCATTTCCTGGCGATTTGCAGCGTGCAGACGAAAAAGGCTTTCATCGTATGTGTAGCAAGGCGGTCATTGCTCATCTAGCAGCAAATTTCGAAGGAGAATATTTGGGTGGTGCTATTCTGGTGTACCTTGGATTCCACGTCTGTTGGTCAACCTGAGGTCATCGGCGTTTCTCAAGAGAGTACAAGAATTTCGTCACATTAACACGGAAGTGATTGGCTGCCGTGTTGATTCACATTTTTGGTCAATTGGCTTGGTGTAGGAAAAGAAGAAGAGGCACATGCATTGCGGCTTCATTTCACTAGTGGTCACCGAGGTGTTTTACGGCAGTGTACTATTAATGAATTGCCTGGTGGCAGATTTGGTCATGAAGCGTTGCGCCTGGTGAACACTTTTCAAGTACGGATATAAGTGGTGAACCAGCCTCGGTAAGCCCCGGCCACACACCCCACGACCCCTCCGGCGAGCTAGACAACTCCGTGTGGCCGGCGTAGGAGTTCCGGATTTTCTTTTTATTTCTTATGTATGGTGTTGGCTCCTTGGCCATGCTCTTCCGGGCTTTTGGCTAAGGGGGTAACACCTCGCATAAGTGGCGCCCACTATTTAGATCGCGCCATTATGCTGTTACATAGTTAGGTAAATTATGTATATTCCTGTCTATTTGTTCTATGTTAATCTCGTATTCCGTTAAGTTTACCATATGAATTAACTTCGAGTATCCATTTTTGATTTTTGCCGGTCCAATTTTGAGTGGTAATAAGCCTTTATTGTTACTGAGGTCGTGGATCTCTAATCTCTGTGCCTGGGATTTGATGATCCTGAAATTTTCGTTTATTTTTAATTTTCTGTTTGTGAACTTTACGTTTATTAGTTATAACTGTAACTTTTTTATTATTAATTATTTTGTGTTTCATAAATTTGGGGGCAAGTTTGTTCCTTCTATTCTCAGCTTCGTAAATTATTTCATTTGTTTCACAATTTGGGGGTTCTTTCCTTCCTACATTTAGTTTGTTGATCGTTTTTTGTTTATAAGCTAAGCTACGTTGATGGGCTAATTCTGCTAAGTTTTTGTATTGTTCAATATGTTGCTTTATATATTCTTGTTCTGTATTTGGATTATTTCGTATTGAAAAGGGGGTTGACTTACTGTAATGACCTGTTAGTAGCTCGAAAGGGGTTAATTTAGTGACAGAGTGAATAGAATTATTATAACTTATAACGGCTTCGTCTATTATTTCTCCTATTGCTTTTTTATTATTTTGGCTATAGATAATTCTAACTAATTCAGTTATGGTCGAGTGAAATCTCTCGACTGGGGAATTTCCTGTAGAGTTCTTTGCAGTTGTAACATGAGATTCGATATTATATAAATTGATAAAGTCTTTGAAAAGTGTAGACAAGAACTCTGCGCCATTGTCGGTAATAATTTTCTTCGGTATCCCGTGGTGGGAGAAATAATGCTTTAGGGATTTAATTAAGCTGATGCTATTCCTACTAGTTAATAAGCAGGGCAACATAAAATAGTTACGAAAAACTGCGAAATAGTTAGGTGAATAGTTATGAAAAACAGTCAAAATAGTTACAATGTAGGTACGAAGTAATTAATTAAAAAAACAAAAAGTTTGGTTATTTTTCGTTTTAATTTCATTTATTTAGATACTTTGAATTTGTTGCAATGAATAACAACGTGTTTTTTTAAATTTTCGAAAATAAATGAACGTCGGCAGTCTTCTAGTACTCTTTTGTACGCTGAAAACCAGCGTTCCACATCGCACGAAGTAATGGGTGCATATTTAAAAGCCTCTATTTTAGCTGGTGATAAGCTGTTGATGAAATCATCCGACTCTTTTAACTGGCCTGTTTGCAAAATAGTGACGATTTGTTTTATTTTATTAAAACCTTTGTTTCGCTCAACGACTTTTTCATATTTGTTTAGAAACTGGGGCTTTCTATTAATCGATTCCAGGCTTATACGTACTGTTTCGATCGTTTCAGTTGCATTAACAAGTGGGACTCCTTGTGTTTCGAGTTTGGTGATTGCGTAAGTTATGCACGCAAAGTTGCATTTGATGAACGTCAATTGATTTTTCAAATCAGGCAAATCAATTGCCTTTTGTGCTTTAAGAATACATTTTGCATCTTCTGGATCAAAAAATCCAAAATCTAGCCAAAAAATCTTTAATTTTGTCGAAATTATCGGCGAAGTAAATTGCAGCATTAATCCACGAGTCCCATCGAGTAACAACTGGTTGTGGAGGTAGTATAGTATGAGGAAACATTGACTTAAATTGGCGTCGTCGTAGAGGAGCATGTAAGTGCATTCAAAGAAAAAAATATTTATTTTGGAATATGATTCGACCCCCTTTTTTTATTTTACCTTTGTGAATATTCTCTTCACGTTTGAGATCAACTTGTTGACATTATTGAATTCATCACGGATGAATTCAGCAACTCGATGTAGTCCATGTGCCGTACATGTCAAATGAATCATCTTCGGATAAAGTACTTGTAGTGCAACCATTGCGCAGCACATATATGGTGCCGCGTCAGTCACAGTTAAAAGAACTTTCTTCTTATTGACTTCTGTGAAAAATATCAAATATGGTACACAATTTTTTCATACAATATGAAATCTTTACTCACCCATTTCATTAATTGATTCATCAAAAAACGTTGCAATCGTACTGTGGTTAACGGATTCCAGAACCGTCGAAGCAAACAAATAACTTCGCCCCCGTTCCTGCTCCACACCTAATACACCAAACACAAAATTAACCACATATCTCTGCTCGCAATCGGTTGATTCGTCTATGGAACACCACATATAATTGCCGGCTGCAATTCGTTTCATTTTCTCAATACATTCGGTGTAAATCGCGGGAAGACAATTATTTCGAAGTGTAAATTCTGACGGCACTGTAAACGATGTATATTTTTCTAGGAATTTCACCATGCTCGGATGACGTATTTTATGCAAAGCCACGTTCGACTCAAGGAAACATTTTGCCAAGTCCATCGTAAATTCACTAGCACTCCTATTTCTTTCTTTTAATGTTGTTAATAGTTCCTGGTTGCTGTTTTTTCCAAGTTCGCTCTTTCGTTCAACATTTGTGACATGTTTATTTGTCGTCAAATGCTGCTTCACATGAGAAAATTGTTTAGCAGTAATTTCTGTATCGCACGCTATACAAAACAGAACCGAATTATCAGGACGAAACACTTTTGGATTTTCTTTCACCATTCAACGGTAAAAACACGACGGCATTTTAAAAATTTTGGCCAAGCAAAAGAAATCGTTCACAATACAAAACTACTCCGATTTTTCTCAAACGATTTCACCATAGTGACATTCCAATTCACAAAATAACTGAGCAATTCGTATTCGAACAAGACATCGATGTGTAAGTCAACAATACATCAACACTAGCAATAAATTGTGGTGTGAGCTTAGAATAGAGAAGAGAAGGAAGCGCAATTAATTTAAATCTGGGAAGCATTTTGGCAACACTTATCCACAGCACATTTTGACATTTTGGCAGCACATCTTCTCTTTTCAAAGGGTGTGAAATGATTGTACAGGAACCGAAATGTACATGTGGCGATGAGTGCTACCAAGTACATGAATTAAGGCTGGAGTACAATGAGCGCCACATTATAGTGCCCACTTTAATCGCATGTCGTTTATTCTCAATACTACATTATATTCATATGTTAAAATTAAAATTGCGAAATAAGACATTCCTTGGAAAAACTGCCAAAATCATTATTTTCGGGGAATCTGGCAAAATAGTTTTTTTTTAGAAAAAGCAGTCAAAATAGTTAAATAACTAGTTCTTAGGTAAATAACTATTTTATGTTGCCCTAATAAGTAAATACTACCAAACTTGCTAAATTTATCTAGTATAGTCAAAAAGTTTTCCTTATGTATTGAATATATATCCAAATGTAGTATTTCTAAAGGTCTATCGGGGCTCTCTGTAACTTCGTACTTAATAGGTTGTTTGTTCCGTTCGTACTTGTTTTCAAGGCAAATTGTACAATTGTTGATAACACGAGTTATTTGCGTTTTCATATTGGGAGGGTTTCAGTTATACCTCTGTGAATTGACTTAATATGGTATTCCCTGATGATCTTCTCCTGTTCGTCTACGTTTGTGATATCTTTAACTTGTGTCATGCAACGGATGAGCTTTATTCCACTGTTACTGAAAAATTTTGAATAGGCAGATTGCACCGATTTGAAGGTGTCGTTATCCGTTAATATTGCTGTTAAATTTTTAGGGTGTGTGTACTCTTTGAGAATGTTGGTAATGATATTTTCATTATCTATGTCGTTACGGCGAATTGTATGTCTTCGTTTGTTTTGAAATATAACCTTAAAACTGGTGTGTGGTTAAGATAGATTACTGTTTTTTTCTAATATGAGTTGGTTTGAAAAGTTGTTTAACGGGCATTCAGACATGGGGATACCGTCATTAAGTTGTTCCTGTGCAGAATGGATTGTGGATGTGGTGGAAATGTCAAGGTTTCTGGAAGTATTACTTTCAGTTAAGTTGATTTCAATTCTGGATAATGCGTCGGCATTTGTGTTTTGTTTTCCTTTTTTATAAATCACTTCGTATTCAAACTCTTCTAATTTTAAGCGCCAACGGACTAATTTGGAGTTGGGTTCTTTTAAAGAAAAAAGCCAGGTTAGGGGTTTGTGGTCTGTAATAATTTTAAATTTCCTACCAAATAGGTAAGGCCGAAAGTACTTGGTAGCCCATATTATGGCTAAAAGTTCCTTTTCTATAGTGCTGTAGTTTTGTTCAGACTTTGTAAGAGTGCGGCTGGCATAGCAGATGGGCCTATCTGAGCCTATAGGGCCTTGAGAGAGCATGGCTCCTAGTGCCACGTTGCTAGCGTCCGTAGTCAAATTGAAGGATTGACTAAAGTCGGGGTATTGGAGGATTGGAGAATTACAGAGCAAATTTTTACAATTATTGAAACATTCTACGTACACTGAATTCAGGATAATTTCTTTTCCTTTTCGTAAGCATTCGGTAAGAGGCTTCGTTAGGTTGGCGAAGTCTTTGACAAATTTCCTGTAGTACCCCAGGAGACCTAAGAACGATTTTATTTCTTTTTGGGTTTTAGGTATTGGGAAGTTTTGA
This sequence comes from Thereva unica, assembly GCA_949987705.1. NCBI lineage: Eukaryota > Metazoa > Arthropoda > Insecta > Diptera > Therevidae > Thereva > Thereva unica. The sequence goes on from OX465281.1 coordinate 79,573,750, forward strand.
ATGGCCTTTATTTTTTCCGGATTTGGTTTTACACCCTCTGGTGTAACTACATGGCCTAGAAAGGCAATCTCCTTGTGGAGAAATTCTGATTTGTCTAATTGTATTTTAAAGTTAGTGTTTCTTAGTTTTTTGAAAACGGCCGAAAGATTTTCTAGATGCTCCTGTAAGGAAGTCGAAAAGACGATAATGTCGTCCATGTAAACCAAACATTTTGTACCTTGGAGATCCTGTAAGACATTATCCATGACACGTTGAAATGTCGAAGGAGCATTTTTAAGCCCGAAGGGCATGCGGATATATTCGAAGTGTCCATTATCTACCGTAAAGGCTGTTTTAGGAATATCCTCTGCTTTAACTTCGATTTGGTGGAACCCGGAAGCGAGATCCAATGTGCTGAAGTATAGGCATTTCCCAAGTTTATCTAGGATCTCAGAGATATTGGGGATGGGGTACCTGTCATCTATGGTCTTTTCATTTACCTTTCGGTAATCCACAACAAGTCGCCATTTTTTCTTGCCAGAGGCATCTGCCTTTTTTGGGACAATCCATATTGGAGAGGACCATGGGGAGTAGGATGGACGGATGATATCTTGATTCAACATTTCGTCGATTTGCCTCTGAACCTCTTCCTTGTGTATTTGGGGATAACGGTAAGACTTTGTGTAGACAGGTATGTTGTCTTTCGTTCTTATTTGGTGTTTCACCTGATTTGTGAATGTTAAATTGTCACCTTCCTGAAAGAAAATGTCTTCGAATTGGACACATAATTTGATAATTGCTCTCCGTTCTTCGTTGTTTAGGTGGTCGACACGTATCAAATCTGCTATTCTCCCGTTGGTGTTATTGTTGTTGGGGTTATTTGTGATGCAAAAGTTATGAACTTCTGCATACTGGTTGTGATGAAATGGTTCAACTTTTATAGGTTGTTCTATAATAAGGTTCTCTGAAGAGTTTGACAAGTTGGTAATTTCCACAAGAGAAGACCATTCTTTAGCTTTATATATGCCTTCGGAGATCACTAGATTTTTATTTATTAGTGTAGGCTTGATGTAGATACTACCATCTTTAATATCAACAGGTAAATGACAAATGAATTTACATAATGGCGGAAGATTATATAGCCTTGACATAAGATTAGGTTTGTAGAGTAATGGTATCCGAGTTCTTTTAGACTCCAAAATTGAGTTGACTAAGTCTATCTTGCATCCTAACTGTCTCATCATTTGCAGACCTATAAGTCCATCGAAGTAATTATGGAACTTGAAAAGTAAGAATTTTAAGTTTTCACCAGTTTCGAATTCTACGAGGCCTTTCAGAGTGATCTGTCTGTTTACATAGTGTGTATTAAATGCGGTATTGACTTCTATAGGTGTTATGTTCTCTACCAAGAAGTCAGGGTTAATCAAGTTGGGATTTATAAATGACAAGTTACTGCCAGTGTCGATAAGAATTTTGAGAAGACTGTTGTCGGCGGCTCTGATGTGTATGTATGTTAGAACAGAGGAATCGTTACTATTTATGTTCAGGTATTCGGTTCGGGGTCTGAGGCGATTTGTGGAAAATTTTGTGTAGGTGACTCAATGAGCTCTTCGTTTGGTCCTTGGTACCAACTGTCAAGATCCCGGTAGTTGTTATCTGGATTATTGTTGGAAGAAATTTCTGTAGCTATGTTGTCAAAACCATAATTTTGCGCATGTTCTGGCTCAGAGTAAAAGGATTCTTCTGAGATGAAGTTTAGGTTACCAGATGGATGGGGGTGTTTCTTCGTACAAACATTGTATTTCCACTTGAGATATCCATTGGTTCTGGTTTTTGATATAAATTGTGAAGACCGTGGGGTGGTGCCTGGCTATTAACTTGCTGGTTATATTGGCCATATCGAGAAATTTGTTTTGATTTAGGATAATTGTAATCAAGTCCACCGTTAGAAGTATTAGAACGATTTTGGTTCAAGATTATGGGTCTATTGCCCTTCGGTTGATCTAGTTTTTGTGATTGAAAGGGTATATTCGGCTTATGGCTGGGGTTCACGTAAAAGGTATTTTGTTTGTACTGAGGCAATATGGGCGGTGATTTCATAAAAGAGGGTTGTGGTCTTGTTGGATATGAATTTCTTAGGTAGTGTGTGTTCTGTTCTTGTAAACAATAATTGAGGGCCTCTACTAATGAAGTAGGCCTCATAGCTCTTATAGTTGAGCCCATAGGTTCCCGAAGACCCGAGAGGAATGTGTTTAAGCACATTTCCTTGTAAAGCTTCTGTTTGGAAGCAATTACGTTTGCATCGGTTTCATGCATATTAATATGGTTAGTCATTGTGGATAATATTTCTATAATTTTTGAATAGTATTTCTCTACGGTCTCTGGGCCTTGTCTAAGTTGATGTAAGTCGCGGATAAGGCAAGTTTCGTTACGTTTATCCGAGTAATGGGTGATCAGGTTGGTTTTTATATGTTCCCAGGTTACGGATGTGCCGTACATGTTGAGTACTTCATTGGCTTCACCAGTAACTTTATTCCTAATTGCCCTTATCAAGAGTGTCGCGTAATTAGTACCGTCGATTTCCCGAAGTAAGCCTAAAATTTCCTGGACATTACTTATAAAATCGTAAAGGGTACGTGGGTTACCGTCAAATGTGGGTAGATCTTTTATTGCATCGGGGATTTTTAGAGAATTAAATATGTCTGCGGTGTTTACGCATTTTTTAACACCGGATGTATTTGACGAATCGTTGTTCATTTTTACTTGGCTTGATTAATAAACTTCCTAAATATTTATTATTTATTAATTTGAATTAACAAAACACTTTTTTTCTTTCTATTCTCTACTAAAGAAATGTAATTTTCCCTTGAATCTAATACACTAAAATTTATTTATTATTTATTTTGTTTTTTTTTTTTTTTAAGTATATGTATTTACTGAAATCTAATTCTACTGGAATCAATGATCCTGTATTCCTCAGAATCTGACTCGGTTTTATCCCTATAATTTAGGGAGAGTTACTTGCTCCACTTGTTCTAGGTTTAGGACTAGGTGTTTAAGGGATTTAACGAATATATGTATTAAAACAATAGACTCACCAGATAATTAACACGATGGTCCAAAGGTATATATTGTGATGATTATGCGCCATCTGTTTGTCGAGAGAATGAATCATCGATTGTCGGTTGTTGTCTGAATTAAGAATTTATGTACTAAACTAACGAGCGATAAGCGAAGACAACTTCAAGCTGGTCGAAACTTAAGGAAATAAGAACCTACCACAAGGAACCAGAAAACGAAGGTTCCAGAAAGTAGACAAAGGTGGAGCTGCCTATATAAAAGCGCCTGGCAGCCGCTATCGAGTCAGTTTTGATTACAAAGGCGATACAAGTGTTTTAAAGTGAGAACAGTGAAAAGTAGTGAAATAAAAAGCGATAATTAAAATTGAATAGTGCGAAATATTAAATTTGCTAGTGATTATAGTGAACTCTAAGAATTGTGTTTATTTTTAAATTGTGTTTGGTTCGTAATAAATAAGTTTTGTTTGGATAATTAAAAAGTGTATTCCTTAATTAATCCTACGAATCCGTTAAGCCGTAAAAACGTAACAATATTCATTATAGTAGGTCCTTGAAGCCAAAAGATTGAAATCCACCAGGTCTGTTGATGATCCTGTGCTCCTAGCCAATTTCCAAATATCAATTTAAGCACTTAATTCAGCAATCCACTGATAGCTATTAATTTGGAACTGATAGCTTTTATTTCCACTTTTAAACCGCAAATTAGTACCGGCAAATCCACTAAATACCGATGTTCTCTCGATACGAAGACACTTTTTTCGAGCACTTCCGAATTTGCAACAATTACTAATAAGTTGCTTATTTTGGATTATTTTAATCCCAAAACCGACTGCGCCAGTTATAGTCTATAAAAAAAATCCTCAAAGTAGTTTTAATTTTTAACTTTTATTCATTAATTTTAACGTTTTAAAAGACCGAATACAATTTTTTAAAATTTTTTAAACTTTTTCTTTAACTTTTTAAATTTTTAAAAGACCGGATAACAATATTTTAATTGACGTCCTAAGTAGATCAAGTAGTGAGCAAGACTGACTACTTGGTCTCACAAGACTTCCATCTTCACGATAGATAAAAATGCTTACAAGACGCATTCATTATTTTCTTGGAACTTATTCTGCACTTACTTAGTGCTGATATTGAAAACAATTTGTACTTAGTGCTGATAAAAATTATTGGAATGAAATATAATAAGTATGCATTGCTTTAAAATTATTAGGAATGAAAAATAAGATGAATTTGTATACATACATTGTTTTAAAATTATTAAGAATGAAAAATAATATGAAATTGTATGCAAATAAGATGAAATTACTAAGGGTTAGTAGACTAAATTATGTTAGTTGTTGTTGTTGTATGTTACTCGCGCGTCTTTTTTCTTCATGATATTTCAAAGAATGTTCTTTGTTTTTAACGTGTTTTTAATTAATGTTTGCTTTTAACCTGAATGCTTAATCAAAAAAAGAATAATATATTCTTAAAGCTCAGGATTTTATCTTTCATTTTATATATTTAATAATTTTTTTAAGCTTAACTTTAAGTTGCAGGAATCAGTTTTATAAAAATCAGTGAAAATCTTAGAAATTATAACTTCCGGTCAACTTTTCTATGAGAAAAAAACAATAAAATTAAGAACTAATGACTTCCTTAAAAAGCTTAGAGTGTCCTCTTTAAAATGCTTTTTTTGTTTTTGGTGGATTTTAGGCAAAGATATTTCATTTTTCCCCGAACGCCTCGCTTGAATATTTGAATTCTGGGATTTGGCGCGCGTCAAATTTTCGAACTCGCTTTCTTATTTGTAATAATTTTTTATAATAATAAACAAACATTTTTTAATAAGTTATAACATAGCTTTTAGTAGAATTTTCCGCTCTTTCACGTGGGTTAATTAGTTTTTCGATTTTTCTTTTCTTTTTCGAGATATAACGCGAAAACCACATTTTCGAATTTGTTTTCGAAATTGTGAAGTTAGCATACACTTTAGAGCAGCAAAGGTTTTTTTTATTGTGTTCTACACCCTAAAAAGTACCTATGACCCAATTTTCAGCGATATCACATTTTGTGCTGGCTTTCAGTCTAAATTTGACTCTTAGGGTAAATAAGAACGTCTTAAGCATTTGCTTTATTAAGTTCATGCTTGAGCATTTGCTTATGGAAATGCTTAAGGAGCGACTGTGAATCGAAGCTACACCTTAAGTAAGCAATTGCTTAAGCAAGAACTTTGAATAAGCACTGACTAAGAATACCGGCCTTAATTCCTATATATAAGTGATACTGTTGGATCTGTGTGATCCACAAGAAAATATACAACAATTATGGTTACTAAACCTTTATTAATAATTGTCTCTTACACAGAAACCGTGATACACGACAATTGATTAAAGAGTAAAACCCAGACAGCTTTGCAGTGCTGAAGGTGAAGCTGAAGGCTTCTTCTTCTTGACAGATTTTGATTATATCTGTTTTAGTGTTGCCAACTATGTATCGATGTCGGTTGCTAACATCTCCCCCCTAAAAGAGCTCGTAGTCCCTCAAGTAAGCTGGTGTTTTATGCGCTCGTTTAGCTGGTCTGTAGACTGGAGTTGGCTCGGTATTTTTACTAATATCGGCGGTTGTTGACATAATTCCAGGTTCGGCTGGTGGCACCTCTCTGGTTGGTATCTGGTGTGGTTGGATCTCAAAAACGTCAATTAATGTGTTGAAAAGTAATTGGGAATCTGCCATTGTAGGTCGCTCTGTCGTCCTGGGCAGAATTTCGTCAATATGAGAACGAATGAGTTGTTTACGGCGTCTTTTGAGGTCAATGCGAATGTTATACATAACATTATCTACTCGTTCGATCACAATGCCGGTAGTCCACTCAAATTTATTTCCACTGTAGATTCTTGCATACACTGTATCACCGGCCTTGAAAGATTTTATCTTGCCTCCGTGCTTCCGGTTGTATTGCATCTCGGCGTACTGTTGTATTATAAAACAACACTCTTTTATTTCTTTTTTGTTGTTTAAACTTTCATATATCACTGGGGTTTTTTTTCTTTATTTACTGAATGATTTCACAATTGTTATAAAAAAAACATCACTCACAATAATTATTTTTGAGCACAATTTTATTTTACTTTCTCTTAGCTTTAACAAACAATAAAATAGATATTTCAATTTATCATTATTTAATTTTTTTTTTGTTTTTTATATTTATTAGTCACAATGTTTTTTATATTTACTAGTCACAGCAAAAAAATTGTTTTTTACTTTTATTTATTAATTTTAAATTTTTATTATCTGTTTTTTAACTTAATGAGTTTTGTACTGGCAGCCGCCACGGTGCCGAAGCAACCGCCACGGTGCCAGCGTGTCCACCACCGACCGCGTTTTTTAAATTATTTTTATTAATTATGATGCGCCGCGATCGAAGTTAAAATCTCTCTAGTTAAAGACTCTCTTTGTCCGCCCGCCACGGATCAAAGTTGAAGCAGTCCTTTTAAAAATTCGGGGCGCGCCTGCCGGTCAAGGGTTTAGACAACACTCTTTACGAAGGGTGGCGACGCGCCCGCCGCGCTTGACCGTTAAAACAACACTCTGACTTAGAACTTTTAGATTAAAATTTTCATAATTCGGGGACGCGCCCGCCGCGGATGGTAGTTCAAAAAACACTCAATTAATTAAAATCGCCACCCGCCGGTGGTGGCAAGGAAAATTTGACCACAGGCTGGGAGAAACGCGCCCTTGAACTTTTTCCCACCTGCGCAATTTGCTTACCGCGCGTTTCTCACGCGGCGCATTGCAAATTGCGCTAGATCGGGTGGGTAAAGTTACGTTCCTCCCGTGGATGTCTTTTTTGTTTTTTAAGGGCCAGAAAAGCTTGTGAAAAATAAACGCGATCAGGTTGCGTCTGAGAATATTTCGTTTGTTGAAGTGGATTTTTGTCTTTGAATAGAGAAGATAAGGAACCGAAAATAGCGTACATGTACACGGATTTGAGGGAAGCACTTGGGATCAAGAAATTTTCTCTCTAATTCTCTCCCTCCACTTTAACCACAACAACAAAATACATTCACTTTAGCCACGATAGGCGTAGTGAAATTTGTTCAGGTTTTGCGAAGGGTCTGCTTCAAACATTTAGCCAAATGAAGCGTTCTCACCGAGATGGTTGCTGAGAAACGATATCCTTCCCGGTTTTTGAATGAATATAACACAGCCACTGACCGGGATTGACACAAATACGTAAAGAATGCTATGCATTAGTGCCAAAATGCTTCTCCGTGTTTAATAATTTGCACTTCCTCGTCTTCTCTATTCAGAGATTTTTGTACGTTGAAGATTTGTCCGTTAAGGAATTTTGTACATTTGAAAATGGAAATTAGATAATTATTTTCCGTTTAGGATTTGTTGTTCACAGGGAACTCATATTGCATCAAATTCATTGCGAATTTGATGTAAAAGGCTCCCTGTATGAAGGGATAAGAGAATTTGTCTAAGGATCTCGTTTCTCACCGAGACCTTTAGAAATTCTGTATGTAACACTGTTCCTGAAGTTCTGTGCTAGGTGCGGATATCCTTGGTGGAAGCAGGAGGTCCAACGTTGTACGTATTCGACGTCCGATGAAAAGTTATGATGGAGACTTCCCATCGACTGCACTGCGATTTGGTGTTGCACGGTACGTTGTCAGAAAAGGGTCGAGTTGTTTTTGAGGTGTTTCTTCCCCCTCGAGTTTTTTAAGTGCGCGTTTGAATGTGTCGACAAACCGCTCCGCTTGGCCATTCGACTGTGGATGGTACGGTGCGGTTCGTGTATGTTGAATAACGCGTTCTTTGCAGAAGTTTTGGAGCTGCGCGCTTGTAAACTGTGTTCCATTATCGCTGACGATGACTTCAGGATTCCCAAATCGAGAAAACAAGTTGGATGAAAAATCGGTAGTGTATGATGTGGTGATTTCATTTGTTGCACCTATTTCTGGCCATTTGGAGTAAGCGTCTACAACAATGAAGTAAAATCTGCCTTTTACTGGACCGGCAAAATCGATGTGTATCCGTGTCCATGGTCCTGCTGGTTGGTGCCATGAGTGAAGCGGCACGCGAGTTGGTGATTTGCTGGTTTCCATACATTTGTAGCAATGACGTACATATTTGTTTGTCTATATTAGGCCAGTAGACGAAACTTCGGGCTAGACTCTTCATTCGAACTTGTCCTGGGTGATCTTGGTGAAGTCGTTGAAGTATTTGGTGCCTGAAACATTGTGGAACAACTACTCGATCGCCAAACATGAGGCAATGGTTGGAAACTGAGAGTGATAATTGACGAGCGTGATATGGTTTAATGTCACTAGTAATCTCAGCTTTGTTTGGCCAGCCATTTTGCAAATAATTAATAACACTTTACAGTGTTGTCGATTTTTCTGTTTCCCGAATAATATCAGCATGCGTCAACGGAAGTGTAGATATTGCTGTGAACAATGTTGATCGAATCTCTTCTTCAAGTGTGATGGACGCGTCGATGATGTCTTCTTCACTTGGGTGGTGCTTGTCGATTAGTCTTGATAAGATATCTGCATGTCCAAAGTTATTGGTTTGAACATATTCAATGATGAAGTCATAGGCTTTAAGTGTTAACGCCCATCGCTGGAGGCGGTTTGTGGTGTAGACTGGAATTCCCTTTTTTTGAACCGAAAATCGCGAAAAGTGGTTTGTGGTCCGTCTGAAGTATGAACCGTCGTCCGTACACCATTCGGTGAAATTTTGTGACTGCAAAAATAAGAGCAAGCCCCTCTTTTTCAATTTGGCTGTAGTTTCTTTCGGCGCTGGTGAGTGTTCTTGATGCGTGGTATATTGCTTTGATTGACCCGTCCTTGAATCGATGTAATATACATGCACCTATGCCATTGTTAGATGCGTCACCCGCTACTATTAGTTCATGAGCTGGGTTATATTGCGTGAGAAGCAAATCCGACTGGAGAATCTGTTTAAATGTTTCGAAGGATTGCTGGCACTCTGGGGTCCAGGACCATTCCGTGTCTTTTTCAGCAACTCGTTGAGAGGATGGCGTAACTCATGCATCTTCACATATTAACTGTAAAAATTTATGGCACCTAAGTATGCGCGGAGTGTGGCCAAGTCGGTCGGTGCTGGCATTTTTGCAACAGCTAGTGTCTTCGCTGGGTTTGGGCGTATGCCGTTTCGGTTAATGATATGGCCTAAATATTCAAGCTCGTTCATTGCAATGGTGCATTTTTCGGCCTTTATAGTGAATCCAAACCGCTTGATGCGCTCGAAAAGTCGTGACAAATTCCTGTTATGGTCTTCGATGCTATATTCAGTTACTAGGATGTCGTCCAGGTACTTTGATGTTCCCGTAAGTCCTGATATCATCATGTCGATGACTTGCTGGAAGGCACCTGGTGCAACTTTAACACCAAATGGAAGGCGACTATACCGGAACAGACCTCGGTGTGTGTTGATTGTCAGAAGCTCACGGGAGTTTTCGTGTACCTGGATCTGAAAGAAAGCATCTGATAAATCAATGAGGCTAAATACCTGGCAGTTGGATAGTTTGATGAATATTTCCTCTGGGGTTGGTAGCGGATACGGATATGGTTCCAAAACATTGTTGAGTCCAGTTGAGAAATCGGCATATATGCGTGTTGAGCCATTTGTTTTGCGTACTGCAACGATGGGTGCAGCCCCCTTTGAATACTCGACTGGGTAAATGATGCCTAGTTCTTGGAGTCGGCCGAGCTCCTTGTCTATTTCAGCGACTACTGCAAATGCCACTGGTCGTTTGGGCCGGAACACTGGTTGAGATCCGGGCTTTACTCGGAGTTCGAGTGTCATGAAAAAAACATCTGAGAATCGCGATATGATGCTGTCGACGATACGTTGACTAGCGGCTGGAGCCACTGCTGTTGTTACTGCTTTGCAGATCGAGCTGATGGGTGTTTCCCAAAGATCAAGTTCATCCATCCAATCGATACCAAGAAGGTTCAGATTCTTAAATGGTGTCAGATAGCAGGTGCTCCTGAATGATCTCTGGTCAAATTTGACGGTACACTGAAATTCTGAAATGATTTCAAGAGGATCGCCTGAAGCGTTTCGGACTGACTGGGCGCTTGGCTGACATTTTGGTTTGCCAATCTTTCTCCAGGTCTCTTCACTAATTAATGTGATGTCCGATCCGGTGTTAATTTGTAGTTCACACTCTATGTTGTTGATGAGTATCTTGATATACTTCCGCCTGTCCTTCGCATGTAACTGGTCTACGCGCGTGATGACGTTCACGTACGTGGACGATGTTTTCTTATCTTATCCTTTGATTTGTAGCAATACCCATCTTTGTGGCCCTTGTACGCACAATCCCCTACGTGACCTTTGTACGCACAATCCCGAGAGTAGTGCCTCTCCCCACAAAACCAACAAGGGGTTTTAGGCGTTACCTTTTTATTAACGCTCTTCTGTTGGGTTGGGTTTTGCTGCTTCTTGTGATGCCTTTGTTTGTGATGCTGTTGTTTAGTATTAGTTGCTTTATTACCTCTCAATGCCGGACGATGATTGTGTTGGACAGCACTGACATTATTTGTTTCTATGAGGGCGGTATCATTCTTTAGTCTGGAAATACGATGACATTCAGTAACTATACTCTGGAGAGTGATGCTGGCTGCAGTTGGTCCATCTATGGTGGAAAGCAGTTTTGTTCGGATGTCCGCGTACTGGTGCGACTGTAATCCACATATAAACATAAGGCACTTAAACTGGTCTGGTGTCAGCTTTGCCAACTTAAATTCTTCACAGGATTTGTTTACGTTCGCGGCATACTCATTGAAATCTTGTAGCTCTGTTTTTAACAATTGTAAACATCTGTATCGCAAACTAAACAAGGATTCCTGTCGTCCAAAATTATTTTTCAGACGCCCCCTGTGTCGTTGAACGATATGTCTGGGGGGGTTTGTGGCAGGATTGAGTTAGTATAGAGTTGGTGACATCGTGTGCTCAGCTTCCTGAGTGGTAATCGAGTTTTTGCTTCATCGGAGAGATTGACTGCATCTTCGGTGAAAACGCTTTCATAGCATGAATACCATGCCTCAAATGTAATATTATTTTCAGGCGAGAACTCGAACTCTGAAATACTTTGGCCTAAACTCTCCATGAGGAATTCCATATCTGTGGGTGCAGCCGATGGAGCGTTAGGATTGGGGACCCTATTACTACCACTCAATGTTGTTGCTAACTGCTTCAGGAATTCCTGCTGAGACTCCTGTTGGCTTTTTATAAAGTGAAAAAGGCTTGTATTTAATTCCTCCATATTTTTTTTCACACACACATTTGTTTATAGAGTTAGTCAAATACGTATTAAAATTTTGTTGAGTTACGCACACATCTATGGCATTCTTTTACCAAGCAATTTTTCTTTTGTTTTAATAATACACGGCATACAATTGCATTAATTTAGCCGGCCTGATGAATTTTTATTATGCCCACAATGTCCACTCTCAAGTTTGTTTTACTTGTTTATTGAGAAATTTTTTTTTCATCAGCTGCGTCTATGGAGACGAATTTCTTCAGAAAATGGCGGCACGCAATTGTTAATTTATTGAGTACTAATGTATCCCATCCTCGTCGCCACTGTTGGATCTGTGTGATCCACAAGAAAATATACAACAATTATGGTTACTAAACCTTTATTAATAATTGTCTCTTATACAGAAACCGTGACACACGACAATTGATTAAAGAGTAAAACCCAGACTGCTTTGCAGTGCTGAAGTTGAAGCTGAAGGCTTCTTCTTCTTGACAGTTTTTGATTATATCTGTTTTAGTGTTGCCAACTATATATCGATGGCGGTTGCCAACAGATACAGATCAATATGGGACATGAGCCAACAATCAAAACATGCTACAATAGCTTGAACTAAGGCTTATATAAGTGTTGAACACCAATATGAGACTTCGATATAAGAAATAATATTTCATATCAAGACTAAATTTTATTCTCGGAGCATATTATATGATTCTCCATTATATCGGGGCCTCGGTAGCCTAGGGAGTAAGGCATCTGGCTACTATCCCAGAGGTCCCGGGTTCGAATCCCGGCCAGCCCCACGGTCCTTCGCCTTTTCCACTTTCCCACCTACATAAGTTTCCTTCGTTCTTCTTCCCTCGTTACATTCCTGATTCCTTCTGTCATAGCCTTAGTTAGCCCTTCCCCGCTTCAACAAAGCGCATGTCATCGGTTGGTTGATGAGATTCAACTCGTTTCAGGAGGCATAACACTCCAGCGAGTTGTTTCTCGATGCCCCGATGACAAAGTCGCCAGTAATGGTTGGGAGTAGGTGGACTGCAAAATATCGCTGGTAGGTTGTGACAGTTCCTTTCTTCCCCGACTAGAGCTGCTGTTCGACATTGCACTCTATATGTGAAGAAAATAGATTGTCGACACAGTATAAAGGACGTTTCCTGTGACTCTTAGTCTTTCACATAAAAAAAAAAAAAAGAGCCTAGCGGTATTCCCTGAGAACACTGTGAGAACAATATCTGGCTTTATATAGGACCTTAAGTGCGCAAGAATTGTTCCCTAGAAGATCTTGGAGGTACATATAGGAATAAAATTGTTTGTTGGGCTAGAATCAAAACCAACTTATCAACGACAAACAATACGGCTTCCGACAAAACAGACCCACTTTTGATCTTTTGGTTTGCCTTACAGAACACCTCAACCGAAGTTTGCATGGATCTGGTGAATCTAGTTTGGTTGCTTTGTATATCTCCAAGGCTTTTGATAGAGTATAGCACTCAGCCTTGTTAGCTAAACTCAAAGCTATTGAAATTGACTCGCTTCTGTATAAGTGGGTTGAGAGTTTCCGCGATGGAATGACCACATATTCCAAATCGCCAAACAAGCATTCCAGTGCTTGGGATTTCTTAAGAGGTGCAAGTTTCTCCTCCAGCCATCGGCCCGTGCTGTTATTTATAAATCCTACACTCTTCTCGAATACAACTCCCTCGTTTGGGGTGGCGCTCCAATAACCACCTTGGTATGGTTAGATAAGGTCCAAAAAGGGCCCTTAAATTAATTGATGACGATACCGCTTGCTCCACCATCGACCCCCTGAGCCAACGTAGGAAGGTAGCAGCACTGACAAAATTTTATCGCTACTATCATAGTGACTGTTCCTCTGAGTTAAACGCTCTCCTGCCTCCACGGTAATCTTATGCAACACCAGGGCCTATACTGAAGACGAAGACGAAACGAAATGAAAACGAAACTGTTTTATCAAAATGCTACCTTGGAAGACGATATCGTCTCGTTTTCTTCTAAATAAACGATGATATATTTGTAATCGTCTTCGTTTAGACGTTAGTGGGTGGTTTCAGACGTTGAGTCATTTAGCTGTTGTTACAACGTTCCACCGTTTCACACGGTTCCTGTTGCAATGGGAACATTTTTTCTATCTTTACAAGGGGTTGTTGATGTGTGTGTATTCCTGTCGATATTCTTCTTCTTTACTATTTTAAATTCTCCGAGCTGCTTTTAGACATTTTAATCTATTAGATCTATAAAACAACGAGTTTGCGGTCGTGTCCAATTGTCTGCCATTTTTATTTCAAATTAATAACAGAAACCGCTTTTTTTAAAATTAACGAATGCCAATTCATTGGGAAAAATGAAGAAGAAGATAAAAATGGTCATGTGCAAGTGTTAGTATTCAAAAGTTTTCAACCAAAAATTTTTGTGGGAAAAGTTTACAACACCTCCTTCCCTTTCCTTCACCTCTCTCTCCTAAAAAATCGGTTTTACAACGTTGTTATCACATCAGGTCTGAAACCCCCCAGTGCTTGTTAAATTGTATTTTGGGATTGTTAATTATTTTGATAGCTTTAATTTGTTTTGCATAATAGGTCAAAATTTACAAACGCAAAGCAATACGAAATTATCGTCTCCAGGAGTAGGAAATATATTTTCGTCTCGTCTCGTTATTACAGGCCCAGATTAGCCCACTCATCTCATTCCCTCCACCTGCATCTCCCACGCACTCAACAAGATATGAATTCGTTTGTAAATAGAACAACTCGACTCTGGAATAATCTCTCGAAGTATTTCCAAGAGTTCAAATGAAGGGTTCATCATCACCTTCTTCAATACCCCCTGTACCATTAACCCCCTCCCCCTCCTCCGTACTACGCTTACTGCTATACATTGCACCATGACGTGACAAATGACATGGCGGACTGGTAGTACAAAGGATGACTCCTGCGCTTAGCACTACAACATAAATAAAATCTAGCTCGCATAAATCTGAGCCCTCCACCGCCCAGCGTTTCGAGTGATCCCTTTATGGCCCGTTTTGGCCGTGTTTGCGCAAGCATCAATTTCAGGACTGCTTTTTTGGTGACGTCATTATGCTTGCGCGTCACATACAGCCCGACGGCAGGCGGACGGGATTCCCCGTAAAACATAAACGAAAAGGGTGGATAATAATTAAATAATAATTAAAAGCACATTTTACGTAACGCGTTGTTCGAACCCCGTTCGCCCGCCCCTGTAACGCATCATAACGTTTTACCACCCCCCTCCCACCCCGTTACATATTACTTGAACGCTCCCAAAGGACGCAGAGTATAGCCTTTAGGAATGCCCGAAATTAGCCAAGTAAACAGCTGCACAGAACGTCATAAAAACTATGTGGTAAGATCGGTTGATGCATAGAAGAAAGTGGAAGAGGCGCTAAATTGATGACTTTAACGAGGGCATAGTGTGTCCCTTACACAAAAAGATCCTATATCTTCCAGCAACTATAGAGGAATAACGCTTTGAACACAACATGCAAAGCATTTTCACGTGTACTTTATAATACTGCAACATTAATGCGGTTTTCGTCCGGAAGATCCACAACAGACCAGCTATTTGTACTCAAAGAAACCCTAAAAAGCTGTTGAATTTAACATAAACATCAACATGTTATTCATCGACTAAAATTACACTTACGCTAGGGGTGGCCCGTAATGGAGCAGCTCGGAATAACTAAACACTTTGTAGAATTGACAAAAATCTCGATACAAGGTGTAGAATCAGAATTGATGGTGAATGGGGCTATTCAGACACTGCCATAAGTGTGCTGAGCAAAACCGGTTTTATTCAACCTCTCGGAACACACACGGGGCGTAATTGTGTTTAGAACATTTGAAAGCTTTACAGGAACGTTTAAATGTATTGTAAATAAAATGCACTTGTCAGACAAAAACAGAGCTAAAGAAAACAAGAGATAGAAGTAACATTTTATGTACATGTGTGTAGGTTTTCACGCGTTTGCTTTTGCGTAAAAAATGTTTCGTTAAGTTCTTCCGCTCCCTTCCCTCTCTCATCTATAAAACCGGTTTTACATGCCCAATTACCCCGAACCCCCAAAACAAATATGAGGAACCCTCCAACTGGCATGTATTTTACTCTTAACTGGCGGCTTTTGGATGCTCCTGATTGTTATTCAATGTGGTCTTAGAAAAAAACAGTAAGAGACGCAACGACTAACACAGCGGGTGTATCTTTGATAGGTTATTGCAAATATTAGCCCTTGCTGACGATGGCCTTTTTCATAATTGCGTGGTTGCTTGCCTGCTTGCATGCATCCTTGCAAAAGAGCAACTGTCAGGTAAATCAGTTGCGCAATCTAGAAACTTTGCATTTTTGAATGAAAGCAATCAGCTGTCAAAAATATATGTTAAATTTGACGTTACAAGCACAAAAGTTTTTTCCCTTCATTTTCTGAGTTTGTTTACCGCTGAAAAATAATACGAAAAATGGATCGAGAAAATGTGATTAATGTTATTGTCAGTTTGTAGATAGATAACTCGGCTTCATTAGATCCGGTCCGAAAATTTGAAACTTCACAGCGAAAAAGAAGTATAAATTATGTGTCTTGTTTAGCTCGTTAATCTCTCGTTTAAAAGAACTTTTATCCTTGGGGTGCTCCAAACCTCTTCTTCATTATTTTCGCTATAGAATACATAATAATTTCAATAATAATTTAAATTAAAATAAAACACCCTAATAATATCGAAAAAACTGAAAATCTTCTGCCAAAATTTCACTTTTGACACTTTTCTTCTTTAATCAGATAAGCATGTGTACAAAAATTGTTGCAAGATTTGCGCAGACCTGTCAAGCAGGTTGCAGTTTTGAACAAATGATAGTTGCACATTTGCTTTTTTGAATACCATGCAAATGATCGATTTGCGCAACCATGCAATTATGAAAAGGGCCGATATTGCTATCCTTGGAAGATCATTTGAGAGCATGAAGGAGAACTTTGTAGCACTTGAGAAAGCCGCAAAAAAATCGGGTTGGAAACAAACGAGCAGAAAACAAAGTATATGTGCACAAAAAACACCAGAAGCAGCAGACAAAATATGACGATCGACACCTACAATATCCAACCTCCAAGCAGTGGATGAATTCGTGTATCTAGGCATGGTTATAACAAAAGGAAATGACACATCGGCCGAAATCAGAAGACGAATCATCTCATCTGACGTCCAGAAGTATTTCAAGGAATCACTTGGCACTTTACACGACATTAGCTGCGATCCATTGGGCGACTTTTTTACTCACGAGCACATTACCAATGCAACACGATTTTTGACAATGAAAACATAAAGAGTGCGTTCCGTAATATACTGGGAGCACTGCGGCAGCACTACCAGTAGTAGTTTTGTCGTTCCGTTTTCACCAAACAGTGCCCTGTCGCAGTGCTCTGGGAACATTCATGACGTCATGAATATTCCCCTTTTTACTACTGGGACTACTGCTTTGAAAGAGGTAATGTTGTTGTTGTTGTTGTTGTTGTTTTCTTAATTACTAGCAAGCTAGTGTACCCAAAAAGGGTCCCTTAATGGTCCAAGCCTCTCAGCTATATTAACCATGAATTCAAGGTAATGTGCTCCCAGTAGTTTCAACAGGTTTTGACAGATGGGCATTGTGGCTGTAAAAAAATTTAATCGTGAGCAGTAAAATATGGAGGCGGAGCCAGTATACTGTGCGCTCGTTCCGTATACAAAAATGTACTGCTTAGTTCAGTATAACTTTTTTAAACGGAACGTGCTTCGCAGTGCACTGGCATGACGTCTAAAATCACAGTGCTCCCAGTATATTACGGAACACACTCAAAGTAAAATATAACCTTAAAGTAATTGTTTATTTTAACAGAGAGAATTAATGTGTCCTTTTAGAGTATGGTTTGAAATAAAAGTGGTATAATATATGGAAAGCTTAAGTAAAGAGTATGGAAAGTAGAATAATATGGAAGGAATTTATGTATGTATTTTGTATATTTTCTTTAAAACATATTTTTAAATACATAAACTTAACTTTCAAAAAGGAAAAGCCTTATATTTTTGAGTAGTTAAAACTTTGGAAAACCTGGTGTGCGTAACCTGCCCAAAAAGTAGAACAAGGGTAGTTGCGAGTAACTAGCAGCAATTTTGAGTTCTTTACCAGTCCCAGTGGATCGTAGCTACTAATAAGGCCTGTTCTACTACGAAGGAAGTGTGGACATTGAAAACGAAGCATTGGTAGGAAGATTTGAAAGGAAAATCCTTCCTTCGATCTACAAAGGAATACAGGTTGATGGCTTTTGGAGGAGAAGATATAACTCACAGTTGTATGAAATCAGTAAGATTCCAAACATTGCCCAAGTGATCAAAATAAACAGACTACGATAGATTGGACATGTCCAACGAGGTGGGGAACGGAACCCGACAAAGATAGTGCTGGGATACCGCCAGGGAAACAGCCTAAGAAAAGAAATATATATAGATAACGTCGATTATGACTTGAGACAGTTGGAAATAAGAAACTGGAAGAGTCGGGCCCTATCGAAAAGGCCCTATCATGTAACTAGCGACTGAAAAATGAACCCAAAATTGGCGTTATGTGCAGGTCTTGTTATTATCTACAATAGCGGCCTATTGTGGATATCGTCAATTTGACTTTGAGTCGATATTAACTCTTAGAATACCGGGAAGCGCGATCGCGCTCTTTCATGCATATTCGAAAAAACATTTTTTTCCAAAATTACAAAGCGTGGAATATTTCTAGTGTATAATATGCAGACAATTTTTATGCTACGGCCTTTATTTTTGAAGATACAGTGCCCGAAATTGATTTAAGTTCACCAACCACTTCTATGTTTCAGAGCATTTTCCTCAGCCCCATTTTGTTGTGGAAACCTGAATTTTAACATAGTTGCCTCTCTAGGGGTTGCGAATAAGTGTTAAAAAAATTATATCGCTAGCTCTCTTAATAACGGTAAAATGCATACCGAAAGTAAGAGCATTTCAATTTGAAGCCTTTTTAGTGCGAAATTGATTTAAGTTCAGTAGAAAAATATAAAGAAAAAAGGGTTCTTATTGCTATAAATTAACTTTATTTAATATTTAGTCGATCCTCCATTGTTTTTTATAACATGGAAAATTCTTCTTCTCATGTTCGCCACTAATGTTTGGAGCATTTCCTCCGGAATTGAATTCCAAGCTTGTTGGATGACTATTTTAAGTGATTCTACATTTCCAAATTGCCTTCCATGGGCATACACCTTCTTGACTACAATGCCCCAAAGGTTTTCTATTGGGTTTAGATCAGGAGAGCGTGCCGGCCAATCCAAAACTGGGATCTGCTGCTCCTCAAGCCACTTTAATGTAGCTCTCGCTTTGTGGATGGGTGCATTATCCTGTTGAAATGTCCAATTATCGCCATGTCCATTCTCTCCCAATACGACTAAAACATCGTCCAAAATTGCAAAGTAGTCTGCAGCACACATCCGGGTAGTTATCCAACAAATAGGACTCTTTGTACGAGCAGAAAAAGCGGCCCAAACTCACTCACTTTGCCTCCTCCAAATTTTCGGCTCCAAGGAACTTCAGGTGTTTTTTTAAGGTCATGCCAAAAGTATTGGTAGCCATCTGGCCCGTCGAGATTAAATTTTTTTTCATCAGAAAAAATAAAACTTCGCCATTCCTTGTCCCATGACATTACATTCTCTGCAAATTTAAGCCTTAGCAATTTATGCTGTGGGGATAGGATAGGAGCCGAAATTTTGGAAGAGGCACAGTGATGGTTTGGGTCGCTTTTTCTGCTCGTACAAAGGGTCCTATTTGTTGGATAAGTAGCCGAATGTGCACACTAAATTTCACTTTTGGGCGATGTTTTGGTGTCATTTGGAGAGGAAGCGCTTGGTGATAATTGGACCTTTCAATGGGATAGTACACCTATCCATAAAGAAAGAGGTACTATGAAATGGTTTAAGGAACAAAATTATCCCATTTTGGATTGGCTGGCATACTCCTACGAGTTTAAATCCGGTAGAGGATTTATGGAGAATTGTAGTCAGAAAGGTGTATGCTCATGGAAGGCGGTTTGAAAATATAGAATCGCTCAAAATAATCATTTAACATGTTTGGAATTCAATCCCGGAGGAAATGCTCCAAACATTAGTGGCGAGTATAAGAAAAATAATTTTTCCAGTCATAAAAACAATGGAGGATCAACCAATTACTAAATAAAGTTAATTTATAGCAATAAGAACCCTTTTTTCATTATATTTTTTACTGAACTTAAATCAATTTCGCACTAAAAATGCTTCAAATTGAAATGTTTTTACTTCCAATATGCATTTTACCGTCATTAAGAGAGCTAGCGATATAATTTTTTTATCACTTATTCGCAACCCCTAGAGAGGCAACTATGTTAAAATTCAGATTTCTATAACAAAATGGGGCTCAGGAAAACGCTCTGAAACATAGAAGTGTTGGGTGAACTTAAATCAATTTCGGGCACTGTATTAGCAGATTTTGAAGTTAACGTCGATTTGACACTTATGTAATCGACTTCTATTTATGTATTTATCGACCAATTTCTGCAAAAATCAACGTTCGCAGCAAGAAATTTTAATATCGAATATTTAATATTTGACGACATCCACAACAGGCCTCATAGTGTTTGGTGGTAGGAAATAAATTTTCTGATTAATATTAAAAAAATTAACATTGCAAACGTAATACATTTCATAAAAAAAATATAAATTTTCACGAAAAATTTCTTCAAAGCAAAATGAAAACTGTTCACATATATGTAACAATTGAAGGCGGGTTGTTCTGAAAAATTATATTCTAAAAGCAATTTAACACAAATTTTTGGAAGAGATTCCGATTCCGAAGAGAATGCCTTATTTTACTGGACTGTACATTTTTTAAATATTTCGGCTGGTATGTTCTCTACATCTGGAGACTTGTTCAGGCCTATTCTGAACTCCCCTGGAATTATCTTAATTTCGAAATTATAATTGCCTCTCTATTTTTGGTATTTATGAACTCCAGCGGAATGTCATATGTTTTCTACACCAAAAATTTCTGACGGAGGATTAGATATTCTCTTGTTTGCGAATTCGGTTGTATAGTGTTATGAAATCAAATAGTATAATAATAAAGAATTAATTTAATTAAAAATTTTAATTCATTTTTTAAATAAAATAAATATAAAACAATATTTTTTAAAATCATTTAAATTTAATAAATATGATTATATATGATTTTTTCACTAAAATAAAAATATAAATTCACAACAAATAATAACACATAATAACAGTAATGTTTATAATTACACTATAATATTTTATATAAATATAGTTAAAAAATATTTATGTATAGGTTTTTTAAAATGTATTTTTTTATTTTTTGTAAATAAAAATATAATTATTTATGATAAATCTATTATTGTGTTTCGTATATTGCCTCATTGCTTTGTGTTGTAACTTCTGCTTGTTTTTGGATTTTCGAAAGAATTTCTCACTAGGCAATTCATTTCACCAATTTCAGCGGAGTTCATAATACTCTTAATAATCCGCTAGAATTTTTTCTACGCCGAAATCGTAATTCCTGCGGAGTTCAGAATAGGCTTGGGTATTTTTCACTGACATATGTATAGGACATACATACATTAGTCAGTGGTATTTTTTAACTTATAGCTTCTTTTACTTCCTGTACGGTAGGTTCTGATAATCTTCAGCATTCCTGGCTCTTTCATTATTATCTAATGTGTGTCCACTATGTCCTTCTTCATATTGATCCAAGAATTTACTAACATATCACACTTTACACATTTCAAAATATAAGTGGATGTTTTTGTTAAAGCTAAATAAAACTAATAATTTTATGGGTGCTTTAACTTGATACTATTTTTGCGAATAAAAAGCGGTACAATTTCTTTAAGTCAGGCAAAAATTGATCAATTAACGAAGCCACTAAAATTATTGACGTCCAAAGAATAGCGATTTATGGTTATAGTTTGCTTCAACTCGCGTCCCTTTGAAAATATTTCCCTTAAGCTTTTGTAAACGCTAAAATGCTTATTAAAGAAAAATGTTTTGCTTCAAAAGCGTGTCAATTCTTCAATTTTGATGTTTTTCCAAGAAAGCTTGCTTATATGGACAGCATCTATACTTATCCTCATAAATATCAACATTCTCGGGTAAAGTATGAAATATTACGACTTTCATTATTAGTACATTCGACTTGCATTATTAGTTTACTCGACTTTTATTTGGCAAACAGTCCAACAAAGTTGTATAATTCATACTATCTCTCAGATTAAAAAACTTGCTTTCAATTTACCATTTCTCTTCTAACTAAATAATAAGAGTTTTTAACACTGTAGCAAAAACACACTGCTATTACAAATATATCCATGCTCGTTGATTTCAAGAAAACAGTTCTTTTAAAAAAAAATTTAATAGTTAAGACTCACTATTGGAATATGTAAGGTGTTAAAATATTATTATTATTTGTAGACAAGTTTCTTGAAATAAATACCACAGTTGATGCAAAGTGTATGATAAAAAGTTAATATCCATAATTTTTTGTTTTTAAGCATTGAAAATTTAATTAATATTACTTATTAACTAAACCTCGGGCTTTAGGATACGCTGATGTTGGTTTCTTTGTAGTAGTTATTTTTTTGTTGCTTTCCACTTTGGAAGACTTAATACTTCTACAATAAAACATATTATTTCTATATAAAATGATAACTATAGAAACTTTACCGCATGTTAATAACACCATCTGATGTATTATTTTGATTTATTATTCTGTTCAGCCGCGTTTTTATATTGATATCATATTCAACGATATCAATATCATCATCAGTTTGCATAGCTTCTGCTAAAACCGCCTGCAACGATGCTGGAATTTTAGGACTTTTGTACTCATGCGTTGTTCTACACGGCATATCCAATTCATAATTTATAATATTATCCGCTTTAAATCTTATAGAATTAAAGCTATCTTTTTTCGCTTCTTGAAAAGCATATTCAGATAAAGGGCGCCGTCTACCACTATATGATATAAGCCTTCTTGAAAAGCAATTATCTAAAATATTAATTGCACATAATTTCCATTCCTCCTGCTCATCATCATATTTGGCTAGAGTATAAAGTCGATTTTTAACTTCACTTGGTACAAAATTGTCAATAATTATCAGCAGGCGTTTTAATTCCCTGAAGAAAAATAGAGTTAATGTAAATATTTTTTTGAATGTTTTGTATAACTTACTTGATTAATTCATTTTGAGTCATTTCTAATTCTCTCAAATCCCTATTATGCTCGAATTTTGTATCGCTTAATTCTTGTTGTAGTGCCTATAATAAAAGGGTTTAGAGCAAGATTCATTAACACTTGTCCTGCAGGTACCAAAAATTTTGCGTAACATTTAGACAATTTTCTTGTCTTCAGTTCTACTTCTTGCTCTAACGAAGTTACTGTTTCGCGTATTTCAAGTGTCGTTTCTTCTTGTAATTCCAACTGTTGCTGCATTTCTACCTCTCGTTTCTTATAGAATAAATAAAAAACATATATTGAAGTCTTTTATCTAGTCAAATTAATATTGTACTTTCAGATAGAAATAATAGTAATAAGAAACATAAATATTTATATAAAGTAACGAACTTTATTTCGGTACTTGTATATAGTATATCCCATAATCAGTTCTATTTTTCTTTAACTTTAAACTTGCATTCTCCTTATATTTCAGTGAGCAATAAAAACCTAACGGCAGGACCGTCTTTAAACATCCTAGGCATAACACTAGCCGAAGATCCTCGCTGGAATAATCACATATTCCAAATCGCTAAACAAGCATAAGATTCCTTAAAAAATGTAAATTCCCCCTTCAGCCGTCGGCCAGGGCTATAATCTACAAGTCCTATATTCGTCCCCGTCTCGAATACAACTCGTATATTTGGGCTGGGGCCCAGAGAACTACCTTAGCCTGGCTGGACAAGGCGCAAAGTTATGGGCGATAGTGTCATTTGCTTTTCAATTGACTCATTAAGCCACCGTAGGAATTTAGCAGCTCTTGCAAAACTTTATCGTTTTTAGCACAGCGACTGCTCTACTGAAATAAGTAACCTCATGCCTCCACGGAAATTTTTCTCCCGCAACACTAGACTTGCCCGATCGGCTCACCCTTGTCTACAGCCCTTATCTTCGCGAACACTCCGATTTGGGGGACCTCGGTAGCCTAGGGAGTAAGGCGTCTAGCTACTATCCGAGAGGTCCCGGGTTCGATTCCCGGCCAAGCCCCCGGTCCTTCGCCTTTTCCAATTTCCCACCTACATAACTTTCCTTCTTTCTTCTTCACTCTTTACATTCCTGATTCCTCTTGTCATAGCCTTCCTTAGCTCTTCCCCGCTCCGCCAAAGCGCATGTCATCGGTTGGTTGATGAGATTCAACTCGTTTCAGGAGGCATAACACTCCAGCGAGCTGTTTCTCGATGCCCCGATGTCAAAGTCGCTGTCAAAGTCGCAATAGTAATGGTTGGAAGTAGGTGGACTGAAAAATATCGCGGGTAAGTTGTGGCAGTTCCTTCCTTCCCCGACTAGAGCTGCTGTTCGACATTGCACTCTATATGAAGAAAATAGATTGTCGACAGTATAAAGGGTCTTCCCTGAGACTCTAGTCTTTCACATAAAAAAAAAAAAAAATTCGTTTATAACAAGAACAACGCGACTGTGGAACAACTTACTTTCAGTCAGTTTCCCTCGCTTTCGCATCTCGTAGACCTTACCGTAGTGATCTTTCCGAGCACGTTCATCGTTACTCATACAACCGAGATGCTCTGTCCACCGGAGCCCACAAACTTTATTTTCTTCAAAACATTTATGTTGCGATAACGCTCTTAGACCTGGTCGTTGCAGTCTCCCGATTCACCCTTTATCTTCATCATCATTGGCACTACAGCCGTTCTTGAGCCTAGGCCTTCTCGGTTCCAGTCTACCAGGTTCCAGAATTACCTACCTTTTTCTCCAAAAAATACGAAGTTAACTAATATTCTTTTTTTTCCAAAGGAGATCACCCAGCCGCTAAATTTGGAAAAAAAAATTGGATATTGGTCATTAACGACTCATAACTCTGGAGCCTGGTAAGTTGGAACCTTGACTTTCGTAGTTTTAGATAGGTAGGAGTATTTTGCGTTCTATACTTAATTCATGAAAATGTATGGTAGGGTTACAAAAATACAGCGTGATAAGTAAACCTCTACCAAAAAAAAACTTCAAAGCGCCCTGGCGGCTAAACCCTTACGATTCGAAAGTTGTAAAATCTTTAATAAATGTGAATTTAAATATACATATCCACATACCTTTTTATCAGCAATCTCGCAGAGCCTTTTTTCAAGTTCAATTTGTCTCTCTGTATATGTATCAAGTATACTTTTACCACCATGTACTAGTTGACTTTCAATCTCTTTAAGCTTGGTTGCTAATTGTGCTGTTATCTGCCGTTCTCTCTGGGGGGAAAAACGGAACAGTTACCTATTATTAAATAAAAGTATAATACCTCTAATGCCTCTTTTGCATCACTATCAATTTCGTCATTAGAAAAATCACTTCCTTCGTCATTATCTATGGCATCTAGAGTATCTTCAATGCCATTTTTACAGAAGTTATATTGATCACATATGCTATTTATTTTATTTACTTTCTTTAGTTTTCTTACATTAATTTTACGCTCTGATTTTTGTCGATCTGAAATAAGTTTACGCAACCTATTTATTTCTTCTTGATACTCTTTTAGTTTAGCATCTTGAGGATCTTCATTTTTAATAGGTTTATTTTGTATAGTTTTAGCGCGTGAAGCGTATCTAAGAGTGGTTAAAGTTTCGTTATAATTGGAGCCTGAAGGACCTATATTAGCTATCATAATAGTTTTTGAGTTTCCTCCAAGAGAATTTTGAAGTAGTCGAGTGAGTTTTGAATCTCTGTAGGGAATGTGAGGTGAATTTTCAGCTAAAGCAGATATTACGTTTCCCAAAGATGAAAGGGCTAAATTTATTTTGCTAGCTTCTTTTAAACGTTCAGCTGTAGCTCCCGTTTTCGATTGACGTTCACTTCCTGCCAAATCAATTAAATTTAACTTTCCGACTTTTATTTTATTTGATTCCAAATCACACATCTCGATTTTGATCATAAATATTGCATGAGATCGTGAGCTATGTTCATTCATATTGGTAAAACCAACAGTACGATTCTTATTTCCTTTATGCATTATATTTAGCATATCATCAGCACTTTTACACAATGCACAGTGTAAATTGGGCACATACACTCCTGTCTTCTCGTGTTCTCTCAACTCTAAACTTTTGCTGCTAGGTTTTAGTAAATCACGAAGTTCCTCCATGTATATTTCCAAATAAGAAACTGCTACTAAAAAGTTCATATTTTGAGCTCTATTTATGTGGGACCAAATCTGCTCAAATGTCCGTGGAATAATGCCCTTTTGGTCTTCATTTTCTCTTACTCCCTCCATAGTATACGTTTTACCAGTTCCAGTTTGACCGTAAGCGAATACACAACAATTAAACCCGTCAAGCACACTCGATGCCAATGGCCGTATAATTTCATCGTAAAGATTTTTCTGCGTCGAACTTAAAAATACCATTTATAAGAAATACTTACTATAAAATTTTGAACTTACGTAAAATCATAAACGGCGTCATAAGTAAAAACTTTTCGATTTTCCTTATTTGATTCCAATGGGTTCGTGATTTCTATCACACCCCTATTAGGAAAAACATTTATAACTTCAGTAGAATCCTCATTTTGCTCTTTGATACTAATAGGACGGCATCTAACGACAACTTGAACGCATTCATTAAGAGTTTTCTAAAAAAAATAATAGAGCATTTTATTATTTTATATTTTTGTTTCCTTGAAATTTATTAATATTTAAAATCTTAAGGTAAAAAAAAGTACTTCTTACTTACTACCTATATTTATTTATTTATTTTGCCAAACAAGATACACTTTTTAACATTTTAACTTAAATTAATTATCACATTAGGATGCTAAGGACCTCACAGTGAGAGCTTAAGTATAGAAATGAACTTAAGTTACACTTAAGTATACATACTGGAGCGCGTTCATTTTTTATTTAATAAAAAAAATTTATTGAGCTTCATTAACAAATAACAGATATCTCCACAAATTATGTTATTGCTGACTTTATAGTATGTCTGAGCTGTTACATTATTTCTACTACGCAGAGTGGAACCGTAGTTCCCGTAATCAATTTTAAATTTAAGTTTACTAGTGCATCTATTTAGTCGGCGTAGTGTCTGCTCATTGACACCGCCACCTCGCTTTGTCTTTGTGGCTTACAAATAAGTTTATAAGAGGTAAAATAAATAAATAAAATAAAATAAAAATAACAATTCTAATCACAGTGGGAAACTTATTAAGTCTTCATGACTACATACTTATACTGATAAATTTATTTATCATTGCTTAGGTACTAATGGTCCATGGGATCTACATTATTATTATTGCTATGCTAGTTTATGCTATTTTTCTTGCATATATAAATAAAGTAAAAGTAGCCTTAATATTATAGAGATTTACAATGTATCCTAAAACACAACATCAATTTTGTTCGTCCTGGTACAACTGGTCAGCCTCTTACATGGCATGTGTTCTGGGCGTAGAAAACTGGCATAAATTCATCTACTTCTACATCGGGGTGGAGGAGATTCTGGAAGTTTTGTCTGATCATTTGGAGCGGTGATAGGTATGTGGGCCCCACCTCCAGTTGGCCATGTACTAACCCTTGGATGAGTTCATTTGGATGCGTACTGATGTTAGCAAGTCTTTTTTGCATGAGAATAGTGAGGTATTGCATGATTGATGTAATCCTCGCTTTCTCGTACAAGAATTTGTTTGAATGCCATTTGTTTTCCTCTTTCATGTATAACGAAGTGCAATGCCTCAAAATTTTCCTTTCGAGAAGCTGTATTTCCTTTGCCGCCGTCTGTGAGCAAGTGCACCAAATTGGGAAGGCATATCCCATGATAGGCCTAAGCATTGTTTTATATAATAGGAGTTTGGTTTTAACGCTGCAACAGCTGCCCTGACTTTTTTTATTTTCATCCTTATGTGTGGGTTCCACTTCCATCTGTGGTGAAACAGTACTCCTAAATATGTGATGGTATCACTCGGTCCAATGCGATGCTCATTTATGCAAATGGATATTTGCTTTGATTCACTAGGGGCACGTCTGTGACCCTTCCAGCTGGATTTCTGATGCATATTAGCTTACACTTATTTTGGTTGATATCAATGTTCCAATCACGATAATAGCTAGCGATGCGGTTCACCTGTAATTGTAGGGCTCCAGCAGCAACCATCGGCGATTCATTGGTTGCCGAGATTAGGGTGTCATCTGCATATTGGATGCAAGAGGCACCGAAGATGTCTGTGTGCGGGAAGTCGCAGACGAAAATATTGAAGAGTTTGGGTCCCAGAATAGACCCCTGCGGGACTCCAGAATTTATTGAGAATTTCTCGGACGAGATTCCACCAAGCTGGATAGAAGCGGTTCTATTGATGAGGAAGCTATATATCATTTTGGAGATACAGAAGGGGCAGTCCAGGCTGTTGATCTTATAAATTAAACCTGGGCGCTTTCAGTAATGCAGGATGCGTGCGCAAATGACTTATTCAGCAATTGAAAGTGTAAGCTTTCAATGACTGAATAAGTCAATTGCGCACGCATCCTGCATTACTGAAAACGCCCCCTCTATGCCAAACTCTGTCAAAACTTTTTTTAGATCAAGCGCGCACATAATCGTACATTCTTTTACTTTTAATTTTTTTATAATGCTCTCCTGCAGATAAAGCAGCGCATGCTCTGTAGAGTGCTGTCTTTCAAATCCAAATTGGAACTTTGGAATAACCTCATTATCCGAACAGAAATCCTCTAAGTTCCTTAAGGTAATCCTTTCAAGCAGTTTTCCCACATTCGATAGGAGGGATATTGGCCTGAGATCATCGGGTGTTTTGGCTTTCCCAGCTTTAGGGATGGGGACGATCTTTGTGGAGCGCGTTCAAAAACCTTACTATGGTTAACCATGGTTAACTATGGTAAACTTTTGTCGTTCAAAAACTCCGTGGTTAACTACAACATAACTACGAGCATAACTTTTTGGCGTTCAAAAACTCCCGTGGTTAACCATGGTGTAGTTAAATTTTAGCCATGCTCGGGAGCATGGTTTGGTTAGCGATAGTTAAGAAGAAGAATAAAAACAATTTTTTGACATTTGTTTTAATGTTAATAATGACCAAATCAAAGTGGGATTTGTGAGATTATTTTAAATAAATAATTATTGGAAATAATTGAGGCAAATAGCTGACACTTATTTATGGAATTTTTTTTAAATATTCTTTACCACGTAGTTAACCACGGAGCGTTCAAAAACCTCCATGGTTAAACATAAACTTTCGTGGTTAAGTGAAGTGATGTAGCATAACCACAGCTTACCTCGTGGTTTACTATAGTAAGGTTTTTGAAAGCGGTCCTGGTTTCAAAGTTGCGACTTAAGATTTACTTAAGTGGCAGATTCTCTAAACTTAAGTTTTTCTTAAGTTAGTATGCATAGACAATTCAAACTGTTGATTGCCAGGAGCGCGTTCAAAAACCTTACTATGGTTAACCATAGTTAGCTATGGTCAACTTTTGTCGTTCAAAAACTCCGTTAATTAAAATAACATAACAACGAGCATAACTTTGTGGCGTTTAAAAACTTCCGTGGTTAACCATGGTGTAGTTAAATTTTAACCATGCTCGGGAGCATAGTTAGCGACAGTTAAGAAGAAGAAGAATAAAAACAATTCTTTGACATTTGTTTTAATGTTAATAATGAACAAATCAAAGTGGGATTTGTTAGATTATTGTAAATAAATAATTAATAGACACATAAAATATAATTGAAGCAAAAAGCCGAGACTATTTTATGGAATTTTTTTTTTGAATTTTTTTTTACTTGTAGTTAACCACGGTGCGTTCAAAAACTTCCATGGTTAAACATAATGTAAACTTTCGTGGTTAAGTGAAGTGATGCAGCATAACCACAGCTTACCTCGTGGTTTACCATAGTAAGGTTTTTGAACGCGCTCCAGTACATTTCAAGGAAAGCGCGATTGAAAGGTAATTTTACATGTACAGTTCGGCTATTGTAAGTTCATAATTTACAAATTGAAGTGCTGCCGTAAGAAACAATTATAATAGTAAGAAGAAGAGGCACTGTGAAACCGAATTTGACTTAAGTTTAACTGTGAAAGTGAAGTGAAAAAATTTAAGGCAGTTTAAGGAGAACTTAAGTGTGACTGTGAAACCGGCCTTAAGTTAGGAATAGGTATAATTCGGCTAGGCTATATGTGGGCTAATCTACTATACTAATTTTAATAATGGAGCTTAAGCAGATATGCAGGGAGTCTGAGGTTTCATCATTAGTACATTCTTTTATAGGACAATTTCTTAGTACAATGGGTAAAGCATAGATTATGATCATTGAAGACCATGCAACATCTATTAATAGGCTCGTCCTTGCGCAGTCGGTGCGATGAGAATATTCCTTAAGCAGTTTCGTGTGCCTAGTACGTCGAACTACATCATTGAATATTATCCTAATCCGACAAGAACTTCACCTTGAATTCGCCGTTTAGTATAGCCAAAGTAAGGCATGAGATGAACAAGACAGCGGTAGCAGATCCAAAACATTGAGCTTGTCTGTATAGTGTGGAAGACTTCCATAATCAGCGGGGTTATAAAGATTTTTTAGTGCGAACAGGAGAAATTGTTTTTGAATAGCCTCAATTCTGTTGCTACTAGCGTGAAATATGGGATCCCGGACGGAGCATGCAAATTCCAGTGGCAGCGGCCCAGTGAGCAGAAAGTTTTTTGGGACCCAGATGTATTGTTTCGAGTGAAAAATCAAAACTAATAAAAAAGTGCACAAAAAAAACTAATAAAAAACAGTGGCAAAAAAAATAACGAGCGCAGTCTAACGCGAAGGCCCATCACCCTTCAATAGACTAAACGACCGACCGGAGACCGGACCGACGAACGGCACAAGTAAGTACCCCTGCTCCCTACCCTCTCTCGCATCTCGGTCCTGCAGGTGCCGCGGCCTAAAATCTGTCGGTCGATGAAATTTGCCCAGTCTCAAAAGGCATAACACTTTGACGAGGACAAATTTTATTGACTCTGATGGTTGCGGCAAATGTAATGCCGGGAAATATCCCCGAGAAAGTGGCGAAGTCCCGTTACAAGTCAAGTTTTGGTTTTGACTTTTGTAACATTCGTGCACTTCATGCGAATTTCTCTTTCGTTGAGTGCCACTTATCTAATTATAAACCCCCAATCTTCGCACTTATTGAAACCCAAATATCACCCGATAATGACTTAGGTCATTACCAGGTGTCGGGATACACTTTAGTGCACAATCTCTCCCCCCATATAGTCCATTCAAAACGCGGGGGGGGGGGGTGTTCCAAAATAACACCGTTAAGAAAATCCAACCCTAAAGGTTTTTGGGGTCGCTGATCACGAAAATCGAGGTCCCGCGGTCCTAAAATTAGGGCGTCACCCCTAAAAATGCAAAAAAAAACCCTTTTTAGGGGGTTTTCGAGATTATTTCAGTAATAATGAAAACTAATGCGATGAAATGCACTTTTTTTAATATTTATTTGCAAAGGTGGTTGATTTATACTAAATTAAGGCGAACTTTATGGTAAGGGGTAGTCCTAAAGGGTTGAAACTACCCCTAAATCGGCGAAAAATGGCAAAAATTGTAAACATTTTTTTTTTTCAAGTTTATGCTTCAAATTCGATATTGGGCGTACTGTCAGGCAAAAATAAATTATTTTCAACCCTTAAAGGGTTAAAACTACCCCTACTATAATAAAAACAACTTAACATAAAAAAAATTGCAAAATTTTTTTTGTTGCTTTTGTTTGAAATTTGGTTCAAAAGGTAGGTATTATCAGCAAATTAATTTTTTCAACTCTTAAGGGGGTAAAACTACCCCCACATTAAAATTGTAATTGGAACAAATTGAAATTTATTGTTTTGCATTAAAATTTTATATTTGATGAAATATTATTAAAACATTTGGAAAATTTTTAACCCTCTTGAAAGAGTTAAACCTTTGGGGTAAATTGAAAAAAAAATTCTTTTCGCAGATTGCAATTTAAATTATTTTAATGAATTGTTTGAATAAAAATTCTTTTTATTAGAAAATATAAATTGATATATGTACATGTGTGTATGTTACGATGTGATACGTACGTATGTGTACATGTGTGTATGTACGATGCGGGACCTCGATTTTCATGATCAGCGACCCCAAAAACCTTCAGGGTTCGATTTTCTTAACGGTGTTATTTTGGAACACCCCCCCCCTAGTTTTCACAGAACTATATTGTAGGGGTAATTTTAACCCCTTAAGGGTTGAAAATAATTTATTTTTGCCTGACAGAACGCCCACAATCGATTTTGAAGCATAAACTTAAAAAAAAAATTACAATTTTTGCCATTATTCGCCAATTTAGGGATAGTTTCAACCCTTTAGGAGTACCCCCTACCATTAAGTTCGCCTTAATTTAGTATAAATCAACCACCTTCGCAAATAAATATTAAAAAAGGTGCATTTCATCGCATTAGTTTTCATTATTACTGAAATAATCGCGAAAACCCCCTAAAAAGGGGTATTTTTTGCATTTTTAGAGGTGAAGCCCTAATTTTAGGACCGCGGGACCTCGATTTTCGTGATCAGCGACCCCAAAAACGTTTAGGGTTCGATTTTCTTAACGGTGTTATTTTGGAACACCATAACCCGCGTTTTGAATGGACTAATAGGGGTATTGCCATTTATGTTAGGGACGAGGTGGCTTATTATAAAATATATTCAAGCGCGACTTCAGATTCATCTTTGGATTAAAATCATTTTCCAAAGTCACGTCATATTCTTCTGCTTCCTATACAGAAGTCCTAACATAAGTAACGAAGCCTCCACCTTATCTTTTGATACTATTTCCGAACAAATCTCGGGGTTTTGGCTGACTTACTCAAATGGCACCAGTATTTCTGGCAAGGACGTCGAGCTCTTTGCAGACATCAATAACTTGTATTAAATTGTGGATCATCCCACTGTTCAATTCTTTCACAGCAAGGAATTTCCCTTGGTCATCCTTTTAATTATGTCCCCTCAAAGTCCAATCACCGAATCACCTTTAGGGTATTTAATGCCTTTTTATTTCAGATGGATAACATTAATTCACAAAGAAAAGGTCAAATTACACATGGCTCGGAGCCACTTGGGAAAGGAAGCATAGTCATTCGGCTATAGTGAACATTAATTAACATACAACATCATCATCTCTGGCGATCTTGGACATTAATCAGCACCACTTTACATCGTAATCGATATTGACTAATCTAATTTTAAGTTTATTATAATCGAACATTCACTTAAAATTTACGATATTCCTTCAAATTTTACTCTGGTAACACCTATCACCTAAACACATGCCTACGTATAAAAACTCATCTCTACTTATATCATCGAAGCAAGATTACTTCACGTTACGGTTTTCTTTTGTATCCCCACTTGAATTGAATCCAAGCAAATTGATAAAAATTGTTGCGCAGGAAGCGATCGCTCTCTTGGGACTAGTCGAGGTAAGTTGGTTGAACTTCACCCTTTTTTTAATTTTCCTTTCCCTAAATTCCTTTTGTTGTTGGGACTCGACATCAACAAAATAACTAACATTCCTTTTGTTCTTGGGACTCGACCATGAACAAACTCTTAATTTTTCTTGTTGTTGGGACTCGACCATCAACAAATTACTAATCTTTCCTCTTGTTGTTGGGACTCGACCATCAACAAAATTACTAATATTCCGTTTGTTTTAGGGACTCGACCATAAACAAACTATTAACTTTCCTTGTTGTTGGGACTCGACCATCAACAAATTACTAACCTTTCCTTTGTTGTTGGGACTCGACCATCAACAAATCAATCCTTGTTCCGTTTTCTCTCCCTATAATACCAAGTTCAAGGCCAACTTTAGAAATCAAGTGAGTACCTTATTCAGAGCATTGATACATTATACATACACATACATATGTATATATTTTTCTCTCGCTTTATTTGGTTATTTGGTGAAGTTTAATTCCCCAACAATTTTTCTCGATATTTATTTTCCAATTTCAAAATTTTCGAATTTAGTGATCAACTTTGTAGAGGTTTCTATGCAATTCGATAATTGCTTGATAACTGTAGCTTACAACGTTGATGAGGTGGTGAATCAGGTGAACATTGATAAATTCAATTTATAGTTTACAACGTTGTTGAGGATGTATAATAAATTTTGGGTGGATGTTCACTTGCGTCGATCTGAATTTATACCATGTTATATATTTTTCCTTCATTGAACTTTTTGTTGTTGAATTTTTAAACTAACTAACTGAATTAATTAACTAATCCTAACAATAATTATATCATATAACCATTTTTAATTATATCACATAACCATTTTCAATTTACAGAATTATTATTGAAATTTTTGAGTTCACATTTAATATTACTACAAATTTATTGAATTGAAGTTACTAAATAAAATTGAAGTGTTCTAATTGAATTTGTACTCTTTTATTCAGGTGTTCGGCAATTAGAAGCCAAAGGCGGCAAATAAATTTTCTTTATTATTTTGAAGTTTTTGTAACAAGACACACACACACCCACAAGAGTCCCTGATGTTGCTGATCAAGGAAAATATCTCCTTGATCTGTTTCTAACTTCTCATCCAGCGCGTTACTCCGTCGAAATTGATTCACCTCTCGGCAATTAAGACCACTGCCTAATCAGCGCTAACTTCGCATTCGAATTTCCCACCCCTCCCAAACCAGTTCGAAGAACTGTATGGCATTATGGGAAGGCCACTCTACCAAATCTGTGAAGCCTAGGCCCAACAGATGGTTTAATCGGGAGTGTATGAATGCCATCAAAACTAAAGAAGCCGCCTTCCGAGCGTACAAGAGCTTCCCGAGTGAATCGCTCCGTTTAGAGTACATACAACAAAGAAATTCTTGTAAAACCGCCATCAAGAAAGTCAAAACCTTATTTGACAACAAATTGAGAAGTAAACTCCTAAATGCAAGCTCCGGTAGCAAAAACTAGAATTTCACTACAACTTCAACCCCTTCCTTTATTCACAATGAGAAGATAATAACAGACAGCAAATCCAAGGCCAATTTATTAGCATCTATGTTCGCTTCGAATTCTTCTTTACCCGAAACTGATGTGTTACCCCCTGTATCCGAGCGTAACGGCCATTCAACGGACAGGGTTTTTTCAGGACTCGCGAGGTGTACAGGTGCCTCAACGCTCGACGCCAACAAATCCACTGGACCCGATAATATACCCCCATCGTCTTAAAACAATGCGCCTCACCTTTGGCTAAACCTCTGCGCAAATTATTTTCCCTGTCATATTTCTCCGGAGTTTATCCCAACTCTTGGAAACTTGCCCATGTTCAGCCAATACCGAAAAAAGGTGACTCCAGCCTTCCCTCCAATTACCGCCCAATAGCAATTCTTCTATTCTCTCCAAAACCATGGAGACGATAATCAACAAAAAGCTTAGGGGGTATCTAGAATCCAACCTACTCATAAACGACAGACAGTATGGCTTCCGACAAAAAAGATCCACTGGCGATCTTTTAGTCTGTCTTACAGAACACCTCAGCCGTAGTCTGCATGGATCCGGTGAGTCTAGTCTGGTTGCTCTAGATATCTCCAAGGCTTTCGATAGAGTTTGGCACTCAGCCCTGTTAGCTAAACTCAAAGCTATTGGAGTTGACTCACTTCTACAGAAGTGGATCGAGAGTTTCCTTTCCGGCCGTTCAATCAAAGCAGTATTGGATGGCGTCAAATCCGCATCCCACCCGATCTCTGCGGGGTCCCCCAGGGGTCAATTTTATCACCGGCCCTATTTCTCATCATTATATATGACCTTCTTTCAATCCCCTCCAACCCACTTCTCAGCTTCGCTTACGACGGTACTCTACGTTACTCGTACAGCTTCGATACAAGACAGACTCATGCCAGATCCTGTCTTGATGATCGCGAACTAATGTCCAAGTCGATTAATAACGACATTAAGCTGATTCTAGAGTGGGGAAAGAAGAGTGGGGCCGACCCATCCCTACACATCTTAGGCGTGACATTAGTCAAAGACTTGCGATGGAATGACCACATATTCCAAATCGCCAAACAAGCATCCCAGTGCTTGGGATTTCTTAAGAGGTGGAATTTCCTCCTCCAGCCAACGGCCCGTGCTGTTATTTATAAATCCTACATTCGGCCTCTTCTCGAAGACAACTCCCTCGTTTGGGGCGGCGCCCCAATAACCACCTTGGCATGGTTAGATAAGGTGCAAAAAAGGGCACTCAAGTTAATTGATGACGACACCGCCTGCTCCACCATCGACCCCTTGAGCCACCGTAGGAATGTAGCTGCACTGACAAAATTTTATCGCTACTATCATAGTGACTGTTCCTCCGAGTTAAACGCTCTCCTGCCTCCACGACAATCTTGTACCCGCAACACCAGATTAGCCCACTCGTCTCATTTCCTTCACCTGCAACTATCCCTTTCACGCACTCAACAAGATAAGAATTCGTTTATTAATAGAACAACTCGACTGTGGAATAATCTCTCGCAGTCAGTATTTCCGAGCTCCTACAACATCCAAGAGTTCAAACGCAGGGTTCATCACCACCTTCTTCAATCCCCCCCCGTACCTTTTAACCCTTAACCTATACCCCCCCCCATCCTTCCCCCGTACTAAGCTTACTGCTAGACATTGCACCATGACGTGCCAAATGACATGACGGACTAATAGTAATAGTACAAAGGGTGACTCCTGAGCTTAGCACGGCCACATAAAAAAAAGTGTAGGTTATAATTTAACTTATTCTCTAAGACAACACCCAGGTCTACAATTTGATCAACATGGATTAATAACTTGTTGCCAAGATAGTATTGCTGCAGTTGTACGTTTTTTTTGCGTGCTGCTTATTTGTGAGACAGATCGGAGATAAAGATATTGAACAAGAGCCGGCCAAGATGACTTCCCGAGAGACACCGGAAGTATCCTCGATTTCTTTACATAAAAATCCTTGAATTCTGACGACCTGAGTTTTACCGATAAGAATTTATCCATTCGAGGGCAGGGCCGGTAATTACAAATTTGAATAACTTAGTAATTAAAATATGGTGGTCCACGCGATCAAAAGCCTTGCTAAAGTCCGTGTAGACAGCATCAATCTGATGGCCGTTCTCCATATCACTTAGAAGTTCAGAGATAAGAATCTTAAGATTTGAAGTGGTCGAACACTCTTTTCTGAAACCGTGTAGTTGCTCGTTATGGGCCGTCCACACTATGCGGACTTGAATCCCCCGCGCTTTTCGCTATACGGCCTCAGCCAAAAGCGCGCATGAGCTTTAAATCGTGAGCAAATTGAGAAAACAAATCAATTTTCATATGAAAGGCCGTACGCGTTTCTGAAAAGCCCGTATTGTGTGGACGTAAAATGTACCTTTTTAAGCACAGCCTTTTGTCCGTGCCGTTTGGTCGTGCTGCCTCTGCCATTAAAAATATCACAAAAAAAGCCATTAAACTCTATATGAAAAAAAGAGGCAAAAGCGCGTATGACCTAAGACCGCGTAGTGTGGACGCACCATTAATGTTAGGATCTATAAGAGGTGCAATCTTGTAATGCACAGGTTTCCAAGAGTTTAGGAATCATGCATAGGATGGCAATGCCCTATAAAAACGCAGACGAAGCATTTGTAGGAAGATTTGAAACAAAAATTCTTCGCTCGATCTACAAAAGAATACAGGTTGGTGGCAGTTGAAGAAGATGCAACTCAGAGTTGTATGAAATCCGTAAGATTCCAAACCAGGGTGGCGATTCCATTAGTGATTTTAAATTCCCTGACTTATCTAAAAAATTTCCTGACCTAACAAAACAATTGTGATAAAACATAATACTATAATATTATATGTAAATATTTTAACAATTAACAATGGGTATTTATAGCGTTCTTTCAAAGCGAGGTATTTAGAAATTTAAATTGAAGGGGTTAGTGTAAAAAGGGTTTAACGGACAATTTTTGCGATTATACTTTTTTTTGGCAAAATTGGAATCGTCGCCGAATACTCGGGCCTTTACTCTTGTTAAAAAGTCAAAAATTTGTAACGGTTCCAAATTTTTTAATATAAGAACGTCTCAAATGCCAAATTCCAATTTTGCGTGTTGAACCGTGCTTCTTCTTGACTTCTTTGCTTCGATTTCTCTAATTTACAGTGCACCTTTCCTTTCTTCGCCAATACTGATTCTTCGTTTTTTTGCTCCTGTCGACGTTTCTCCATTGCCTCTACGTAATGCCAATGAGCATTTCGAATCGCAAGAATCATGTCTTTACATATCTTGATATTTTTCACACCTCCAAGAATTGTGACAGCGTCGTAGATTTTTCTTCTTGCAGTTATGGTTTCTTCTATAATGTTTTCCACGATACACTCCTTGTTTACAGGAAAACCTCGTTCCACGTTTGCATTTCCATGAGAAAGGGTAGCGAATTTTATGTCAAAAGTGGTCAATCCGTTGATCTTTCGTTGAAAAACTCTTAAACTCCAGAAAATGCGCATATACGTTTAAATTCTCTAGCTGCAGCATCAGGACATGAACTGAACTGAACCAGCGACAACCTGATGACAACCTGATTGAAAGCAATGTTCGGATCAAAACATGTCACAGCTTTTGTTATTTTGTGCTTAAGTGGTGAAAGTTCCTGCAGTTTAATAATGATCTCTTTTAAACATGTAACTGCATTAATTACGAGAATGAAGAATGTCGATGGCTTTCACAGATTTTAAATTTTTTCAGAGCGACAGTGTAGCTATTCCCAAATTAATATTAGCTGCTCTTAATAAATTACTTGCGTTCTTCATGTCTACATCTTGAACCGAAAATTAAAATTTAAGTGTGTAGTTGAATTCTGACTGATGAATTTTTGAATTTACCCTAGATTCATTTATTTATTTATCTACGCCAATCGGCATTATACATATATAAATTACAATCAAGTTATACCAAAAAAAAGACAACGTTCAGAGAGGGGCAGAATTAATTAAATAAGATTTGATTAAAAAAAATTGTACAATATTGAGCATATGAGCAAATTTTTAATACTCCCAGAAAACGATGACAGGGATCCTCCAAAGAAGTCAACATCTCCGTAGCATTGGTTCACAAGCCTGGCTATTCGGTTTTTGGGTCCATGGTAGACGTAATTTCTACTAGAGCTTACTACTGACAGCAATCTCCTAGTTCTTAGCTCAACCCTTGAACAGATAAGTCCAAAATCAGCTAGAATTTCTGGCGAATCGATCTTTCCGTTGATGACTTTGAAGAAGAAAGACAAGTCAGCCACCTGTCTGCGACTTAGTAGGCTACTGAGCTTATATTGTTGAGCAATGTCACTTATAGTGTTAACATGCTGAGAACCCTCAATATAGAGTAAGCATTTACAAAATTTACGTTGTATTTTTTCAATACGATTCATGTGTTGTTGAGTATACGGAGACCAAACCGCAGATCCATACTCCAGTATAGGTTTGACTGAGCTGAGAAAAGAGGTATCAGTGTTTTGGCATTCCTAAACTCTTTGCTTGCTCTATAAATTAAACCTAGGTTTCGATACGCACGAAGTAAGCATTAGATTCGTAAAACAAATCGCCGACCTTAAGATCTCCTATGTGCAAAATATCAAACTTTAGGAAAACTTAGCTTTCAAATTGTCAGCTTTTCAGGGCCACCACATAGGAGTATTTTTTAAAACTGCAAAATGACTTGATGTTATTGTTATATCAACATGGAAGTTTTTGCATTCCATGGAGGACATCATGAAGTTTACATTAAATTGAAAAAGTGGATTTCGATAAAATTGTCACATAGGAGATCTTAAGGCCGCAACGACGAAATGACCTATTGCTTCGAGAAACAACTCGCTGGAGTGTTATGCCTCCTGAAACGAGTTGAATCTCATCAACCAACCGATGACATGCGCTTGGTGGAGCGGGGAAGGGCTAACGAAGGCTATGACAAGAGGAATCAGGAATGTAAAGAGGGAAGAAGAAAGAAGGAAAGTTATGTAGATGGGAAAGTGGAAAAAGCGAAGGACCATGGGGCTGGCCGGGATTCAAACCCAGGACCTCTGGGATGGTAGACAGACGCCTTACTCTCTTTATTTTATTTCCCCTTTTTCTTTTTTCAATTCGTACGCCTTCTCCTTCTCCTTCGCGAAACCTACAAATTCTATTTGTTTTACACCAAACATGGCACGTCTACGGTTTGACGGATGTTGAAGAAGCACACACAAAATAAGGCGAAAATATGAAATAAAATTATAATATTAATAAATTATAAATATCACGCTTAGTTTTCGAGATAACGATACTCGAAGAAATGCTTACTACAGCGTTAATCGTTTCCAAAAAAAAATATTAACAGGTGATTGGACGTAGGTGGGGCTTTTGCGGGGCTAGTGATTCATTGCTTGACAATTTCCTTTTTAAAAGCAGCACGCATGAGATTTAATATAGGGAATAAAAAAACTAAAACTAATGAAAAAAACATTGATTCTTAATTTTTTATTGTTTTAACAAAGTTTAACTGAACATAATAATAGCATTCGCTTCACTTTTTTTTATGTGACAGAGCCTAAGCCTCTAATTAGGGAAAGTCCCTTTGTACTGTCGACAACCTATTTTTTCGTATAGAGTGAATGTCGAACAGCAGCTCTAGCCGGAAGATAGAGAGAAGAGAAGGAAGTAACTGTCACAATCTAGCCGCGATATTTTTATTCCCCCTACTCAAAACCCTTTCGCGACTCTGACATCGGGGCGTCGAGAACAACTCGCTGGAGTGTTATGCCTCCTGCTGAAACGAGTTAAATCTCATCAACCAACCGATGGCATGCCTGGTGGAGCGGGGAAGGACTAGGGAAGGCTATGATAGGAGAAATCAGGAATGTAAAGAGGGAATAAGAAAGAAGGAAAGTTAGGTGGGAAGGGCGAAGGACCGTGGCGCCGCCGGGATTCGAACCCGGGACC
This sequence comes from Thereva unica, assembly GCA_949987705.1. Classification (NCBI taxonomy): domain Eukaryota; kingdom Metazoa; phylum Arthropoda; class Insecta; order Diptera; family Therevidae; genus Thereva; species Thereva unica. Next base: position 79,614,353 of record OX465281.1, read on the forward strand.
TCTGGGGATAGCAGTCAGGCGCCTTACCTCTAGACCAGCGGTCGCCAAACTTTTTGACCTCACGGACCAGTTAATTCATATAAAAATAAAATTGTTATCAAAGAACACATAACATGTACCTAGTTAATAAAATGAAACTATTAATAGTAACCAAGTTATGAAAGCTTTATTAATAAACCATAGAACCGTTGCTCTATACTACCGAGGCCCCGAGACTTATCTGCTTTAACAATAAAGCCTGTAGCCTGCCCAGATTTATGCTAGCAACGATATTTATTTCCCCATACATTTCTTATAACACACTATTTATTTTGGTTATCCCTTGCAGGGCCCAATATTTTTCTTTTCTGTTAGTTTGATTAAACCTATAGACGGTGATTAGGCTGTTCGGTTCCTCGGATGAGGAACTTCCCCGTTCATCTAAAAACTCGTGAGGAACCGACGTAGGAACGAACAGTTCTATCACCGTCATAGAATGGAAAACTATATTTTCAGTTTTCATCGCCCGGAGATTTCGGCGTTTTTTAGAATACGAACTTAAATTGAAACTACGATGAGTCTATATATGCCGTCTATTATCTTATTTTCTGTCCATAAATATATAAAATCCTATACAATTTCAATTCTATGATCGTAAAGCCCTTCAGGTCTTTGTCCTTTTTGATACAATCAAGAACTAGTTTCTCTGGTCGAAAAAATCGAATATTTATTTCCGTAAATCACATCTACAATATGTGTAGAAAATGTGTGCCAAATGTGATTTTTCGATATTCGAAGTGGTTCACGAGTTACGGCCCTGAAACGGAGCAGGTTTATGGAGCGTGCGTAAAGGATACGTTCAACAGCGTGATAGCTCTCGGATCGACCGTTCAGAAAGGCGCATGAGTGATGTCGTAAAACAGGCCCGAATCGCGAAAAGGAAAGACGACGCAGCTCTGCATTACTTCCAAGAAGAAGGCGAAGGCCCACTGTATGATCCAGGCATAGCAGATTGACGGTGAGATGAGACGAAATTTTTATTATAAATCACATGTGCGAACTTTGAAACGCGTTTTTCTCGAAACACTATTTTTCAAAACGGTGACCACGATAATTCAGAAACTACTGCACCGATCTTGTTCAAATTTGTACAGCATCTTTAATATATTGTAAGCCAGCTATTGTTTCTACGATTGATTCTTTTTTTTCTACGAGCGAAATACTTAAGACAAAATGAGCAAAAAATAGAATATAATTTTCAAAACGGTATAAAAAAATTAATTTTTGTAATTTAGAACTCAATCGCTAATCTTAAATATGAAGATTAAAATGCCGTTTGGTTTTTTGATTTCAGATAAGCGGAAGATCCGCAATCTTGGTCACCGTCAAGCGCCTCCTTTACTTGATGTGTGCCTGTCGGCCACTATAACTTTGATTCTATTATATATTTTGTGTTCAAAAAATTTGTAAAGCTCATTTAAATGTTAATCAAGATTATGTAAAAACAATGAAATTTATTACTTCGATGGTTTGCCCGTAAAAAATTATTGAAAAAACCGTAAAAAACAGCGGGGCAACTAGAAGACCCCTTAAATTAAACTTTAACGCGATTTCTATTTTTTTAATATTGCCATAATCTATTACGCTTTGCTTTCCATTATAGCGATGTCATCTTTCGTTTCTTGGCACGACGCTATTTGCTCGATTTAATACAACTTATTTTTTATTGCAAGGAAATCACAATTAAAAAGGCTTGATAATCTCCGTTTTGTGTGATAATAATACTTTGTAGGCTTTTTCAATCGTGTGATTGGCCTGCAATTGTTGGAGTTCATTAACTTGCCCTTTTAAGGGTCTGGGACATTTATGGCTAGAAGCACTGACATAGAAATGGACTGCCGATTGACAATGCTGAATGGCACCATTTTTCTCCAGATATAGAAAACCTTTTTTACGTAAACAAAAAAAATTTCTTCGAATTTAAGAGGAAATAAGTAATAAAATGTCTGTAATAATTAATAGAAATATATTTCCATCACTCATTTTTATTTACCAGTAGTTTTTCCATTAAATAAATGTATTTATTCCAAAACCGTGACGGTTATTTCCCCTGTTTAACGAAGTTTTCAAAATAGCTCAAGAGTGAGACAGAAGAACGAAATCTAAACCTGTCTATTTTTCTCTAATTATGTTTACATCGCTGACATGTGCTGACGATTACAGTTCATAGGAAAATCCGTTGGAGAGTGCAGACGTGTTTTTTCTTGAACTCCTTTACTTGATAATAATGTCTAACAAAGGCAAAAATTCTAAGGAAGATAATTGTAGAAAGTGTAATAAAGTCGTTAGTGCTAAAGATAAAGCGATTCAGTGTGATGGCTTATGCAATATCTGGTACCATATTAAATGCCAAGGTATAACTGAAGCTGATTATAATCTGCTTCATGGCAAAGATTTTTTATGGATGTGTAGTGAGTGTCGAAAATTCTTCGAACTAATCAGATCTTCTAAACTAGGTGAGTTAATTGACACAATTAACACTAAAATGCTTAAAATACATGATAACAACAAGGCAATAGAGGATGTTAATACCACTATAAAAGAAATCGAAAATAAAATCGCTATGGTGGCGATTCCAACATATGCCGAAACTGTTAAAAACACGGGCAATGACCCCACGAGCACAACAAAATCAGCTGCTCAAGGAATTCTTATACAACCACACCAAAGTCAAACGGTCGACAAAACAAGGAGTGATATTATTCAAATTCAACCTTCAAAAGTGAGAGCACCGGTAAAACTAATAAAAAATCTTAGAAACGGCAAAATTTTAGTTAAATCCGATAGTGACGACAACAACAATAAATTAAAGGTCCTACTCGAAAAGAAAATCGGTGACAATTACAAGATCACTTTTACAAAAAAAAGAACTCCAATCTTGGTTGTCAATAATTTGAATAGAAACTTCACCACTGAAGAGCTAAAAGAAGAATTAATAGCCCTCAACCATCACATAACTGACGATGACCAAGTCAAAGTCACGTATAGTAAAATTAACCACAAATCTAAACTGTTCAGTGTATACTTTGAAGTAAATGCATCTGCCTACAACAAATTATGCAACCGATATATCAACATTGATTGGGGAACACATTATATCAAGGAACACTACGGAATTAGGAGATGTTTGAAATGCCATGATTTATCTCACTTGTTAAAAGACTGTCCATCTGCGCATGACATATGCGGCAAGTGCGGTGACTCCCATAAAATAAGCGACTGCAATAGCAATGTAAACAAATGTTTTTGGTGTCACAAAGGAAAGAATCCCGCTTTATCACTCACACACAGCACTAATTCGACGGAGTGCCCCCAATATAAAAATAGAATTAATATTACTGTTAATCGTACCGACTACAACATTAAGCACATCTAGATCAACTTTTGCTTTATATTCACTAATATCATAACTCATTATGAAACTAAAAATTTTCTTCTTAAATATCCGAAGTATTCGCAATAAGTTCGATGACCTACTAATATCCCTAAAAAGACTCGGCAATCTTGATATTGTAATACTGAATGAGACATGGCTGTATGATAACGAAACTGAATTCTACAACATTGAAGGGTTCACGTCTGTCTTTAACTGCAGGAATGGTAGTAGAGGTGGCGGTACTGCAATCTTTATTAAAAATAATATCAAATTCAAACTGCTGATGCAATGCTCGGATTTTAACACCATTATAATAGAAATAATTCGGAAGCCAAGAGCAAGTATAAAGGTTATTACTCTATATCGCCCGCCCAATGTAGATAATATGTCGTTTTTTGATTTCTTTTCCAACTTGACCGATGAGCATAGAAATGCCGTGATTGTAGGAGATATGAACTACAACCTACTCAAGGAATGCACGGTAAATAATGTTTATAAAGACATTATTTCACAAGCCGGTTATAGAATTATCAACTCACTTACGCTTGAAGACTTCACACGTATTGGCCTTAACACCAACACTCCGTCTATTATCGATCATGCAATTACTGATCTGTGTAATGATTTCAACGTTGATATCTCACTCTATGACAATGATATATCCGATCATCGTGAGATGTTGTTGTTTCTAGAAGGAACTGGTAAACAGCGAAGGAGGATGTTAAATAAATGTAGGGGTTTCGTGAAAACCATCTTGTTTCGATCAAAAATTATCGAATTGTTAGACTCCCGTTCGTCTGTTAATCTTGATTCTCTTTGCCAAATAATTAAATATGCAAAATCCTCTGCCACAAAATACAAAAAATATAGATCAAGGGAAAATAATGACTGGATAAATGATGAAATTATTATGCAAGTTAAAGAGAAAACGGCCTTGTATAAATTAATGAAGAGAAATCAAAGTGATCTGAATCTGGTTAATGCATACAAAAAGAAGAAAAATTACGTGAATAAAATTGTGAAGATTGCAAAAAATGCCTACACTCAAAAAATGCTCTCTAGTGCGGATAATACCAAAAAACTTTGGTCGGTAATTAACAAGAATATTTTGAATAAGAACAAGAAAGACGATAACGATGTAGATGAACTTATGGTAAATAATAAGATATATACAAACAATCACGACATTGCTAATTCTTTTAATACGCATTTCTGCAATATTGGAGAGAATCAAACAAAGAATCTACCCAACATAATTTGTCCTCAATTAATGTTTAATGACAAAACCATATTTCTGAGACCTGTAGATCAAAATGAAATTAAGCATATCGTTATGTGTATGAATTCTAACTCATCACCTGGCCCTGACGGAATAACTCTGAGAGATATTATAAGCGTACTGGATATTATTATAGAATCGTTGACTGATGGAATTAACAACATGCTGTCCACTGGAGCTTTTCCTGATTTTCTCAAGCAGTCCTTTATTATACCAATTCATAAGGACGGAGACAAGAACAATATTAATAACTATAGGCCAATCACACTCACCAATACCATCGCTAAGATATGTGAGAAAGTGATTGATAATCAAATACGCCACTTTATTTCCACAACGTGTAATTTTGATGTTAACCAATACGGTTTCCAAAGTTCTTCCTCTACTGAGACTGCTGCGATCGAGGCAATTGGTATTATTAACCAAAATCTTGACAAGAAGTTACACACATCTGCCATTTTTATTGATATCAGTAAAGCTTTTGACACGGTGAATCATGATATACTTCTTAATAAAATTGACCAGTTAGGGATAAGAGGCAACGCATACACCCTTATTAAATCTTTTATTGAAAATAGAGAGACTTCCACCAAGGTCAACTCGACATTAAGCATCAAAATGTCAAGTAAGTCAGGTGTTCCACAGGGCTCCATTCTTGGCCCAACTTTATTTTTATTATATGTTACCGACATCAACAAAATCAATTTAAATGGAAATTATTGCATTTATGCTGATGATATAGTCTTGATTCAGGCTGCCAAGACTCAAAGCCAGTTACAGAGTCTAATTAATGATGACCTAGCTATCCTCTCAAGGTGGGCTATAGCTAATAAATTCAAAGTCAACAAGTGCAAGACTAGTTATATAGTCTTTAGGCAAAAAAACGTTCCCCCCATTAATATCTCCGTGGAAATGGAGGGTGAAATAATAGCACCTGTAAAAGCAGTTAAATACCTTGGACTTGTCATTGATGAAAATTTGAATTTTTCGTTTCATCTAAATCAGTTGGTGCGGAAAATTTCACCATTAATAGGAGTTCTTAGGCGTGCCCCAAACTTGCCTGCCAGCATTGGGAACGCTTTATATAACACCCACATTTTATCAAATATAAGATACGGTATTAATATATGGTCCCAATGTGGTACGACATCCCAAGCCAGAATTAGAACACTCATGTCTAAAGCTATCAAAGCCATCTGGAAGTTGCCTGCACTTACTCCAACAATAGAGGTTTATAATCTCACGAATCAATTGACCCTTGAGAAGATAATAGCTCTTGAGGAAGTCAAACTCATATACAAAATCAGGAATAAACTGACAAAAACAAAGGTCCAATTCAGGAGTAATGGGGACAATCACAATTACCAAACCAGAAATAGGCATAGAATATTACAGGGAGCTGCCAGAACCAACAGACTCTACAAGGATACTATAGCGAAAGCTGTCAGGACCTTCAACTCTATCCCAGAGGACATAAAGAACCAACGTACGCTCCCTTTATTTATAAAAGCCTTTAAAAAATTCTTAAATCAAAATAACTGATATAAAACTTGTACTCTCTAAAGAATAATAACTTGATTAAATTTAACCATTATACCAGTTATTATAGTTAACGTATTCAAATTAGTATCTTTAGGCTAACAATGCTTATACCAGCGAAAGCTGTCTGTGTTGTTTAGCATTTGTTATTTTATTTTTGTTATTTCTTTTATCTAAATTTTACACTAATTCTGTTTTTATCATTGTAAAATCCTTCTGTGAATTCTATTGAAATAAATAAATAAATAAATAAAATTTTACGTGGGAGTGAGGCAGCAATAGTTTTTGGTGCCACTTTTTTATATGGGATTTTGTTCATTTAGCAGTCCATTACTATATGTCAGTGGCTAGAAGCAACCCAGATTCTTTCTGCTTCTGTATACTTTTCAAACGAGAGTACGTGTGTAAGGCACAACACAGTTCCTGTTCATCATATTTCCATTTCTCTGAAGATACCATTTTGATCTGGAGCCTAAAATATTTTGTTTTATGGCATTTGCAACTTGTTCTCTTTTAGGGTCCGAAGCATAGTTTTCTGGGTTATGTGCCTTTTGGTTGTGTTTCAAATGGTAAGAACCAAATGATAAGATTGGCAAACAATTTTCGGGCGCATTCTTTTTCGGACCATTCTCGAAATGAAAGCTTTCATGATTCCTTCCAGATTTTTTTGGTAAATTGAGCTTTGAAGTTCTTTGCTCATTTTTCTTTTATCTGAGATTTGATTCTTCTTTGATTACATAAGCCATGCCCCATAAGGACATCGGACTAGCCTCTCGAAGATTTTCGGTTTGTTTTAAAAGTTTCATCCAAGAGATAAAAAAATGTTAATAGAATGTAATAATAATTTAATTAGAATATTTCGCTAGTTAAGAATATAGAAATTGCTGCATTAGTAAATGCATATATCGATACCGTAATTCTAATAGCACGTATGAGAAAAATTCAAATGTTTCAAGAGAAAAAAAACTGCTTTTTATCTTCTTTCAAGTACTGAGATGTTAGTTTAAATAGAATAACAGTGTGAATATTGTTGCAAATGCTACATACGTAGAGAATTTCAAGATACATAATAATCACTCAAATTCAACATTTTCCTAAAAATGATCATACGTGGTATTAGAATGAAGGTATCGATATGAATATTAAATGAACGTAGACCACCGACCGAAAAATAAGGAGCACCCAAACAACCTGGCTCTACTTTCAAAATATAGGCATGAATGATACAAACAATACCGAAAAAATTCTTCCCCTAATTCTAGATTGGCACATTCGAATTGTATTTTTACCAAGAGATGTTTTTCATGTAAATCACTAAATTTTAGCTCATTAAAGTTGAATTTCAAGAAACAATAACTTCTTTCTCAGAGTATCGCCATATCCCACTATTTAATATTACATACAACGTATTTCATCATTTTATCAATTTAGATTAATTAAACAATTTTAAGGTATGTAACTATCTTATTTCTTTCCGTTTGTTTTATTGATCTATTTTCTTTTGGGAGGAAATTTTTCTATAATACATATATACAAAAAAAATTTAATTTTTGCATGACTAACATCAAAACCTCAAAAAATATTTTATTAAAATGATTCTCGCTAAAAATATTTGAAAAAATCGATATCTAGTTTGAAAGAAAGCTAGCAAACCCCGAGGTTCGCCTTTTCATCAAAACTTTATAATTTCCATTACGCTATTCTCATTTCTAATATTCAGGGAATATCTACAGATTTAACTCATTTCACAATTTACCTGCTGCCTGAGCTTGATTATTTTCTCCATTTTAACTCCTTAAGAAACTCTGAGAATAATCTTTTAAACTCAAAAGACGACTCAGCGCCTTTAAATAGTAGTGTTTAGATCAAGTGTCTAAAGTGTCATCAAAATTGGAAGTTGCAGTGTTCAGAATGGTACAAACGGCAGCGTTTATATGCTCAATTACATGTACTATGATTACATGCATACTTGAAATCGGCTTCAAGTAGACTTGAAAATCATGTAACCTCAGATCGACTTCAAATCAAGAGCATTTAACTTTCAGTTCAAGTTCAAGTCAAGTCCTCAGTCCGGCATGTAATCGTAGTAAGTGAGCGACAGCAATAAAATAATGGACTGCTCATCAGCAATTATTCCCATACAAACCGATGGCACCAAAAAGGTATAGTCGACTCGCTCATCCATAAGCCCCCAAACTGACAGAAACACTCAGAAATAAAATCAGGTTAAATCAATTAGAAATAAAATTGACGGGTATAGTGATGTTTATATCTTTTGCGTTAAATCAATTAGAAAAAAATAGACGGGTATAGTGATGTTTATATCTTTTGCTCTTTTCCCCATAAGCCCCCGGATTTTGACATACAGAATGTCAGTTGCTAAAACAGGCGTTAAGAACTTAAATCAGATATACATAAAATTTGCAAATTAATGAAAAAAAAGGCATTTTAAAATGTGAAAAAGTGAAAATAGTGTTTATTAATTTTTTTAAACAAATTATTTGTTTTGTTTTAAGTACGTATTTAAAAAAAATAAATATCAAAAGTGATTCCGATGTTTACATGGAGTGAAAAAATGTTTGTAGCCTATGGAACAAATTGGTGCCATGAAAAATTCCTCCTGAGCAGTCCATTCTATATGTCAGTGCATGGAGCGCGTTCAAAAACCTTACTATAGTAAATCACGAGGTAAACTATGGTTAGCTACATCTCTTCGCTCATGAACGGATTGAAATGCTAAAAAAACGTATCAGGACTCTTTTGCAAACTGCACTGACACGTATCTATTCGGAATCATATGTCAAACTAGTTTATTTGAATGAATTTTGCATAAGTGAAGTCTGAAACAGAATCAATTCAGTGCTTTTCTACTATATATACGGAACATAATGGCAAAAATTACTCAGAAAGATATGACAATGTAATCCTTTCTGTGCGAAGAAAAAGGAAAGTAAAAATCTATGATCAACTTCTCTATTCATATACGCACTCCGGAATGGCGAGAGGGCGGAGCAACGGCAAACTACACAAACACATGCAGAGCAGGAAGTACACAAAAATGGTACATGAATTCACACAAGCAAAATAAAAGTCCAGACGGCACAAAAAATTGCGGAGAAGAGTAATCAGTGCGTCTCTTTCGCACTTCGTGAAATAACATTTCTTTATTTACCCTTTCTTTCTTCGATTTTTGTTTTGTTTTTAAATTGAATTTTATGTCGCTTGCACCTTGTCGATTGATATATTCACTCGCAAGGGAGCTTATGGGAAATTTTGAGAGTGTCGTATCTTTGTGGGTAATTTTTGATAATGGCATGCAGCGCAGTAAAGAGCAGTATCCTGCAGTGTGTGATTTGAAATTTAATTTTCTACCTTAGTGTTGGCAACCCGATCAGTACGACGTCAAGAAATATGAAGAAGAAGCTAGAGAGATTATTCATTGCGCATTCTCTTGCACAAGAGTTCGGGTCGGTTTACTCCTTGTAATTAAAAACTATTAAAATAAATTGTATTACTTAAATAAATAAAGAGTTTGAATCACAACATAAAGTGGCGACGAGGATTCTGGTTTCAAAAAGTTGGTTCATGGAAAAATAAAATTGCTTCTGTGTAGAAAAAAAGAAAAATCAAAATGGCTGAAGCAATAGATAAAATCGCAGCATTACTGGCGAAACTGGTGAAAATGAACCAAAATAAGGCGGGAAATAGTCCAACATCAACTCACACATACGAACTGTCAACGCAGATTACGGAATTTTGTTATGACGCAGACTCAAATGTGTTTTTCGAGACGTGGTACAATAGATTTGAAGATCTTTTCCAAGAAGATACTAAAAATTTAGACGACAAAGGGAAAGTCAGACTTCTTCTTAGGAAATTACACACGTCTAATTTCGAAAGATACACCAACATAATTCTGCCAAAGAAGCCACATGAATTTACATTCGATGAAACTGTCAAAAAACTCAAAGAGTTATTCGGACCGGGAAAAACACTTCCATCGCAGATTTGAATGCCTCCAACTTCAGAAATCAGACAGTGAAGATTTTATTTCATATGGAAGTAGAATTAATAAATCATGTGAAAGCTTCGAAGTATCAAATTTAACAGCCGATCAATTTAAGATCCTGATTTTCATCAGTGACTTGTTTCATCTCGTGACAAGGAAATACGTACCCAACTCCTGTCAAAAATCGATTCTGTACCACCCGTTATTACAGGTATCAGCAGCCTTATCGCGGAATGCCAAGCGTTAATCAATCTAAAATCTGACGTTAACATGGTTGAACACTCAAACCGCTCAAATCAATCAAGTGTCAACACAATCAAACAAAGCAGTGCCCGTAAAATGTCTTCACATGGTCCTTTAAGTACTAAGCCAGTAAGCGGGACAGGGATTTCAACACATAATCATCAGAAATCGCCTGCGGCTCCACGAACTCCTTGCTGGGGTTGTGGAGAAATGCATTTTTCAAAAAACTGTTCATACAAGAACCATAAGTGTCAAAATTGCAACAAAACCGGACACAAGGAGGGCTATTGTAGCTGTTTCTCCAACAGATCGCAGCAAAACCAGATAAGTAATAATTCTAAACACAGCCATGTTAAAGAAATTTCTTCTGTTAACAGCGTAGACATGCGATCAAAACGAAAATACATCATTGTTAAAATTAATGGGGTCGCTATCAAATTACAAGTCGACTCGGGTTCAGACATCACAATCATCTCGGAATCGGTATGGGAATCTATCGGGAAGCCATCACTCCAAAAAACACAGCGGTTAGCCATCGACGCTTCAAGACGATCGCTAGCAATTTTAGCCGAATTCGACTGTGACATCAGCCTTAACAATATAATTAAATGGCAAATGTTACGTGTCAGCAAATCTCAATCTACTTGGCATTGATTGGATGGATAAATTCGAATTATTTGATGTGCCGCTCAACGCGGTGTGCAATCATATCACCGTAGATGAACAGCCACGTCAGCAAGTACAAGCCGCATTTCCAGATTTATTCTCAGAAAAATTGGGACTTTGTACAAGGACACAAGTGAAGCTTCATCCTAAAACTGGATCAAAACCTGTTTTTCGACCTAAACGTCCAGTAGCATACGCAGTTCTGCCACAAATCAGTGAGGAGCTGCAAAGGCTCGAAAATCTTGGTATCATCACTCCAATTGAACATTCCGAATGGGCAGCCCCCATTGTGGTAGTGAAGAAAAAAGGAGGAAACGTGCGAATATGCGCTGATTACTCGACAGGTCTTAACGATGCATTAGAGCCAAATCAATTCCCACTGCCGCTCCCACAAGACATTTTTTCAAAAATTTCCAATGGAACGATATTCAGTCACATCGACCTATCAGATGCTTTTCTTCAAGTGGAAGTCGAAGAAGAGTCTCGCAAGATGCTCACCATTAACACACACCGGGGATTGTATCAATTCAATCGCTTACCGCCAGGCGTCAAGGTAGCTCCAGGTGCATTTCAACAAATAATGACCAGCATGGTTGGAGACCTTGATGGTGTTGCAGCATATATGGATGACATCATTGTTTCAGGAATCGATCATCAAAACCATCAAGAAAATTTGTGGAAAGTCCTACATCGCATTCAAGATTACGGATTTCATCTTCGCATCGAGAAATGCGAATTTTCCATGCACTCAATTAAATATCTTGGTTATATCATTGATAAAGAGGGACTTCGCCCGGATCCTAGCAAGGTCGAAGCAATTGCAAATATGCCTCCACCTACAGATTTATCAACCCTTCAGTCATATCTGGGTGCCATAAACTATTACGAAAAATTTGTGAGGAGCATGCATCAGCTTCGCCGACCTCTTGACGCACTATTGGTCAAAAATGCTAAATGGGAATGGACAACAGAATGCCAGAAAACATTCGATCAGTTCAAGGGAATTTTGAAGTCAGACCTTCTGCTAACACATTACAACCCGGAGTTGGAAATAATAGTAGCTGCCGATGCTTCCAATACAGGTATAGGTGCGGTTATTTATCACCAATACCCGGACAAAACAATCAAAGCCATAAGTCATGCATCAAGAACCTTGACCAAAGCTGAATCAAGATATAGCCAGATCGAAAAAGAAGGATTAGCTTTAGTTTTTGCAGTCACTAAGTTCCATAAATACATCTATGGACGGAAATTTCTCCTTCAAACCGATCACAAGCCGCTGTTATCAATATTTGGATCAAAAAAGGGTATTCCGGTATACACCGCCAACAGACTACAGAGATGGGCGTTGACATTATTACTATATGATTTCAAAATTGAATACGTCTCAACGAATAGTTTTGGATACGCCGATATATTATCAAGACTCATCAATTCACATGTTAAGCCAGATGAAGACCTTGTAATTGCATCAATCCGAGTCGAAGACGATTTTCAACATATTCAACACGAAATCATCGGACACTTACCAGTCACATTCAAAATGGTCAAGGAAGCAACACAGAAATCTGCAGTCATGCAATCTGTCATGAACTACGTCAACACAAGTTGGCCTAACGATTGGAAAAATATAGATGAGCCCGACGTAAAATCATTTTTCAAACGGAAGGACGCACTTTCAGTTGTCAACGATTGTCTTATGTTTGGTGAACGATTGGTAATACCACCGCCATTTCAAAATAGAATTTTGCAACAGTTGCACAAGGGTCATCAAGGAATGCAACGTATGAAGTCAATAGCTCGCAGTTACGTATTCTGGCCAGGGTTGGATGGACAAATAGAAGAATTAGTAAAAAATTGCAACAGATGTGCTTCGGAAGCCAAATCACCAACAAAAACGCTTCTTGAATCTTGGAAAACACCCGATGGCCCCTGGGAGCGCCTACACATTGATTATGCGGGACCTATTGATGGAAATTATTTCTTGGTAATAGTAGATGCATACTCAAAGTGGCCAGAAATTGTTCCAACGTCATCAATCACTGCCACAAAGACCGTCGGAATCTTACAAGAAGTTTTTGCAAAATTTGGATTACCGCAAACAATTGGGCAAGGGCTGTTTCACACGAGCCGATGACCAACCAACAGAAATCGGCTGTTATCGTCCATTGGACTGTTTCACACGAGCCGACGGCCAACCAACAGAAATCGTATGAAAACGTCATTTGTAGAGAAGAGGGTGAGAGAGTACGATGGGGAGGGAAGATTTTTCCATTCAACTTTCTCACACGATTTTCGATACGACTTTTTGACAGCTGTGTGGTTGTTGTTTTTTATTCCTTTGGGAAAAAGAAAAGAAAGAGAAAAGACAAAACAACAACAATAAGCTAAAGCGTTTTGACGTAGAGTTGGTTGGAAAAATTGGCCCGTGTGAAAGCCCATGCGACTTTTCGTCGAGTTTCAAAAGGGAATGGACGATGACAGCCGATTTCTGTTGGTTGGCCGTCGGCTCGTGGGAAACAGCCCATTGCGATTTCAATCTTACAAGAAATGCGTAGGAGATAACTGTTGTGTTTGGTATTAATTCTGTGGCGATAAGCAAAAACCGCTTAAGTCAAAAAACATGATTTTACACCAGAGCGATTTTAAGAATCAAAGTTATTCAATCTGTAATGGAAAAGCGAAAAAACAATGTATCATAACTTTCTAAATATTGGTCCTAAAAGAATCAAATTTTGTGTCGATGGGGATTCTTATACGGAGAATTTAATGACATAATTAACTCAATTTTGTCTTAAGTCGACTTAAGCGGTTTTTGCTTTTCACCACAGAATTCTTATTGGATTTACTCATCTTGTAATAATAAAAAAAAGTTAACAGATTCACCTTTTGACTTTTAATTTTTTTTATCTTAATTCACATTATATTAAATAATCCGGCGTCAATAATTACCACTATTTAGGTTTTCCAATTTCCGCTATTTTGTTTTAAAAAATTCAGAATTTCTTGCTTATGCAACCATTGGTGCAAGTTACACTATCATTCATTTCGTGTATTACCCCCATATACAAGACCGGTTTTTAGGCAAGGGGTCGCAGGGAAGTACAATTCATGCATCATATGACTCCTCACTTTTGAGCCAGAAAATTTGCCATTTCGTACTCGGGGGTCTGCGAAAACTATGAGAAATTCCCCCTCTCATTCGCGTTTATTGCACAACTACAAACGCATCACAATCTTTACACAAAAAAGAGGTAGAAAAATGAATGCTTAGTGTAATACCCGCATCATACACAAACCGTTTTGATGTGAGTATCGAGTGATGGATAGTGTAACTTGCACCATTGGGCTGGCATACACGGATCGTAATATCGAAACAAAAAAAAACCCGTTTTTTATGATACTCTCGGCGTACATGGGTATTTATTTTACCGAGAGTAACTTTATTATCCCTACAGGGAATATCAATGTGTGCACATCTCGAACGTGAAGAACAAAGAAATATGTCAATATTAGACACAAAGGAGAAGAAGATAATAGATACATTTGTGCATGTATTAGTTTTCACGCCAAAATTTTCTGTTCGAAAAGTTACAACAGCTTTCTCTCTTCCTTTTGCCCTCTGTCCTAAAAACCGGTTTTTAAAATCCTTGATACACGGGCTTCATCGAATGATCATTCTTCCAGTCTCATTGGCCTTGAATGAACATTCAAATTCGAAGTGACACACGGTACTTCATTTTCAATTCATTCATTCTACTTACTTTATTTTTGATATTTTTCCCTCACAACACCAAACTTAAACTTTAACGAACAGACAGGTTGACAGTTCGAATTTTAAAATTTTATGAGAGAATGGAAGCTTGATGGAAATTTCCCCACTTCCAGCTTCATTTCTCATTAAATGAAGTAGATTTCACTTCATTCTTTCGAATGGTGAATGAAGCTGAGAATGCTCATTAAAACTTAATTTAAGGTGATACACGGGCCGCGAATGAACATTCTTGAAAGAATGATCATCCGATGAAGACCGTGTATCAAGGGTATTAGTCTTGACATGATGATCCGTGTATGCCACCCCACTCCATTTACAATATTGTATGCAATACCCAACTAACAAACTCTCCAGATCAAGTTTCTAGCAAATTGTGATATTATCTCATAAGACTCTCTTAACACTCTTCGAGAGTCTCAAGAGCATAACTCTTGTAATAAGATTTAAATTAAGTCTCATAGTAGAAGTATTATGAGATAATAAGGCAATACGGCTTCAGATCTAAACGGTCTACTGGCGATCTGCTTGTGTGTTTAACCGAGCGTATCAACCAAAGCATTCACAGCTTTGGTGAGTCTAGCCTAGTTGCTCTAGATATATCAAAGGCTTTTG
Source organism: Thereva unica (assembly GCA_949987705.1). Lineage (NCBI taxonomy): Eukaryota > Metazoa > Arthropoda > Insecta > Diptera > Therevidae > Thereva > Thereva unica. The sequence continues at coordinate 79,629,891 of OX465281.1, forward strand.
ACAGAGTATGGCACCCAGCTCTGTTGAATAAACTCCAAGCTATTGGTATACACTTAGTTCTAAGGAACTGGATTAAGAGCTTTCTTTCAGGCCGTTCAATCAAGGTAGTATTGGATGGCGTTGAATCCAACCCCCACGCCATCTCGGCAGGAGTTCCCCAGGGGTCAATTCTCTCACCCGCACTTTTTCTAATCTTCATTAATGATCTGCTCTCAATCCCCTCCAACCCACTTCACTGCTTCGCTGATGACGGTACTCTGAATTTCTCTTACTCCTTCGACAATATAAGACAAGCACGTGCCAGACCTTGTCTTTACCACCGTCAACTGATGTCGGCTTTGATCAACCGGGATATCGAATCGATTCTTCACTGGGGCGAAATGAACCGCGTCGAATTCAATGCCACAAAAACGAAGCACTGTCTGATCTCCAACAAAAATTGTACCGACCTTCCTCCTGTCTCGGTGGATGGAGAGAATCTAACGGCTGACTCAACTCTCAACATCCTAGGGGTAACTTTAACGGAGCATCTGCGATGGAACGATCACATATTCCAAATCGCCAAACAAGCCTTCCAATGCCTTGGATTTCTCAAGAGATGCAAGTTCCTCCTCCAGCCAGCCGCATTGGCTACAATATACAAATCCTACATTCGGCCGCGCCTCGAATACAACTCGCATATCTGGGCAGGCGCCCCAAAAACCACCTTGGCTTGTCTTGACAAGGTGCAAAATCGTGCCCTCAAACTCATTGGTGATGGCCCCTTTCGCGCCTCCATAGACACCTTGAGCCACCGTAGGAATGTAGCAGCCCTCTCCATACTTTATCGCTATTACCATGGCGACTGTTCCACCGAAATTCAGGACCTCCTGCCTGCACGGCAATACTTTTCCCGCAACACAAGACTAGCCAGCTCGGCTCACCCCCATACCCTACAGCCCCCTCGTTCACGCACAATACGGTTTAGAAGTTCGTTTATGAATAGAACAACTCGATTGTGGAATGATCTCCCGCAGTCAGTATTTCCGAACTCATCTTAGAGTTCAAACGTGAGGTTCATCGTCATTTTCTTCTACACCCTCCAGACCCCCTCTAACCTTTCCTATTCTCCTCTATTCTTCAAACCAAGCTACTACTAGACATTGCACCATGAACTGAACGACATGACGGACTGGTAGTACAAAGCGTTACACCTAAGCTTGGTTTTTTCATAAAAAAAAAAGAGTTACTAAGTCTTTCATTCTCATAATGAGAATGTTTTTCTATTATTTTCAGTGCAAGAAAATCTATTCTTATAGAGTCTTTTTAATGAAAGCGTTACTCTCAAAGGCTTTAACTGTCAAAAAATGTCCTTATGAGTGTTAAAGGGCTATGACACTTATAAGAAAGCTCTTACAAGACCAAGTATATCCTTTCTTATAAAAATGCTTTTATGAGACAAAAAATGTTAAAACATGTGCAAAAAGAGTACCGTCCCATAATCAGAATTTTGTTCTTATAAAAATATTTAACCCGCCGGCCCACCATATTTTCGCTTAATATAGAAATTATAGAAAAACGAAATTCCATAAATCAATCTACTTTTACTCAATTGAATATGTGGAAAGTATAAATATTAATTTTTTTACAGATAATATCGTCGGTATAGAACCAGAACAACGTATGTCCAAAAAAAAATAATTACTTTTTTGAATTTTCTGGTTGTAGAAGAGTTACTTTATCCGTCTTTATATAAATTTGGCCATAATATTTTATAATAGTAGTAGTTTCCATTTTATCGTATCTCCATTTCACATAACGATAATGCATAAAATTCACCTTTTAATAGCTCTCCTGTAAAATTTCAAAATTGGTGGTTACGTTCTTCTGGTTCTAGACCGACGATATACCAATTTGAAATAAATTATTGAGCAGTACTAAAGTTTTTATTTTTTCCACAAGAAATAAAATTTCATAAAATATATTAAAATTTGATTATTTTTAAGGCGCTTTGATTTTTATCGAGGTAAAATGGTTATTATTATCAGTAAAATTTCAATTTCAATAAAATTTTGCATTATATTTTCGCTAAAAATCGAATTCTAATTTCTATAATCATGCATAGTAATTATTAAATTCTAAAGTGTTATATTTTTCGAATTGTTTCTTATGAGAGTTATTTAGAGCAAATAACTCTCATAAAAATTATTTTATTTTAAATAACCACGCCTTTCCATATATTCTCCCTTTTTAACAGCTCTGTTATGGAGAGTATAGCTCTTATAACACTCTTTTATACCGAGTTTCCATGGGAGTCGAGTTGAGTTGAGGTTGAGTTGAAATGACACTTCAACTCAACGACTCAACCGACTCAACTCTATGCGTTTCCATGGCTGACTTTTCTGCCTGTGTACAGACAGCTGAATGTGTACTTGCATTAAGCAAGCAGCTGTTTTTAAATTTGACGTAATATTTTTGTTATTATAAAATAGCGATCATGGACCATAAAATTAATTTATTGTGTTCGTTGTATAACAGAAATGTTATAAACAGGCGCGACATTTTGACTTTTTTAACATTTGACAATCCCGTTTGTAGTTGTGTGCGTGTACTCTGTTCAATCTACCTATTAACACTAAATTGCATGTTATTGTAGTCAATGAGACGTGGCTTAAACCAGAAATCCCAACTTCTTACGTCTCCTTGCCTACTTTTTCTTTGCATCGAAATGATCGCTTGGATCGTACTGGGGGTGGTGTTGCTATTTATGTCACCTCCTCTCTCTCCTCAAAAGTAGTGGGCCAGTCCACTGGCTCACAATTTGAATTTATCGCAGTAGAAATAAAATCATCCCATGACAAATGTGTTATTATAAGTGTCTACTGTCCACCTAATGTGTTTACTCCTGATGTTGCTGGTAACTTTTTTGATCTTGTCTCTAGGCTTTCCCGTCATTACGATAATATAATTGCTGCTGGTGACTTTAATGTTGATTTACTGAAGGCTAATGAACGTGCGAATACACTCAAGTACTTCTTGGGGTCATTGGATCTACGCATTCTAAATCAACTGCCCACATTTTTAAACTGCCATAATCCATCGCTCCTTGATGTACTCACTGCTACCTCCACCAACTCAGTATTAAAACATAACCAAATTTCTCCCCCCAGCTTCTTTGATCACGATATTCTCTTCCTCTCGCTTCGATTTACTTTTTACCCTTCCTCCTCCTTGCCTGCCTTTTCTTCGTATCATGACTTCAATAACATCAATTTTACTCGCCTTTCTGAAGCTTCTTCGTCTATACCTTGGGCTGATATCTATAATACAACCTGCGTAGACACCAAAGTCGATCTGTTTAATTCTTTCACTCAGTCTCTATTTAATCAATGTGTCCTTTTAGTTACAAGAAGACGTTGTAAAACTCCATCTTGTCCTTGGTCTTCTTACGAAATTCGCAACTTGATTGTTGAGCGTGAGTTCTTGTATAGACGTTATCGCAGAACGAGGATCCTGAGCTACCTTCGTGAATACAAAAATCTTCGCAATTTAATCAATAACAAAGTCAAATCGGCCAAGCGTGAATTTTACTCCCGGAAACTCGATCCTGCCCTGTCCACTAAGCAACTTTGGTCTAATCTCCGTTCTCTAGGCATTCATTCCTCTGAGCTTAACTCTTATGATGTAGATGTAAACTTACTCAATGCATCCTTCATTCAATCCCCTCCCAATTCCTCATCGTCTTCCTCTTCTTGTTCCCCTTTCTCCAATGCTCTGTTTTGATGGTTTTAATTTTCGTTGTGTTGACTCACGTGAAGTACTTGGAATACTGCTTTCCATTTCGTCCAACAGCATTGGCTATGATGGAATTTCTCCTCGCTTTCTTAAGATTCTCTCCCCTTTAATTGTTGAAATTATCACGCATATACTTAATTATTGCCTGACAACCTCCCAAGTCCCTTTAGTATGGAAAAAAGCCTTAGTGACTCCTGTACCTAAAAAGCCCTCTCCTGCTGATCTGTCTGATTTTCGACCTATTAGTATTCTTCCCTTTCTAGCTAAAGTCTTTGAGAAAATTGTATTCACTCAAGTCATTCGATATCTTGATTCTAATAATTTCGTTTCTAATCTCCAATCTGGCTTCCGTAAATCCCACAGTTGCGAAACTGCTATACTGAAGGTAACGACTGATCTTCGTTCCGCTCTTGATCGAGGTGATATTGCAGTACTAGTTCTTCTTGATTTTTCCAAGGCGTTTGACTCTGTGGTTCACTCGCATCTCCTGCACAAACTTACCGCTCTTTTCATCTCTATGCTGATGACCTTCAGCTATATATCTCGTGTCCGCCTCATCAGATTGAGTACTGTGTCTCTAAACTCAATAGAACCCTATCTCAAATTAATGAGTGGAGTTCTAGTAATTTCCTTAAACTAAATCCAATTAAATCACAAGTACTTTTCCTTAGTCGTTGCTCGCTGTCCCTGGATGGTTTCCCGCCTATTTTACTTGATAATGTTCCTCTACCAATTGTTGAATGTGCCAAAAATCTGGGTATTGTTGTCAATTCCAAACTTTCCTGCTGTAATCATGTCTCGCTGATGCTCTCTAAAATCTATGGCACCCTTCGTAAATTGCGGCTACATGGAAGTCTGTTATCTTCGCCTATTCGAGCTAAACTCATCAAATCACTTGTTGTTCCCCATTTTCTGTATGGCTCGTTGGTGTATATTTCCTTCGACTCATCCTGCCGTCAGCGACTTAAAGTGGCATTTAATGATTGCATTAGGTTCATTTTTCATATGAGAAGGTCTGATCATGTGTCGGGTGTCCAAAATTCCCTACTGGGTTGTGACCTCTTTAAATTCCTTGATCTCATGGCTCTACTTCTCTTGCATAAGGTCTTTTATTCCAAAAGTCCCTGCTACCTTGCTGACTTCCTTGTTCCTCTGCAATCCTTGAGATCCATCAAATTCCTAATTCCTGCCCACACTTCCCTAATTGGTAGTCGTTCCTTCTTTGTATATACTCTTAGAATCTGGAATAATCTTCCTAGTCACATTCAGAGGATGAGCACGACCACAGTATTCAAAAAACATGCATTTATTTTTCTATCTTCTTCGTCTCACTAGCTTTCTTTATCTCCCTTTCTTCACTTTCCTACTTCATTCTTTTTACTTTATTCTATATTTCATTCTTAATTTTCTTCTTCTTTTATTTTTGCTTTAATTTTATTTTAATTTTAGTCTTAATGTAATTGTAATTTAATTTAATTGTAATTTTTAAATCTAATTTTAAGTTTTTTCCTTTGTAAACCCTTCTGTTGTTGTAATTCTTGTATGTACTCTAAAAGATGTGAATCTTGTGTACTATCCAAAAATAAATTATTATTATTATTTTCGTTGAGTTGAGCAGAGTTGAAAATCTTTAACGAAAACTCTTGACTGCGACTGTTTCCATGGAGTTCAACTCGGGTTCAAGTCTGGTTGAATTCTCATGGAAACTCATTAATAGTTACCCTTGCAAAGAGAGCTATAGCATTTTTATAAGACTAAAATAACTCTCACAATTGTGCCATTTAATTCTGACAACGCACTCATAAAGCACTTGCATTGTTCTATAAGAGTAAGTTATAAGAGTGATACTTTCTTAAAAAGTCGAATATTCTCTCATAAGGCACTAGTCGAGTCTTATGAGACGAATTTTGTTACTTGGGTAATGTAACACAGGCTAGACGACAACTTTAATGCTGCAATGAAAAGCTATTACTAGTTCTGTCCATTTACTTTAGAGTAAACTATCAAAACTCTGAAAAGTAAAAAAGTGTGTTCGATTACTGCTTAAAAAGTTCTGAGCAGAGCTGAGTAGTTCAATTGGGAGTAGCTGTCTTTTTGAGGTCAAAACAGAAAAAATCTGCTATTTTCTGATTTTAAAAAACACTTTTCCGCTCAACTTGAGTACTTGGGATGTTGAAAAAGTAAAAATAATGATGTTAAAAAAATGTATTTGTAGTCCTAGTCTAATAATAATAAAACATAAATAAAAAAAAATTCCAATTTTTCTCGTTTTCGATGTGACAATTGTCAAAAGAAAACAGAAGAAGAAGAATTTGGCTGCTCTGCCTGCTCCTACAAATTTGGTGGAGCAGAATAATTGAAATTCTCAACAAAGAGCAGGCTCAAAAAACACAGACCAAGCAAGGAGAATAGGAGCAGATAAGATCTGTCAAAAAGGCTCAACGAACGCAAATTGATGATTAATTTTGCTCCAGTTTGAGATGGAGCAACCATCGAACACACCTAAAAAATGCATCTCCGACGATTTGTTCTTAGAATACAAAACTACAGCAAGGGCCCTCGCCCAATTAAAAGGTAGTGAAATTCGTTTTGTACGAGTGCCCACGCTTTGGTAGTTGTGTGTACACTACAAGCGTAAAAACCAAGTAAAATAGAGGAGGGGCAAGAGCGAGTTAAAATTGTGAGAAATCTAAAACAAAATCTTGCCCCCACAAAAGAACTTTTTACACGGCGTCACTCCGAAATCCAAACAGCTGATCCCCTTGAATTTGCGTTGGATCATTTAATGTAAACAAAGAAATTCAACCAAATAACTTTTACATTATTTGGACAATTTAACACAGTGATTCACATATTTATTAATGTAAATATCTAATATGTGTGTTTAAGCACTATTTTATTTAGCACATTCACCTGAAGAACGATTTTTCTCGTGCATATTTCCATTTATTCCTGCATTAACAAACTGCACACTTCATTGTTCTTTTTTTCACAGAAAACTCACTCACTAGAACTTTAATTATACTTTAAACTATTCTTTATACTTTCTTTCTATTATTAAGTTAGTTTTGATAATAAGATTTCGGATAATTTTATAAAAAAAACTCGTCTTAAAAAAGTATTCCACCGAACGCGGGAACACAAGCAGCTCATTAACCCAATTTGACAGTTGACTAACCCCCAGATTTCACTACGCTCACATACAGGGATTATACACTCGAAGGCCTTTCCTGTAGTTCTCTATTCCAAGGATTTGTTACTAACAAAAAGATAGTGACACGTCATTTGGCTTGTGTTATTTGGTAAAGCCTAGTATGGAGTTCAAACGGGATTCCGTGCAACATTTTTGGCATATATGTCTACACGAAAATTCCGTGTAGAGTACTGTGAAGAAAAAGTCAAAAGGTGAGAAAAAGTTAACAGCTGACTGATAAAAATCACATATTACACCACGCCCTTGCCCGCAACAGCTGTTTTTTTCGTTCTGTAAATACCAACAGCAGCAACACGGAAAAATTGTCTAGCTATTTATTCCGTTCCAACGTGAACGGAAAAAATTCTCCAATTCCCCTGCAGAGCCATCTGTTAGAAAGTTTCACAAGTGATATATTACCAACAAAATTCCATCGAAGGCTTAAGCCTAGTATGGAGTTCAAACGGAATTCCGTTCAGCATTTTTGGCATATATTTCTACACGGAAAAATTCCGTGTAGAGTACTGTGAAGAAAAAGTCAAAACGTGAGAAAAAGTTAACAGCTGACTGATAAAAATCACATATAAATCACTTGGCCGCAACAGCTGTTTTTTTCGTTCTGTCAAAATTACCAACAGCAGCAACAGGCAGCCACACGGAATAATTGTCTAGCTATTTATTCCGTTCCAACGTGAACGGAAAAAGTCTCCAATTCCCCTGCAGAGCCATCTGTTAGAAAGTTTCACAAGTGATATATTACCAACAAAATTCCGTTCGAAGTCCGTACTCACAAAACCAAAAGTACACCGGAAAATCGGGTGAACGGAATTCCGTTCATGTTTTTACATGTATTTTATATGGGGAACGGAGTTCCGTTCGAACTCCATACTAGGCTTTAATTGTGAAAATTTAATTGAAAGTTGTTGTGTTTAATAAACCGTGAAGAGGAGTTTAATGTTATATTACTCTCTGAGATTTTTAATATTAATTCCTTTATTTCTAATGTTCGAAAATTTACCGGTTATATTACACTAAAATTGATTGTGTTTAAATAACGGAATAACGTCTTAGCTTTGTACATCAACTTGACAAATGGCAACTGAAAACAGATTCTGACACATCGCCCGTAATCGCCAGTTTGACACTTATTGGCTGTAGGGGAGATAACAATTTCTCCGCTTTTTGTAGACCGAGAAAGTAAACGAACAGAACTCTGCCGGTTTCGAGCGCTTCCTATCGCCCGAGATATCCCACATGCGAGTACGCGACCACACTTAAGCTGTCTAGATAAATTTTTGATTTAATTGTTGACAACTGTTAAAATTACAGTCAATTATAAAAATACAAACTCGTACAATGGGTGTGGGGGAAATCGTAACGGTTTAGCCGTTAGGGCGTTTTGAAATTTCTTTGGTAGAGGTTTACATATCATCCTGTATTTTTGTAAAGCCCAAAACAGAATGAATGCAGAAACTTCGACTTTGACTTCACCGTTGCAGTAAAGTCGACTTTGCCGCACAGCGCTAACACATTCATTTCAATAACTTCAAAGTCGACAATTTGACAGATAGTATTTACAATTGCAATCACCATTTAGGGCCTGTGCGAATACTGGCTAAATGACTAAATCTTTCCACGAAATACTAAATCGTTCCAAAAAATTTCCAATGTTCAATTTAGTTCGGTCGGGGTGTGCGAATTCTCAATTGACTAAATTTGATTTTGACAGAATGAGATTTGAGTTTCGTTTCTCAGTTTTAATTTGATTTAAATATACAATCGACCAGCTCCGATGGATATTAGATGCTCTCGACAACATAAATGATTCTTATAGGAAATTAATCATAAATCTATCGCAATCTCATACAATGGATTTACCTTTACAGATCTGAAGTTAAAAACTCAGAGTAGGGCTTGCTTAGTTGCCTAAATTTGATATTTATATTATCTCCCCGTCGTACTCCATGTATTAATGTAGTTTAATATTATATATATTTTTTAATTTAGCAGGTTGTATTTTTTATTTACGTAAGATAAGGAATTCTACATATAAACATAAAATAACATCAATACAAAATTTAGTCAGTAGCTGTCAACTTTAGCCACCTCGTGAAAAGACTAAATCGCACTGCAATACCGACCTTTCCAATAATTTAGTTTAGCCTAGTATGGAGTTCAAACGGAATTCCGTTCAGCATTTTTGGCATATATTTCTACACGGAAAAATTCCGTGTAGAATACTGTGAAGAAAAAGTCAAAAGGTGAGAAAAAGTTAACAGCTGACTGATAAAAGTCACATATTATACCACGCATTTGGCCGCAACAGCTGTTTTTTTCGTTCTGTCAAAATTACCAACAGCAGCAACACGGAATAATTGTCTAGCTATTTATTCCATTCCAACGTGAACGGAAAAAAGTCTCCAATTCCCCTGCAGAGCCATCTGTTAGAAAGTTTCACAAGTGATATATTACCAACAAAATTCCGTTCGAAGTCCGTACTCACAAAACAAAAAGTACACGGAAAAATCGGGTGAACGGAATTCCGTGCATCTTTTTACATGTATTTTATATGGGGAACGGAATTCCGTTCGAACTCCATACTAGGCTTTTAGCCGCAATTTAGCCAGTATTCGCTCAGGCCCTTAATAACATGCTAGAAATTATTAATTTTGAACAAATGGACCAATTTATTTTTACTGTATGTGGACTTTACGTATATTATCTGCGAAAATTATATTTTTCATACAATAAACTTAGTCAATTTAAATTTTCTAATTTGGCGACAATGACAAATTAGAAATGTTGTGTTGGTAGTTCTGAAACTTTTGCAGCAGTTTTTAAAATTCTCAAAGTAAATCCCAAAACAGAATGAATGCAGAAACTTCGACTTTGACTTCACGGTTGCAGTAAAGTCGACTTTGCCGCACAGCGCTAACACATTCATTTCAATAACTTCAAAGTCGACAATTTGACAGATAGTATTTACAATTGCAATCACCATTTAATAACATGCTAGAAATTATTAATTTTGAACAAATGGACCAATTTATTTTTACTGTATGTGGACTTTACGTATATTACCTGCGAATATATTTTTCATACAATAAACTTAGTCAATTTAAATTTTCTAATTTGGCGACAATGACAAATTTGAAATGTTGGCCGTGTTTTTTTAATGAACTGGGTTTTGAGAGCTTTTGAGCTCATTAAAAAAACGGCAAGGGAAATTTTGCAAAACCTCAACTGAATCTATCTTCAGAGTATTTATCATAAATAGTTGAAACGTCAACTGTCGCCGGCGTTATTTGTGTTTGGTTTTTTAAATATCCAGACACATCTCGTATTATTTGGGTATTACTGCAAACGTGGCCTTAAAATGCATGAATTTAAAGTTCCGGCCCGGGGAAAGAGATTTTCAAATCGAATATTATCTGAAAATGTTTGCCAGTCACAGTAATACGAGCTAATGTCCTCGATTCCCAGATCCGGCGGCGCGGAAGTGACTGCGTATTTGAGACTTTGCGATTCTCAAATCTTCAAAAAATCTTCAAATCCAAAATCTTTTTCTTTGACATTTTCCGCGCTTTAAAAGTGTGATCCGCAACAAATTTTCTGCGGATTTGAAACCACAAATGCGCCTAATACCATGTTTCCATCGCACTCGAAATCTTCCGATTTCGGCAAAAATGAGGATTTCGGACGAAATCTCGTTTGAAATCTCATGTTTTAGCATATAAAATGAAATCGCCTTTCGGAGGAGATTTCAATGAAATCTCAATCGAAATCTTGGTAATGACTATTCAGCCTATTCAGCAAGTGGGAAATTTTGGGGAAATTTCTCAGCTGTAAAAAATTTTGACAGTACGAATTTGTCATTTTTAAATTTTCTATCTTTAACGTTTAAAATGGAGCTTAAATGAATGTTAATATTTTTTCCTTATTTTACAGCCAATTATTTCCAAATTCCTCAGTTTTGTTGATATAATTAGGTTTTTAAAATTTGATGTGCAAGTTTGTTATGACAAGCGAAAACTGCCTGGTGCGATGGAAACACATTTGGATTTTGCTAAATCGTTTTATCAAAACCTGCGGATTTCAAGTGCGATGGAAACATGGTATTTCGGAGGAGATTTCAATGAAATCTCAATCGAAATCTTGGTAATGACTATTCAGCCTATTCAGCAAGTGGGAAATTTTGGGGAAATTTCTCAGCTGTAAAAAATTTTGACAGTACGAATTTGTCATTTTTAAATTTTCTATCTTTAACGTTTAAAATGGAGCTTAAATGAATGTTAATATTTTTTCCTTATTTTACAGCCAATTATTTCCAAATTCCTCAGTTTTGTTGATATAATTAGGTTTTTAAAATTTGATGTGCAAGTGTGTTATGACAAGCGAAAACTGCCTGGTGCGATGGAAACACATTTGGATTTCGCTAAATCGTTTTATCAAAACCGGCGGATTTCAAGTGCGATGGAAACATGGTATAAGATAATCCGACATCGGGTATTTCATTATCGTGTGAGTCTTCACTCCGAATTTTTGATTTATGTAATTGAATCCGCCACTGCGGATTTGACACTGCGATACTCTTCCGCGCCGCCGGATCTAGGAATCGAGGCCAATAAATTGGACCTTGAAGTCATTGCCCAAGAAAATGAGAATTATGATGTAAAAGAATCAAAAGGGCTACTGAATTGGAAAATGTTTCGTCATGGTTTAAAAAAAATAACCTCTCTGTATACCTTTAAAGAAAAAAAAGGCAGATATAACATAAAAACGCAGTGACAGTTTATTTGTTATGATGAATAAAAATGTTTATTTACAAAATTTAATTGACATTTCTCCTCCGGCGTGAAGTAGGCCGCATTCTGGAAAGAAGGGAAATTTTATAATTTCCCAGCAACCTCGATAGAGACCCAGATAGACCCCGATAAAACTTGGGTTTTCAAATTTGTATGTCGAGACTCAGCCAGTTCATTAAAAAAACACGGCCGTTGTGTTGGTAGTTCTGAAACTTTTGCAGCAGCTTTAAAAATTCTCAAAGTCGAAGTCGGCGCAAAGTTTACTGCAACGCTTACTGCATTGATTATGTTAACTGAACGTGACTCCTTTGGAAACTGTATGAAGCTGTCAAAATGCAAAGTTGAAGCGGAAGTTTCTGCATTCATTCTGTTTTGGGCTTTACTCTATGACCGGTTCTACACATTCAACTTTGCTTTCCACTTTTTGACGTTCAATTCTGTCGCTCGTGTCTACACATTTTCAACTATTCAAGAAGCAGATCGAAAATCTCGGCTGTTTTTGCTATCCGTGTACACTCATATTCATACATATTCGCACACTCATAAAAATGTTGAACGAAAACACAAAAGTTGAACGCAAATTTCCATTCCATTCTGAGCTGCTTCGGCGTCGTAGCCGTCGTGGAGTTTAGACGTGTTAAGGTTTTGATTTTGTTTTCATTTTGATTTTCATTTTGATTTTCATAAAAATTAAATCCGTGTTCTCCTTACTCATCGTGTAAAAAAATTACCTTTCAATACTTCAAAACAAATTCCTAAGCATCAAATAATTTCTTGATCATAGAATTAATCGGATTTAAGTGAGGCTTTGGATTTAGGACGCCATGGCGACCGATGCCGCATAAACTGCGCAAATAACTAATAATATTAAAAATACTTTTAAAAACCGATTTTAATCGCTTTGCTTATAAAGTGAAACCATAAAAGGGAAATTAATTAACTAAAAAATTAAAAAAATTGTAGTATTTTGCACGGAAATTGTGCCGAGAAGCGCCCGCTTGCTGGTGATTTTTGGTGCATACTTTTCTGGCAATTTGAGCATCAAAAATTTTAAATATGTGAAATCCTAAGTGCAACGTAGTAAAAAAAAAACTTACTAAGATTCCTCCGAAAGGAGCACGTGGCCGCCCCGGAGGGGCTGTGGACGAAAGTCGCCAGCCCCCCAAGGCGCCACGTAACCCACCTAAAATAAGGGCATATACGATGACCACAAAAAAACCCACTACAAGCCTAAAAGACCCTCCAAAGGACAAAGAACTCGTCCATGGATTCAACGACAGCACCGAGAAGTGGCCACAAGGCGACACCATCTTAATGAAGGAGATGGCAGCCAATCTTGATAAGGAAATGGCTGCCAGCAGCAGCTCATGCTCAAGACTATACGAGCGGGAAAAGGAGGCGTCCCCAAATCTACATAACCCCACAATTTCGGAGGCGAAGGAAGACCCCACTAAACACCATAAGGTAGGACAAAAGCCACTTTCTAATTCTAAGGCTAATATAATCCAACAATTAAATGCGACATGCGGCCGCATTAACCGAAGCCCGCCGGGTAACGGCGTCAATGGAGGTAGCGTCCCTTCACCAACACTACCTCCCCCAGCCTATAACGCTAGTGTCACTCACGACCACACATACATGGACAGCGCAGCCTCCACTCCAGCTGCCAAAGAAGCTCCCAATGTTAACAACATTAATGCCGACACTCACACTCCACCTAATGCAATCCGCGATTCGGATGACGGCTGGATTCATGTTTTAAAAAAAAGCAGGGCAGCTTCCCCGCCAGCCCCCAAAGAAGACATCAATCGACTAAATCGTTTCTCGCCGCTGGCAAATGAGGACACTCTTAATGCCAATAAATCAACCTTGGACGACAGCATTAACCCTCCTTATACTAACGGAAACACCAACTCCAACTTTAACCGCCAAGATACTAATTATAATTTTAAGAAATCTAATAACCAGCATGATTATAATTCCAATTTCAGCAACCCTAAGGCCAAACATAAATTTAGCGATGATAGCAGAACGAGCAAAGAGTTTTGCCCTCCTATTGTTATCCAGGACGTTAACGTTCGAAACCTAACCCAAATGATACTCAGCATCTACCCTAACGCTGAATTCAAAATGGCGAGAACCAGGGGGGGCGCCTGCAAAGTTTATTTTAAAAACAAAGCACCACAAAGGGTTTTTCCAAAAACTTAAAGATAGGAAGGCCGCGTCCCACACCTTCACACTTCCTGAAGACAGGTTTCAAACCCTAGTACTTCGAGGCATCGACTCGGCCTTTTCCCCCGACGAAATACTCAAGTCCCTGCTAGAGACTCACCCAACTCTCCCTGTTCACAGTGTTCAGCGCTACTCTACCCCACACTCGAGGAAAAACAAAGTCGCTCTACACCTGTTCCTGGTCCAATTCCCGCCGGACACCGACCTGACTAAGGTCTCACTAATTAAAACGGTCCTTCACCAAAGAGTCTCTTGGGAAAAGGTCAAGAGGGCTGGCTCTGTGCAATGTCGAAACTGCCAGATGCACGGCCATGCCGCCTCAAACTGCAACCGAGACTTTCGCTGCGTAAAGTGCGATACAACCCACCCCCCAGGGAAAGAGCACTGCCCCCTTCCGGCGGACTCTGTCCCTTACTGCGTTAACTGTAAAACTTCTGGCCACCCGGCCAACTACAGAGGATGTCCAGTATACCTACGTCGCGAAGAAAATAAAAGAAAACTTTTAAACAACTACAAAACCTCACCCGCCAATGCGGACAATGCAAACTTCCCTCCCCCAAGGAATGGCTCTAGCCACAGTAACAGTGGAACTAACCCTTCCCAATCCTATGCCGACTGTCTAAGGCAGCCGGCCCACGCCTCTAGCGGCCTCCAAGACTTCCTCAACCCTGAGCCCATAATCGGAGTCCCATTAAATATCTTAATTCAGAAAATCAGGAGCCACATCCCTTTGTACCATAATGCAAGGGACCAGGCGGAGAGGGGGTTGGTCATCATCGGGTTCTATTTCACCCTCTGCGGAGATGGATACCACGGCTATTAGATGTGCCTCCCTCAACGTCGGTTCCCTGGTTTCTTCTAGTCGGAAATGGTCCCTCCGTGACCTTATCCAAAATCAACAATACGACTTCCTGTGTTTACAGGAAACTCATCTCCATGAAAAAGCCAAATTAAGCATACCCGGTTACAACATCTACAGAAACAACTCCCTCCAGGGTACTGCCCTTCTCTGCCGCAATAAATTCATCACAAGACAAATCTTTCCCCCCCTCCCCCTAACCTTCGTGGCCGTGGAGCTGCTGCTTTACAATACTGCTGCCAGGCCCAATGTTTTCCTAATTATATCTCTTTACCTTCCGACGGACGTTAGCTCTCCGGAATTTAACACACTGATGCAGCACCTTAACGGGCTCGAAGCCAACTACGAGGGTATACTCTTAGCAGGGGATCTCAACGCCAAACATCAGGACTGGAGCAACCTAATTACTAACAGAAATGGAAAGCTTCTCAGGGATTGGAGTACCAGGAACCCCCTTCAGGATTTCTTCCAGATCATTGGCCCCGGCGGCCCCACATTCCCTCGCTCCTCTAGCTGTATCGATCTATTTTTGGTATCTCACAAACTCTCCGGGAATATCCTTATCCAGGACTGCTCCACCTCTCCTTCCTTCTCCGATCATTACGCAGTAGTCCTCGACTTCGAGTTCTCGGCCCTTCAGCCCGCCATCACAACGGTGCCTATGTTCCGTTCCCTCGACAATGTAAACTGGGAACAAATGGGAACCCAATTACGAAACTCTCTTAGCCCTTCTCTCTCCCCCAACTCAAACCTTAGCAATAACGACATTGACTCTGCATTCAGCTCCTAAATTCCAATTTCCTTTCCCTTCTTGACAGGGAAGCTCCATCTAAGCCTCTCAGATTTCTCGACAGACTTCCTGCAGACATACAAAGTCTATTCAGAACCCGCAAGAAATGGAGAAGCAACCTCAAACGGATGCTGGAGAGGAACCTCTTCCACCACACACCCCGATCCCTGGAACTTTCAAAAGAAATCGAGCTGTTAAATCGTATAGTCGAGGCTCGAGTGTCTAGTTTTCTTAACTTTTCCTTCCAAAATAAACTCAGGGCAATGAAACCTGGGCCTTCCCTTTACAAAGATATCAATAGAATTGTTGGTCGCAAACGTCCGCCCCCTTTCGTAGGCCTCATGTCAGGCCCCCTTTCCTGCCCTAACGACGTCGCCGAATCATCTGCCGCCTATTATGGTGACATGTACACTCTTAGGCAGCCAGTTTATAACTCCTCAAACAGGGAGCTTGTCATCCGGTCGGTGGAAGCACTTCGCCTACACCAACACATTCCCCCTTTTAACTTCTCATCAATCGACTCCTGCAGCGAAAACCTATCAGCCCCTCACATCACCCCCCAGACACTCGATAACATCATCCTTTCCCTCAACGGGAAAAAATCGGCCGGTTTCGACAACTTCTCCAACTATATTATCAAAAAACTTTACCCTTTTATCTCCTCCCCACTCCTAACAATTCTCAACAACTGTATCAACAACTGCTACTTCCCTAGGGCATGGAAGGCCTCCAAGCTAATCCCTATCCCCAAAAAAGGTGAGCGACTGACCTCCCCCTCGGGTTTCCGGCCCATCTCCTCCCTTTCCAACCTTGGAAAAATCCTCGAAAGAGCCATCTCTCTTGACCTGGACCACCACTGCATTCAGCATAATCTAATCCCACACGAACAGTTTGGCTTCAAAGCCTCTCACTCCACCGAGCATGCCCTGCTTGTCTTCCACAATGACATCTCCAACAGCCTTAGGCTACGAAACGCTACTGTCGCCTGCTCGCTGGACATCAAAGCTGCATTCGACTCAGTCTGGCATACCGGCCTCATTTATAAGATGTCCCGGCTCAATTTCCCCACCCACATTCTCAAGCTAATCCACAGTTTTCTTGCCGACCGTACCCTGTCCGTACAAATCAACGATTCTCTATCCGGTCCGGTGCCAGTCAGGTCAGGTGTTCCGCAGGGCTCCATACTGGGGCCCAAACTCTTCAACATTTATCTCCATGACCTGCCGCACTCTGTCCCCAATTCTAACTCCAAAGCAATCCTATATGCAGACGACACTCTAGTCTATGCGTCCGATCGCAGCACCTTTAAGAGCATGGAATGGCTCTGTAAGCACATCTCAATTATCCAACGTTTCTTTAGCACATGGGGACTATATCTCAATCACAACAAAACCAAACTTGTTGCCTTCCGAAATGCTTGGGGTAGAGGAAGGAGGGGTGTAGCGAGCGAGTGTGGGACCCTCAGAATTAACCTCAATAACACTGAAATCAAAGTAAATAAATCACTTAAGTACCTGGGGATTAACTTTAACCACTTGCTCAAGTTCAATCAGCACGCCAAAATAACAATCTCTAAAGTCAAGGCCATCCTGGAGCTACTCAGTCCGGTTCTAAAATTCAATAGCAAGCTTAATATGAAGTCAAAGCTGCTATTGTATAAACAGCTGATTAGGCCTGTAATAAGCTACGGATTCCCCTGTTGGCACACAATTTCCCCTACCTGGGCAAATTGCCTCGAAAAGTTGGAAAGAAAGATCCTCCGTCAATGCTGCTCCATTAGATATAAATCCAGAAATAGATATTTCTCCAACCTTGAGCTGCACGATAGGGCCAACGTAACCCCGCTTCTGGTCTACCTAAAAGAGAAATGGAGAACTCGATCAGCTAGGCTACAATTCCACGAGAACCCTTTAGTCAAAAAGTGCTGGTCCGACAGAGCACCCTCAACCTCATACTACCTGGGACCTCTCAACTTCGCCGACTCCCCCACTGGCTTCTACACTGGCCGAGACTCGCTCCACAATAGAGGGTAGGGGTGCGGAGTGCATTAAAGTAAAGTAAAAAAAAAAAAAAAAGAAGCTTAACCTACCATAACTCTCGTTCTGATATCACCGCTGATCCAATGTTACCTGAATTTACATTCTAAGTAAACCTTAGTAATTTTAAAATTAAAGCCCAGTATCCTGTTCGTGCGGAATTCCGCTCTGTAGAGAATCCATATAATTAGTCTGAATTCCGCTTAGCTGGGAGAGTTATGTAGACAATGTAGACCTGACAGTTGTGGACAATTTGAAAATGCTTCTGCGGCTTTATGATAAGTTGAGAAAATTGTTTGCCTATCGAGTAAATCCATTATTTGGAAAAGAGAATTTTATCAAAGATGCATGTTCTAGGCATATGTACATAATCCTCGTACATAATTTGACTAGCTAAAACATTATAAACTAAAAGAGAGTAAAAAGAATCAAGAAAATATTTTGCATTTAAAATGTAAAAAACACATTACAATTAAATAATTTTCTTTCTCGTATGCCTCCGAAAAGTAAATGTCAAAATTTCCGCTCATGAAAATAGTAAATACATTTCTTGAAGCTAAGTATCCTGCGGAAAATGAAATGAGAAGTCTCCACTCAGAAAAAAAGCCATCTATTTTCTAGAGTACAAAGCTCATTTACGAGTCTGAATTCCGCAAGAACAGGATACTAAACTTTGTGGACGGAATTCAGACCATCCTCTAACCTGAATTCCGCACACTTTTTTTACATGTATTTTAAAGGGGAGTCTGAATTCCGCACGAACAGGATACTAGGCTTAAGAAGCTGTTAATTCCTAATTTAATTGTTAATTTTAATATAACGCTGACATGCTGACAGCCTTTTGATACCTAGAGTTAACTCCCAAACAATATTAAGAGATGCAACCTGAAGTGCAATTTAATTTAATTTAATTTATTGTTATTTTTATTTTAATTTATCAACTTTAATTTATTTTTTTTATTCTTTTCTAAAAGTAAAGTATTATATTCTTAAGCCCGAAGTGCAATTAAATTAATTTAAATTTAATCTAACCAAGCGAAGACTGAACTTCAGTTTGTTATTTAACCAGCATGAATAATCAGGCTAAACCATTTTGTATGTATATAAAAAAAAAAAAAAAATAATAATAAAAAAAAAAAAATAAAAAAAAAAAAAAAAAAGTGATAACCATAATTAAGATTTTTCGAGCCAGACAGACTATTCACCTGGCTCCGGCTTATACATCTATTCTAACCCCGCTGTTCCTACTTATTATGTTAACTTAGTATCTAAGTACTACTTCTATTACTTTCATTACAGTCGTCCTATGGACTAGTATTTTTTTCTTAATAATTGTAAGCTCTGTATTAACTCTTATGTTTTAAATGAATAAACTGTTTATGTTTATGTTATGTTTATGTTCTGAGCTGCTTTCCAGTTTCCTTTCAACTCTAGTCTGTTTCAAACTTTGCATTGGAGTGAAAGAGAAAAAAAAGTTGAACGTCAAAAAGTGGAATGCAAAGTTGAATGTGTAGAACCGGTCTATGAGATATTGCTTTGAATAAAGCTCTAATCTGCGCTCCCGCCACGGTAAAAATCAAGGCTTCAACCCACCAACTTCCAGAGTTTGTCATTTGTGTCAAAATTTTGTTTTTTTTTCACTAAAATTTCGACTTCAACTTTCACTAAAATTTCGACTTTTCTCCAAAAAGTACGTAGTTAATCAATATTTTTTTTTTTACAAAATTGGAAAACTTGGACAATTTCCTACGAATAAAGTTTGACAACTTTTATGCTACGGCCTGTAGTTTTGAAGCTATGTATAAGCAATTTTAATTAACGACAGGCATAATCGGCTATCTATTTTGTTTAAATGGTAGGTAAGTGAACAGTGGTCTGTCAGAAGCTCTGTTATTATTTTTAGCTCCCACCTCTTGACATTTAAAAGTTTAGCTAAGTGGGATGATACACGAGTCAACGTGTCTCTGCAACACACTGTCAGTTTGTCGAACGGAGGTGATACACGAGTCAACACGCTACACGCAACACTCTGTGTAATAACATTGCGATTTCATATGTGTGGGTGTGCATTCCAAATTATTTTCACCCAGAATCGCTTGACAGTTACGCATACATAAACATTTTTCAAGCAACTGGAGGAAAAATAGAAATCGTTTCTAGTTTCAGTCAATACCGCACACTTCACCCTGACCCGTCCCTTTGCCTACGAACTGCGCAGAAAAAGCTCGTGTTTCAGAACATGTTGACCCGTGTATCATCCTCCTAAGCTACAGAAAGCTTCCGGACCGATAAGTGTTTGCTAGGTTGTCGGCAATTTTATTACCAATGTGACCTTCGTGGCCCGGAATACACATTAGCATGACACTGTTGTCCTGCTGAGGGATTTCAGAGATAGAAGACAATCCAAGACAGTCTTTGATGACCCTCTGTAAGATTTAATGGTCAGCAGGGCAGCTTAACTGTCCGAGAAAATCACAATGTTAGACCGGTTCTACACATTCAACTTTGCATTCCACTTTTTGACGTTCAATTCTGTCGCTCGTGTCTACACATTTTCAACTTTTCAAGAAGAAGATCGAAAGGCTCGGCTGTCTGTGCTATCCGTATACACTCATATTCATACATATTCGCACACTTATAAAAATGTTGAACGAAAACACAAAAGTTGAACGTAAATTTCCATTCCATTTTGGGCTGCTTGCCATTGTCCTTTCAACTCTAGTCTGTTTCACACTTTGCATTGGAGTGAAAGAGAAAAAAAAGTTGAACGTCAAAAAGTGGAATGCAAAGTTGAATGTGTAGAACCGGTCTTAGAGCTATTTGGAGCTCTATTACTACGTTTACAAGCGGAGTTTCCCTCCGGATGGAAGTTTCGATCCGGAGTGAAACACCGCTTATAAACCAGGAATGAAAATCCAGAACTTGGATTTTCGCTCCCGAAGAAAAAGCTGGAGTGAAACTTCGATCCCAGTTTATGTTGTGCTTATAAGCGCTGAATGGGAGTGAGAATTTTTTCCAAAGGGGGAAAACTTTGTAAAGAAGAAGCTGGGTGTTTTATTTTGCAACAATAGATTTTTTTCTTTGTTTATTGATATTTTTAAATACATTAAATTAAACATTGGGTTCATATTTGTCTTTGCTATGATTTTGAATTTGAGCTTGGAGCTGTCATCTCAAACCAGAAAGTATTTTGGATTTACACTCCCATTGCTTATAAACGCATCGGGAGTTTTACTTTAGATTGAAGATCCAGGAGTGAAACTCCGCTTATAAACGTAGTATATTAATACAAGTTTGAGCACACACCTGGATGGCGAGTACCTCAGCCTGAAAAAAGTCGGGGTAGTGCCCAGAGCCATGGATATTTTGCTGCTTGGGCAATATACGACCAGCCCTACCACTTTTTCGGTTTGTAACCGTCCGTGTACCAAAAGGCCATGCTTCCTCTAAAGAGAGGCCTGCCACGTTGCTACTCTGACCTACCTCAAATAATCGTAAACGGTTTATCAAAGTCAAGAATGGCAGGAATGGTATCGGACAATGATATCATTGGCTCCAGGTTTAGCACCTTGAGAATCGATAAATGATACAGAAGATCTCCTGGGTTGAAGGAGAATAGCTCCCGTAGACGCAGTGCCCTCGCCAGAGCCTCCTTTTTCACCACTAGGTGTAGTGGAGGGAGGTTCAGTGGGGTCTCATAGCCGCTGTCGGACAGGTGGTTTTAACCCCTTTGATACCAAGACAGGCCAGTCTTTGCACCTTTGCCAGCTTAATCACATCACTCTCTTGTTTCGTATTGACCCCCATGCGATGGATGCATACGTGACCATGGGCCTTCTTAAACGCAGATTTTTTTTTTGTGGCAAGATGAAGCTTAGGAGTCACCCTTTGTACTACTAGTCCGTCATGTCTTACAAGTCATGGTACAATGTATAGTAGTAAGCTTGATCTGAAGGAAAGATGAGATAGGATAGGTTAGGGGTCTGGAGGATGCATGAGTAGATGTCGATGAACCTTGCGTTTGAACTCTGAGATGTTATATGAGCTCGGAAACACCGACTGCGGAAGAGAGTTCCACAATCGAGTTGTTCTATTTATAAACGAACTGCTAAAACGTAATGTGCGTGAAGGGGAGGGCTGAAGGGTGAAGGGGTGAGCCGAGTTGGCTAGTCTTGTGTTGCGGGAGAAAAATTGCCGTGTAGGCAGGAGGTTTTTGATTTCAGTGGAGCAGTCGCTATGAAAATAGCGGTAAAACTTGCTGAGCGCTGCTACATTCCTACGGTGGCTTAAAGGATCAATGCAAAGAGTGCTATCGCCAATGAGTTTGATGGCGCGGTTTTGCACTTTGTCTAGCCAAGCCAAGGTGGTTTTAGGGGTGCCCGCCCAGATATACGAGTTGTATTCAAGGCGTGGCCGAATGTAGGACTTGTATATTGTAGCCAATTGGGGCTACATGAGTTGGACATGAGTTCGCGTTCTAAGAGACAAGGTCTGGCACTTACTTGTCCTGTGTTGTCGAAGGGGTGTGAGTAACGCAAAGTACCGTCATCGGCAAAACTATGAAGTGGATTGGAGGGGATTGAGAGCAGATCATTAATAAATATAAGAAAGAGAGTAGGTGAGAGAATCGCCCCTTGAGGAACGCCGGCCGAAATGGAATGAGGGTTGGATTCGACGCCATCCAATACTACCTTGATTGAACGGCCAGAAAGAAAGCTCTCAATCCAGTTCCTTAGAACTGAGTCGATACCAATAGCTTGGAGTTTCGACAGCAGAGCGGGATGCCATACTCTGTCAAAGGCCTTGGAGATATCTAGAGCAACCAGACCAGACTCACCGAAGCCATGGATGCTTTGGTTGATGTGTTCAGTCAGGCATACAAGAAGGTCGCTAGTAGACCGTTTTGGTCTAAAGCCATACTGCCTGTCGTGAATAATTTGGTTAGATTCTAGATATTTCATCAACCTTCGATTGATTATTGTCTCCATAACTTTGGAGAGAACGGAAGTTAATGCTATTGGGCGGTAGTTTAAAGGGTCGCTGGCTTCACCTTTTTTGGGAATGGGCTGAACATGAGCTAGTTTCCAAGAGTTGGGATAAACTCCGGAGAAATATGACAAGGCAAAGAGTTTGCGCAGAGGTTTAGCCAAGGGTGAGGCACACTTTTTGAGTACCATAGGGGGAATATTATCGGGGCCAGTGGATTTATTGACGTCAAGTTCTTTGAGATATTTATACACCTCTCGTGTCCTGAAGAAAATTCCGTCCATTGAATGGGCGTTGCGATCGAGGACCGGTGGTGACGTATCAGCTTGAGGTAACGAAGAATTTGAGGCGAACAGAGATGCCAGTAAATCGGCCTTGGATTTGCTTTCTGTTATCACCTCCTTTCCATTAATGAATGGAGGGGTTGAGGAAGAGGTAAAATTCTTCTTAATGGACGTTACCAAGGCCCAGAAGTTTTTGCTGCCTACGTGGGTGTTGAGGATCTTACCTCTCAGTTTGTTGTCAAATGATGCTTTGACCTTCCTGATGATGGAGTTACAGGAGTTTCTCGACTTGATATACTCACGCCGAAGTGACTCGTTGGGGGAATGTTTGTACGCTCTATAAGCGGCTTCCTTAGCTTGAATTGCGTTCCTACATTCCCCATTGAACCATCTATTTGGCCTAGGCTTTATAGATATGGTAGAATGAGGAATAAACAAACACATTTTAGTAATACAGGAAGCGGCATAGTTCGCACTGGCACTGCGGAAACACAAATTCCAGTCTGTAGCTTGAAAAAAGCGTATAAGTCCCAACCAGTTGGCTTTCCCATAGTGCCAGACAGTTTTTTTAGGAACTGCGTTGGTTGGAGTAGAAGATGGATATGGGAAATTAGCGCTTACTAGATTGTGATCCGAGTTACCAAGGGGCGAGCTAACTTCGACGGAGTATCGAGTTGGATGAGAAGTAAGAAACAGGTCAAGCAGATGGGCTCCTTGACCTTCAACGTCCGGAACTCGCGTTGCACAGTTCACGATTTGGTGCAAATTATTTAGGTCTGCAAAGATCTCGGCGTCTTTGCCAGAAACACTGGTGCCATTAGAGTAATTTAGCCAATTGACATTATGAACGTTGAAATCACCCGCAACAATGATTTCACACTCCGGGTGGGAAGATAAAAATCCGGAGATTTGTTCTGAGATAGCATCGAAGGCTAATGTGGAGGCTTCATTACTGATATTAGGGCTTCTGTATAGAAAACAGAAGAATATGAAGAATAATTTTAATCCATAAATGATTAAATTCAGAAGATGTACTATTGTACACCTTCTGAAACGCCACGTCATTCCTAATATACATGGCGACTCCCCTATGGTCGGAGAAATTGTGCACTAAGGTATACCCAGCCACCTGAAATCGATCTGAATCGGTGTCAGTGACTTGAGTTTCACTTAGTGCGAATATGGCCGGGGCATGCGTATCAAGATAGCACATTACATGATCGAAGTTCGCGAGGAGACCCCCAATATTACAAAAAACAAAAGAGAAATATTTGTTTTTGTTTAGGGGCCTTTCCTGCGCAAGGTCCATGACCTCATTTATGGCTGACTCAGCCGGCGATGCAACCATCGGAGCTTATGGGAACGGCCTTGTTGCAGTGTTATGCCTGCTTAAGCAAGACGATTCCCATCAGCTGGCCGATATTGCTGCAGCGCCGGCGTTGTCTAGCTGGGGGAGCGGAAGAAGTGAAAACGGGAACTTACTTGCTGTCCGTCAGTACGGCGTTGGTGGATTCCGTGTTGGTGACGTCTCCTTTGATTTTTTTTTTCACTTCACTCCGTTTGCACTACTGTTTTTTGATTTTTTGAATAATTATTGATGCTGTTTTTTTTTATATATAAAGGCCGGGTTAAGACTTTAAATCGGGATTATCTTTCTGGCTATATATTTGATTGTTGCGAGGATTTAATTTTCACGGGGAAGTGGACTTGCGGCAGCATCCGCCCGCACTCTATGCCGGTACAGTCCAGCAGATGGAGATAACATAGTCCAGATGGAGATAACATAGCCACTTGTGGAATTACCAGCGAGGACGAATCTCTCAATCACCAAATCACAAAATTTTGGCGATTAGAGGAGGCTGAGCCGTAATCGAACAACCTTACGGCAGCTGAGAGTCGATGTGAAACATATTTCATTCAAACCACGACGAGAGATGCGGATGGCCGATTCACAGTAGAGCTGCCCATATCCAGCGAGCCAAGTACCCTAGGTGAGTCTAAAGATCTGGCCCTGGCCCGATTCAAGTCGTTAGAGCGAAAGCTAAATAAGAATGCCAACATCACGAAACAATACGTCGAGTTCATGCAGGAGTATTTCAGTCTCGAGCACAGGAGACCAACTTCAACACAATACAGAAACCGTATTTTTGTCTATCACACCACTGTGTTTTAAAACCCAAGAGTACAACAACCAAGCTTCGGGGTTTTTGACGCTTCCGCCAAGACTTATACAAACCTCTCTTTAAATGATTTGCTGTTTACTACTACGATTCAAGATGATATCTTCACGATATTGTTACGCTTCCGCTTACCACGTTTCGTGTTTACAGCCGACATTGAAAAAATGTATCGGCAAATACAAGTGAATCCAGCCAGTCCCAAATACCAGTTGATCTGGTGGAGGAATAACCGTGAAGAGGCCCTTAAATGCTATCAAGTCTGTACAGGGACTTACGGAACCACCTGTGCACCATATCTCGCTATACGATGTTTAAAAATGCTAGCCGAGGAAGAAGCCGATACTTATCCATTAGGTGCCGAAATTCTTCAGCGAGACTTTTACATCTACGACGTGCTAACTGGTTCAGATAGTCTTCCCACAGCAACTGCAATGCAAACCCAGTTAAAGGCCTTGCTTCAATCTGGCGGTTTCAGGTTGCGCAAATGGTATGTGAATCATCCCTGTTTGTTTCAGGGCATACATGCAACCGACCAGGAAGTTCAACTAGATTTCAACAATCATGAAGATCAAAACGTCAAGACCATGGGACTTATATGGCTTCCAAAAACTGATTCCTTTTGTGTAAAGACCACACGCATCAAAATAAGACAAATTACAAAAAGAACCGCATCATCTCATATCGCCCACATTTTCGACCTACTCGGCATCTTGGCTCCAGTAGTAGTATCAGCTAAGTTGTTTCTCGAAAAATGTGGTCGTTAAAATTGGATTGGGATGCTCCCCTGCCACAAGACCTTTACACATCTAGACCCAGAATACGCGAGGATCTACGACTTCTGGAAGAAATCAGATTTCCAAAACACGTCTTTCCGCACAAAACGCCGAAAAATGTTCAACTTCATATATTTGCCAATGCATCAGAGCGGGCCTACGGCCGCCGCTTACGTAAGACTCGCAGATAAAGAAAATACTGCCAAGGTACGCCTACTTTGCCCTAAATCAAAGGTAGCCCCCCTGAAGCAAATAACTTTGCCCAGACTGTAACTCTGTGCTGTTAAGGTAGCTTCAGAACTGTGCCAACGTCTCAAGGATGATCTCAGATTCAAGAAGGATGTCATCTTCTTATGGAAGGATTCAACTGCAGTGCTCGGCTGGGTCAACTCTGATTCTTCCAATTTCCATACCTTCGTTGCTAACAGAGTATCAGCCATTCAACAAGTAACCATACCACAACAGTGGCACCATGTCAAGTCAAACGAAAATCCAGCGGGCTTTCTCTCACGTGGTTTATCGCCAGCAAAATAGGCGAACAACAGCTTCTGGTTTTACGGACAAGTATTTCTTCATGGTAGTGAAACTAGATGGCCAGTACCATATACAAAGCTTTATGACTGGACTCTCGAAAGAAGAGAAAAAATACATACCGTATTAGCAGCAATGCAGTCAGACAAATTAATTAAATCTATCGATCATCGCAACTCGTTCTGGCGGCTAAAACGCATCATAGCATATCTTCATCACTTCATCATTTTCATCATTGCACTCCTTTAATCCCTCATGGGACATAGGGCGGAAACAGCAGACTCTGTTTTGCGTGACAGCTCTCAGTTCCGACCAGGATCTCCCAGCTGTTGCGGCTTCTGCTAGTAGGGTTCTCCTCCACGCTGTTTTAGGTCTTCCGACTCGACGGGATCCTTGCGGATTCCAGTCAAGGGCCGCCTGTTTGGCAAGATTTTCGTTTCGCGTCGCAATGTGTGGCCAACCCAATTCCATTTCCTTCGTCTAATTTGGTCGTCTATCCTTTCTTGGCCGGCACGGCGCCATAGTTCTTCGTTTGAAATTCTATCCTGCCAGCGGATTTTTAGGATA
Source organism: Thereva unica (assembly GCA_949987705.1). NCBI lineage: Eukaryota > Metazoa > Arthropoda > Insecta > Diptera > Therevidae > Thereva > Thereva unica. Next base: position 79,656,901 of record OX465281.1, read on the forward strand.
CGACGCAGGCATCTGTTGATGAAGACTTGTAGGCGCCCTGTGATGAATTGGGTGACTTTCCATGTTTCGCAACCATACAAAAGTACTTCCTTAACGTTGGAGTTGAACACCCGCAAATTTGGTGTTAGTTGAGATTTCCGTTGATCTCCATGGATCGCACGGAACAGGCATGCGCCTCGTGCTTTATTTATTCTGGAACTGACATCTTCTGCACCGCCATTTTCGGTAATAATATTACCGAGGTAGCAGAATTTATCGACCAGTTCCACGTCACGGTTATTCAGCGCAGTCCGTTCAATGGTGTTTGCATTAGTCGGCATTTCTTTAGTTTTAGTCGGATTTATCCTTAAGCCTGCTGGACTACTTTCTGCTGCCAAATTGTAAAGCATGTTTTTGAGGTCCTGGTGTCTGTGGGCCAGCAAACAGATATCATCGGCGTAGTCGAGATTCTTAAGGCGGTCTAGCAAACCCCATTGTATGCCGCCTATTATACTATCTAGAGCACCGATAAGGACATTGTTTGACATTTTTATAAATTCTGTGTGTTTTTTATTTAATTATGCGTCTGTCTCTTTATATGCTGATGATATAAAAATCTTTGCACCTATTAGTAGTGTCTCTGATTGTTTACGTCTTCAAGGTGATCTTAATTTATTTGTGGACTGGTGTAAATGTCTGGGACTGGAGTTAAGTATTTCCAAATGTAAGGCGTTCTCATATTACCGTGCTTGTTCTCCTGTTATTTTCGCATATTCCCTGGATGGTGCTATTCTAAATCGTCCGGCGACTATTTGTGATTTAGGTGTTCACTTTGATCACAAATTTGATAGTACTGTCCATGTAGATGTAGTTTGTTCTAAGGCTAATCAGATGCTTGGTTTCATAAAAAGAAATTCATCTATGTTTGAAGATCCCTGCACCCTGAAAATGCTCTTTGTGTCTTTAGTTAGGTCAACGTTGGAGTATGCATCGGTAGTCTGGAATCCACACTCAAATGTTCTTTCTAATAGGATTGAATCGGTTCAGAGAAGGTTTACTAGATATGCTTTGCGCAAATTGTTTAGAACTTATACGGTTCCTTCTTATAATGCTCGATGCCAACTTCTTGGTCTAGAATCTCTTCAGGACAGGCGGATTTTCGCTTCCATAATGTTTGTTAGAGATATCTTGTGTTACAGAATGCTCATCATCTTTACTTGCTTTGTTTAACATCTATGCTCCGGAGTTGTGCCTTAGAACTAGGCCATTCCTTAAAATACCATCGCATAGAACAATGTATGGGTCAAATGAGCCTATTACTTTTTCAGCATCGTGTTTCAACTCTATATGTGATCATGTTGATTTAATCATGGAAAGAGATAAATTTAAGCTAATGATGAAATCACATCTACGTGCTGCTACATATACTGCCTTTTGGTGATTTGGATTACTATAGTATATTTAATTTTTTTTATATAGTTTTTAGCTTTAAGCCTAGTATCCTGTTCGTGCGGAATTCCGCTCTGTAGAGAATCCATATAATTAGTCTGAATTCCGCTTGGCTGGGAGAGTAATGTAGACAATGTAGACCTGACAGTTGGACAATTTGAAAATGCTTCTGCGGCTTTATGACAAGTTGAGAAAATTGCTTGCCTATCGAGTAAATCCATTATTTGGAAAAGGAAATTTTATCAAAGATGCATGTTCTAGACATATGTACATATATCCCCGTTCTTATAAATTTGACTAGCTAAAACATAAATTAAAAGAGAGTAAAAAGAATCAAGAAAAGATTTTGTATTTAAAATGTAAAAAACACATTACAATTAAATAATTCTTATTTGATGCGAACGTTTGTTAATGTTTCATTTTTCAATCTCGTATGCCTCCGAAAAATAAATGTCAAATTTCCGCTCATGAAAATAGTAAATACATTTCTTGAAGCTAAGTATCCTGCGGAAAATGAAATGAGAAGTCTCCACTCAGAAAAAAAGCCATCTATTTTCTAGAGTACAAAGCTCATTTACCGGTCTGAATTCCGCAAGAACAGGATACTAAACTTTGTGGACGGAATTCAGACCGTCCGCTAACCTGAATTCCGCACACTTTTTTACATGCATTTTAAAGGGGAATCTGAATTCCGCACGAACAGGATACTAGACTTTAGTAATTTATTAATATTGTAATTATAATTGCTTGGTTTTTTTTGTTTTTTTTTAATTTTAGTGCTTTGTTAGCTAATGCTATTCTTTAGAAGTTAAATAAATAAATATTTATATTATGTAGATAATTTCTAATAGTCTGTAAGTTTGAATGTACTGTAGACTAATAAAAATGATTAAAAGGATGTCATTTATTACTATAAGAATGGCCGATAAGGATGTCATTTATTACTATAATGGTAATGGCGAGAGTAGGCATCCTTGTCGAATTCCTGAGCTCACTTCAAAGCCGTTGGATAATTTTCCATTATGGAGGACTCTGCACTTGGAATTGTTATATGGGGCTTTTATCAATTCTATTATTTTATCAGGCAGTCCACTTCGCCGTAGTGCCTGCCATATAAAGCTCCTATTAACCGAGTCGAACGCTTTTTCATCGTCCACGAAAGCAAGGTAAAGGGGGGATCGGAATTCAGTAGACTGCTCCACTATTATTCTCAAGGTGTTAATATAATCAATGCATGCGGTCCTTCCTGAATCCGGCCTGCTGCTTTCTAAGCTTTCGATCTACTGCCTCTCTTATCCTAGGTAGTAATATATGGGACAAAATTTTGCCCACTGTAGATAGTAAACAGATACCTCTCCAGTTGTCGCATATTGTTAGGTCCCCCTTTTTTTGTATTTTGACTATGATACCTTCCGTCCAATCCTCCGGGAAGGTACAGGTGTTCCATGCTTTTTCCAGGATTGGCTGAAGCGCATCTGCTATGAGGCTTGAATCGGCTTTCAATAATTCTGGCGGGATGCCATCTTTGCCAGCTGCTTTACCATTGGCCATCGCATGAATTACGGTTACTATTTCCGTCTTGGATGGGCCCGGGTGGTGATTCTTATTGGCTGTGCATTGTTGCCGGCTTCCTGAGGTTCCTGTGCAAGTGAACCATTCATGGCAGCGAAGAAGTAATCTCTCCATCTTTGGAGTTGCTCCTCGTCGCTGCACAGCAGCCTTCCATCCGCACTCTTAACGGCATGCTTTTTAGTAGAGTGCCGTCCGGAGAGCATATCTTCATCACTTTGTAAATAACACCAGGCATCCTGGAGTTAGATGACACGTTCACTTTGCTAGTCAAACACAAGCAAAAAGAACATTTCGCCGATGAAATCAAAAATCTGACTCGATGAGAAGAGGCACCTAAGGGCAGCGACTGTTCAATATCCCTTCCTTGATATTGAGTAAAAATGCCAGTTGAATTAACTCGTCTGCTTGAAACACATTTATTGAAATAAGAACAGGTTTTTTTAAAATTTTATATTCTTTTTATTAAAAGTTAACTCAACTTTAACAATAACACAATATGGTATCTTTTGATACTCTGTATCTTCAATTCGAATTGAAATCACAAGTGTAATACACCTAACCCAGGGGCTACACGATCAATTTTTCAATTGCAATATTGCATTGCAGTACTAAAATTGATCGTGTAGCCCCTGCTGCAATATGCAATGCAATATTGTAAATGCAATGCTTGCATATGCAAGAAATTCTGAATTTCTTTGAAACAAAATGGCGGTAAGTGGAAAAACCTAAGCAGTGGAGATTACTTGACGCTGGATTATTTAATTTTATGTGAATTAATATAAATTTTTTTAAAAGACAAAAGTTGAGACTGTCAACTATTTTTTTATTATTACAACATGAGTGAATCATTGAAAATTAGGCCCAAACACAACAACTATCTCCTACGCATTTCTTGTAAGAATGATATTGCAATGCAATAAAATTCCTGCTGATAAAACTTTGACATGGAATATTTCAAATTGCAATTGCAGACAAATTGATCGTGTAGCCCCCGGGTAACAGAATGCAGTTGGGTAATTCCCAACCTGCAAGCTAAACCCTATTTGTGATTTTCAACTTGAATTGGTATGCAAATAAAGTGAGTGTTTAATCCTAACGAAGCGCAGTTTGGTAATTCCCAACCTGCGATCTAAACCCTATAAGTGGCAAATATCCACTGACTCTTACTAATTTCTCTGATAATTCCCAGTTAAGTAATGAGCAATTTTCATTATTTGTATCGGCCATTTATAGTAAGCAAGCTTAAACGCCTTGCTTTCTATGTTTTTTATTGCCAAAAGCTTTTTAAGCTCTATTCTACTTGTTGCCTGTAAACTTAGTCATGCCACACCTGACACTTTGTACAATTTGTACTAAATACTTGTATTATTTTGCCATCCAAGTTGGCTGTCAGTTTGACGTAAGTTTAATAAATTATCTGTTGTATAAGTTTGACGTAAGTTTAATACCTTATCTGTTGTCTATAATTAATTCCTTTTTAGGTAATCAATTCTTGTAATTCCTGTTGTGTAGCTGCGCCACAACAGCAACATCAGCAGTTTGGCTCTTTTTGTTGACAATAGGGGTATGCTACGTGTTGGCGGCCGCCTGGAGGCATCCGCTGCGTGTGTACTTGATTATGGTGCCAAACCCTTGATTATGATGCCAAACATTTAATTCTGCTGCTACATGCACATTTCTTTCCCAAATTATTACTTAAAGATTTAGATAAGGAAAACCTTTACGCAGGACCTCAAACCTTGCTAGCCATTGCTCGGCAGAAGTTTTGGCGAAAGGAAAGAGCATCGCTCGTTCTATTGTGAGGCATTGTGTCCGCTCGCCCAATTGTGAATTCAGGAGTCGATTTTTGCGGCCCTGTATGGACACACTTCACGCAACGAGGGAAACATCCCAAGAAGGCCTATATCGCAGTCTTCGGCTGCTTTGCAACCAAGGCAGTACATCTTTTTTTTATGTGAAAGACTAGAGTTTCAGGAAAGCCCTTTATACTGTTGACAATCTATTTTCTTCTTATAGAGTGCAATGTCGAACAGCAGCTCTAGTCGGGGAGGAAGGAACTGCCACAACCTACCACATCTTTTTTTTATGTGAAAGACTGGAGTTTCAGGAAAGCCGTTTATACTGTTGACAATCTATTTTCTTCTTACAGAGTGCAATGTCGAACAGCAGCTCTAGTCGGGGAGGAAGGAACTGCCACAACCTACCACGATATTTTTAGTCCACCTACTCCCAACCATTACTATCGCCACTTCGACATCGGGGCATCGAGAAACAACTAGCTGGAGTGTTATGCCTTCTGAAGCGAGTTGAATCTCATCAACTAACCGATGACATGCGCTTTGGTGGAGCGGGGAAGGGCTAAGAAAGGCTATGACAAGAGGAATCAGGAATGTAAAGAGGGAAGAAGAAAGAAGGAAAGTTATGTAGATGGAAAGTGGAAAAGGCGAAGGACCATGGGGCTGGCCGGGATTCAAACCCGGGACCTCTTGGATAGTAGCCAGACGCCTTACACCCTAGGCTACCAAGGCCCCCATCTGGAAATAGTGAGCGATTTATCAACAGACGGTTTCCTAGGAGCGTTAAAAAGGTTTATGTCAAGACGAGGCCTCTGTAACAAAATCTATTGTGACAATGCCACAAATTTTGTGGGGGCCAGCAATCGTTTCAACAAGCTGCAAACGAAACGATCATGGAAAATGACAGATCAAAGGAGAAAATAACGGCCGGACGTGCACGCCGGAAGCGCACGCCAAGGCACTAAATACCAGTCTGTCAGCTCGCTCTTATTAGCTGCGTTTCATTTTCTTTGGAGTAGATACTCCGGCGTAGTTGGAGTAGTTGGAAAATGAAACGCGTTTTTTCCTCATCTGGAGTAGTTCATAAAAAAGTAAGAAGAAGAGAGAGAGAACTGCTTAGTAACTGTCAAGTGTCGGTTTAAGACAATTTTATTTTAATTGATTCGGAAATGGTAAGTTTTAAAACAAAATAATATGTTATAAGCTCATTATCATACTTTTATTTGTTTATGTTTATTAGGCGCAAGCGAAAGTAGTGAAAAATTGGACATACGAAGAGGGAAAGGCGCTTATTAATATTTATAAAGACAGAATGAACGAGATAAATCGCTTAAAAAATAAAAAAGAAATATGGAAAATTATTTTAAGCGACCTGGAAAGCATGAATGTTTTGGTAAGATTAATAAAAAACATAATTTACTTAGAGAATTCAGTAAAATCCATTTTCAACATTTATAGACTAGTCCTACTACTGAAGAAAATGTTCAGTCAAAGTGGAAGACTTTGTACCGAGCATACAAGTCCGCGAAAGACAGAGGTACCGGTACCAGCACATCAAAATTCGTTTTTTTGGACGAAATGGATGATATATTCCACACGAACCCTCTTATGAGTTCTCCGCATGTCGTGACTGCGGGTGTGGAGCGAACTGCAGTTATTAGCGCGGAACCACAAGAGCCAGATCAAGAAAATACAGAACTTGAACAAACTGACGTTAGGAAAAAGCCAAGGAAAAAAAAACAGAAACTTTCCTGACTTTCCTTTCCACAGGCCATCTTTGTATGGCGTTAATAAATAATCGTTCTCCGGATAAGCAGAGTCTCCCAAAATAACTCCACCTGGAATAATTAAATTCTCATTTTCCTGCATTTTTGCATAGAATTTTGATCGACGCAAAACACGAGCATCATGCATAGCTCCTGGCTCTCCACAGGAAACATCTATGAATCTCTTTTTGCAATCAACAATTCCTTGAAGAGATATGCTGTAGAATTTTTTTCTATTGTAGTAGGCTTCTTTATTCTCTCTGGGTGCACATATTTTGACATGCGTACCATCTATGGCACCTACTACTTTAGGAAAATTCCTTTTCATCTGAAATTGTATTTGATTGGCCTCCATTTCTCTATAGTCTGGCCATTTAATATGTTTTGGGCTTTCTACCACAAGCCAGTCAACTACTCTGTTTAAAACGCGGAAAACAGAGCACTTGGATACATTAAAACGATCAGCAATTTGTCTGTAGGTTTCGGTATTAGCCATATACCACAATGTAATATAACTTGTATAGTTGAATAATTTTCATCTGATGAAGATGATGATGAAGATGAAGATGATTCTGATGAAGAAGAATTTAGCAAATCGTTTAAACTGTCGTTTGAAGACTCCTCCTCAATTAGATGAAAAATCTATAATACAATTATATAAAAAATGGATTTTCCTTATTTATTTTAATTACTTCACTCATTTCATTGGCCATATTTTTAACTTTTTCTGTCGGTTACAACTTCAAATTATTTATTTATTAGCCGAAACCCTTTATGAAATGTCAAAACATAACTTGACATACCCAAATAAGTCTACATTACCGACAAATTATAAAAGCCATCTGTTGGAAAAAAAATTGTTACTACTCCCTGATGCTGCACCACAGTTCAGGCTGGGGTAGCTGCATCTACTCCAACTACGCCGGCGTACGTACTCCAATGAAAATGTAACGCAACTATTGTTAGATTACATTTACCACGTTTATAAGCGGAGTTTCACTCCCGGATCTTCAGTCCAAAGTAAAACTCCCGATGGGTTTATAAGCAATGGGAGTGAAAATCCAAAATACTTTCTGGTTTGAAATGACAGCTCCAAGCTCAAATTTAAAATCATAGCAAAGACAAATTGTAAACCCAATGTTTAATTTAATGTATTTAAAAAATCAATAAATAAAGTAAAAAACTATTGTAGCAAAATAAAACACCCAGCTTCTTCTTTACTAAGTTTTCCCCCCTTGGAAAAAAATCTCACTCCAAGTCAGCGTTTATAAGCACAACATAAACCGGGATCGAAGTTTCACTCCAGCTTTTTCTTCGGGAGCGAAAATCCAAGTTCTGGAGTTTCACTCCCAGTTTATAAGCGGTGTTTCACTCCGGATCGAAACTTCCATCCGGAGGGAAACTCCGCTTATAAACGTAGTAATTGTTAGGTTGTGTATTCTTTTTCTTATAAATAAATGATTGAGCTTTATCCTTGAATGCAATATTTTTTTAATTTCTTCCTGAAAAACTAAAAACATTGTACTAAAATGATGCCTTCTTGCGAGTGTTTAAAATCAAAAAAATTTAATAATTGGTTTCCAGTTATGTTATATGTTTATATTTTTACTTTCCTTTCGTGTAATTAATAATTAATTTTTTAAATTAATTAACTGTATATCTTTTTCCAGTTGATATTAAAATAATTGGGTGGAAAAAATTCATAGCATGTTTTTGTTTGCATAATATTTTTCTCGAAACATTTGTTAAACCCATCTCCGTTTAGCTAAGCAACGAACTTATTACTTTAAGTTGTCTTTTTGCATTCCTTTTTTCCATAATTTGTTGTTATTACTTCTTTGCTTTTTTAAATTTATTTAACGGCTAACTTGATTAAAATAAAAACTGAAATGTGTGTAATAATTTACACATTTCCAAAGACGCAAACGTCGAAAATCAAAGGAGGTGGGTCACAGCCCATACAAAATTACCCCAGGCCCGGCGCAAAAGAAAAGTATCTCAGATTATCGGCTATAATAAGTATTGAATTTCTGTATAGTTGTTATATCCCGTAACTGTGGCTAAGGTGTTAATAATGCTATTTCTTTTTATTCGGGCAAAATGATTAATTAACCCTGTATTTTTGTAACGCCATCACATATCTTCATGAATAAGGTGTCAGTGTACGCAGAATACTCCCACCTATCTAAAATTGTAAAAACGACGGTACCACAGTACTAACTTCCAGAGTTATGAGTCGTCAAAGTCAAAATTTTGTTTTTTTAACAAACATTTCACTTTCAACCACCTTTTTCTCCAAAATATTCATAGTCAACTAATGTATTTTTTCCAGAATCAGAAAGCTTGGAGTGTTTCCTATGAATAATGTCCAGACAATTTTTATGCTACGGCCTTTACTTTCGAAGATATAAGCAATTTTAATACTAAAATTGGCGCTATTTCGTACTTTTTTAGCACTCTTTTCTCCTAAGCTTATGTCGAAAAAAACCAAGTGACAATTTTCAGGTCAAAGTTGCCTGCAATTTCCAAAATAAAAGAATCTGAAGGCGCCATGTCAAGGCGCCTGCAGCAGGCACTTGATCTGGTCTCTAGCTGGTGCGAGAGCGTAGGTCTAAAAGTCACTCCCGACAAAACGATTCTAGTTCCTTTCACCAGGAAACGATCACTACCGGGAATTTGGGAACCTACATTCGCGGGCAGAACTATAGGCTTTTCACAGCAAGCCAAATATTTAAGAGTGACGCTAGATGCCAAGCTCAAGTGGAAACAGCATATGGACACTCTGATGTGTAGAACGGGCAGATCCCTGTGGGCTTGCCGCAGAGCTTGTGGTTCCACCTGGGGTTTGCAACCGAAAACCATGTATTGGATATACACCACCATCATAAGACGAATGGTAACTTATGGAGCTTTAGTTTAGTGGCACAGAACGAAGCTTAAGGGTTCCATAACCATTTTAAGCAAAATTCAAAGAATGGCTTGCCTCTCCATCACTGGGGCCATCCGCACTTCCCCAACGGCAGCGCTGGAGACTCTCCTCAATTTGGTACCCCTCTACCTTGAGGTAGAGAAGTCCGCCATAAACGCTGTGCTGCGGCTGAAAGCGGATGGTTACTTGGGCGCTGGTCTTGGGCGAGGATATTCTATAATAATCAACATCATAGAAGAGATTCCGGAAGCGGAGATGCTATCGGACGGCATGCCCTATAAAATCTCAAAATTTAAGCAACCTTCTGTACATATACAGGAAAGGCTTACCTGGACTTTTCCTAAAGTTTTGCCGGGCCGGCTAGTATGGTACACGGATGGCTCTAAAACGGAGACAGGTGTAGGCGCCGGAATCTAGAGTGAAAGTCCCAGATTCAGCAAGGCTATAAGTCTAGGCACTCTGGCAACTGTCTTTCAAGCAGAGGTGTACGCTATTCTGGCATGTACTCATGAGAAGTTAAAAAGGGCCTACCAAAATAAACGGATTTTTATCTTCTGTGATAGCCAAGCGGCAATTAGAGCGATAAGGTCCCGTAGGACCAAGTCGAAATTAGTTTGGGACTGCCAACGTGCTCTTCATGAGTTGGGCGTTCTCAATCAAATTACACTTGTCTGGGTCCCGGGGCACCGAGGCTTCGAAGGCAATGAAAGTGCGGATGCCCTGGCTAAACAGGGCTCTGATTTAGAATTCATCGGTCCAGAGCCGGCTATTGGGGCAATTGTTACGGCGCAGTAGGAGTGATGTTAGGACACTTGTTGGCTTAATTACCGGACACTGTGCTCTAAATTACCACTTATGGAGGATAGGAAGGGCGGAGGACCCTACATGTAGGCTTTGCCTAGAAGAGGATGAGTCTGCCCTCCATGTTTTCTGTGAGTGCCGTGCAATAGCGAGGAGCAGGGTCTCTTTGTTCGAGAAGTCCATGCTCGAACACTCAAGTCTAAGCGACAAACTACTAGGCAGACTGCTGAACTTGTTCAGGCGGTCTGGCCTACAAATATGAGGTGTAAGGGTTGTAGTACAATAGGCTAACTTAATGGCCGCAGTACCTTTGGACCTAATACCTCACACAAGAAAAAAAAGATCCTCAACACTCACGTAGGCAGCAAAAACTTCTTGTCCTTGGTAACTTCCATCAAGAAGAATTTTACGTCCTCTTCAACCCCTCCATTTATTAATGGAAAGGAGGTGATAACAGAAAGCAAATCCAAGGCCAATTTATTAGCATCTCTGTTCGCCTCAAATTCTTCTCTATCCGAAGCTGATACGTCACCACCGGTCCTCGATCGCAACGCCCATTCAATAGACGGAATCTTCTTTAGGACACGTGAGGTGTTTAAATGTCTCAAAGAGCTTGACGTAAATAAATCCACTGGCCCTGATAATATCCCCCCTATGGTACTCAGTAAATGTGCCTCACCTTTGGCTAAATCTCTGCGCAAACTTTTTGCATTGCCATATTTCTCCGGAGTTTATCCCAACTCTTGGAAACTAGCACATATTCAGCCCATTCCCAAAAAACGTGAAGCCAGCGACCCTTTAAACTACCGCCCAATACCAATAACTTCTGTTCTCTCCAAAATCATGGAGACAATAACCAATAGAAGGCTGATGAAATATCTAGAATCTAACCAAATTATTCACGACAGGCAGTACAGCTTTAGACCGAAAAGGTCTACTGGCGCCCTTCTTGTGTGTCTGACTGATCGCAGCAACCAAAGCATCCATGGCTCCGGTGAATCTGGTCTAGCTCTGGATATCTCCAAGGCCTTTGACAGAGCAAGGCATCCCGCTTTGCTGTCTAAACTCCAAGCTATTGGTATTGACTCAGTTCTAAGGAACTGGATTGAGAGCTTTCTTTCTGGCCGTTCAATCAAGGTAGTATTGGATGGCGTTGAATCCAACCCTCACTCCATCTCGGCCGGCGTTCCCCAAGGGGCGATCCTCTCACCTACTCTCTTTCTTATATTCATTAATGATCTGCTCTCAATCCCCTCAAATCCACTTCATAGTTTTGCCGATGACGGTACTCTGAGTTACTCCTACCCCTCCGACAACATAGGACAAGCAAGTGTCAGACCTTGTCTCTTAGAACGTGAACTCATGTCCAACTCTCTTAACGCGGACATTCAACTCATTCTCGATTGGGGCCGCAAGAATCGTAACCTGCACCAACTTTCCCTCCATTTCAGTGGGCGAGGATAATATTGCAGCTGACCCATTTCTTAACATTCTCGGCGTGACTTTATCCAATGATCTGAGTTGGAAAAATCACATACTCCAAGTCAGCAAACAAGCGTATCAATGCCTTGGCTTCCTCAAGAGATGCAAATTCCTTCTTCATCCAGCTTCCTTGGCTACAATCTGCAAGTCCTACATTCGGCCTCACCTTGAATACAACTCGTAATTCTGGGCGGGTGCCCCTAAAACCACCACGCTTTGCTCCTCCATCGATCCTTTAAGCCACCGTAGGAATGTAGCAGCGCTCAGCAAGTTTTACCGCTACTACAATAGCGACTGCTCCACTGAAAACAAAAACCTCCTGCCTTCACGGCAATTTTTTCCCCGCAACACAAGACTAGCCAACTCGGCTCAACCCTTCACCCTGCAGCCCTCCCCTTCACCCTGCAGCCCTCCCCTTCACGCACATTACGGTTTAGCAGTTCGTTTATAAATAGAACAACTCGATTGTGGAACTGTCTCCCGCAGTCGGTATTTCCGAACTCATATAACATCTCAGAGTTCAAACGTAAGGTTCATCGACATCTACTCATGCACCCTCCAGACCCCTAACCTATCCTATTTCATCTTTCCTTCAGATCAAGCTTACTACTATACATTGCACCGTGACTTGAACGACATGACGGACTAGTAGTACAAAGGGTGACTCCTAAGCTTCATTTTATCACAAAAAAGGTAGATATATGCATACATATATCACTTTAATTTTTTTATTGTACTACCTGTTATATTTAACTTCCTCCCAATCTCCTCCCATGTCTTCGTTTTTACCTTAATATTTTTGTACATTTTTGCACATTTGTTGTACAAAAATGTGTTCTCCGCCACTAACTCTATTAATTTCTCATCCATTTTTAGCAAATACTTCTGACATATTAAATAGTTGGAAACTTCAATTAAAAAATTGTCAAATTCAATAGTAATTTCCGTTCGAAGTCCGTACTCACAAAACAAAAAGTACACGGAAAAATCGGGATGTTTACACATAACTTGAAAAATCAGCTTCTAAATTTGATTTATATCGATGCGATTTTTCGAATTTAACCAATTAATGGATTTTCCAATGATTTTTTATTAATTTCCAATGAATTTTTTGCATTGCTTCATTTTCGTGTAAAATTCAGCTAACTTCATGTGGGGCACGTTCGCTTTAGGCGACATCTGTGGCTATAAATGAACTAGAAGTTTAGTTTCTACTATCCATCCATTTCCGGTAATTTTCCCCATAAGAGTTATAACTCCTTTTATAGTCTCCCTGGACAAATCACTGAAAGACCACTGCCACAGATCTTGGCAAGTTTGTCGTTAGTTTATCATTTGTTAATAAGAAAATTCGCTATAATTCTTCATTAATAAAATTTTATCTTACTGAAAAAGGGTATAAGTTTGGCGAAATGCTAAAATTTAGCTTAGCGCCGAACTTAGGACTGTAAAATAATCCAATGAATTACATATTTGTCAATATTTATTTGCGAAAATGATTCATTTATACCAAATTTTATGATAAGGCATAATCAATAAACTAAGCATTAAGCTTAGCGCCCAATGATACCGTCAACGCCAACGACATCAACCACCGTCAAAAATGTGAAAATAAATTCAAGGTAATCTCATCCAACTTCGCCCAATGGCAACGTCACCATCTCGTGACGAAAAAAATAGATTTGATTCTATTTTTGATGGTGGCGGCACAGGAATATTTCCAAATTTCCACTGCACTTTCCTACTACGTTCAAACGGAATTCCGTTCAGCATTTTTGGCATATATTTCTACACGGAAAAATTTCGTGTAGAGTACTGTGAAGAAAAAGTCAAAAGGTGAGAAAAAGTTAACAGCTGACTGATAAAAATCCCATATTACACCACGCATTTGGCCGCAACAGCTGTTTTTTTCGTTCTGTCAAAATTACCAACAGCAGCAACGCGGAATAATTGTCTAGCTATTTATTCCGTTCCAACGTGAACAGAAAAAAGTCTCCAATTCCCCTGCAGAGCCATCTGTTAGAAAGTTTTACAAGTGATATATTACCAACAAAATTCCGTTCGAAGTCCGTACTCACAAAACAAAAAGTACACGGAAAAATCGGGTGAACGGAATTCCGTGCATCTTTTTACATGTATTTTATATGGGGAACGGAATTCCGTTCGAACTCCATACTAGGCTTTAAACCGAAATTTTTCGGCTTAAGCCATAGTTATAAGAATGTATTTCTACCCGTTTTAGGCTGTATCAGAACATAAAAATGTGCAGCGTGCAGCAGCAGCGCCAGAGCAGCATGCTGCAGTCTGTATCAGATCCTGTTGTTTCACCCGTGCAGCGCAATTTTTGTTTGACAGAAAAACCTCGAAATAAAATTTTTGAAAATGTTAATAATCCCTCCATGATCTAATTCTTTTAACAAAAAACTACCGCCTGTTATACTCGATGAAAATTTCGCGCGTCTTCTTTAAATTCACTTGTCAAGTAAGTAGTGTCAAAAGTGCTGCATGTATATATGCAGCAAAATTAGAGTTTGAGATGAAAATGCAGCACGCTGCTCTGGTGCTGCTTTGCTTGTCATTTTACCAGCCTCAGCCAATAGAAACACTTGTCGGTGCAGCGCTGCAGAGGTTCTGATACGGCCTTTATACGCTAATTCGAAATTTTGACGTAGTTTTGAGTTAAGTCGATTTAATTTTTCTGCTATAAACTCGGTACATGAGAGTTCAACTACAGTTGAACCCGAGTTGAACTCCATGGAAACAGTTGCAGTCAAGAGTTTTCGTTAAAGATTTTCAACTCTGCTCAACTCAACGAAAATAGGTAGATTGAACAGAGTTCACGCACACAACTACAAACGGGATTATCAAATGTTAAAAAAGTCTAAATGTCGCGCCTGTTTATAACATTTCTGTTATACAACGAACACAATAAATTAATTTTATGGTCCATGATCACTATTTTATAATAACAAAAATAGTACATACGTCAAATTTAAAAACAGCTGCTTGCTTAATACAAGTACACATTCAGCTGTCTGCACACAGGCAGAAAAGTCAGCCATGGAAACGCATAGAGTTGAGTCGTTGAGTTGAAGTGTCATTTCAACTCTACCTCAACTCAACTCGACTCCCACTCGGTATATATTGTATTAAAATTAACCTTTGTACTGAATTACTTTTATATTGTTGTACTAGATTTGTGTTCTTGGCTTTATCTCATATGTCAAATATAACTTCCTCCCTTCTTCTCAATAAATCTCATAGACCTTAGACGTGTGTTTTTTATCTCTCCATTAGGTTATGGGCCCAGAAGCTAAAATCCAGCTAAAAATAATACAGAAAAGGTTTGCCTGGAAATAAAAATAAATATATAAAAAAATTTTTTTTCAACATGGCGTCAAGTTCAGTAGTTCCTATGTCATTTGAAAAATTAATAGGCCGTGAAAATTATAACAATTGGGCTTTCGCTATGAAAGCGTATTTAGAGCATGAAGAATTATGGTCTTGTGTTACGGATACAGATACAACCGCAGATGCTGCGAGCTAAAAGAGCAACAAAAGCCAGGTCAAAAATCATAATGATGATCAGCTCAGAAAATTACATCCATGTCCGAAACGCTGATTCTCCGAAACAAGTATGGGATAACCTAAGAACTGCTTTTCAGGATTCCGGTTTAAGTAGGAAAGTCGGGCTCATGCGAAAAATGATAATGACCAGATTAGATGACTGTTCCTCCGTAGAAGAATATATTTCTGTGGCGACTGCGTACAAACTTAATTATTAAGTTTCACACAAAGTCGCACAACATATTCCGAAAACGATAAACACGATCAATCGGAACACTATCTCGATCACCGAACTCAAAGTTCAGTGATCTTCCCGTGTCCCGTTCCGTTCCGATCGTGTTTATCGAGACAGCCAATTTCCGGCATCTCCATTCTTTTACTCTCCGTCTCTCACTCCCGAGTTCGACATCTTGCCAGACGCGTGCGATCTAAATATAGCATTGTTCAATAAAATATTAAGTTAACTATACAATATTAAATAACAATTATACATATAGTGTACACAATAAAGTATTTAGTTTGTTAAGAATACTTAGTGTTTCTTTATTCACACAAAACAAACACTAAAGTGGTGACCCCGACGCGCAACACGCGGTGCGGGACATTGCGGTACCTACTTAACAGTTTTATTGTGCATTAAATACCAAAATTTTCTATGGTGACAAAACATGCAGTGCAAAATCGATAAAAGTTAATACATCGCAGCACACTATAAAAAGTTTTAAAGTGCATTAATTATTATCATACTGAAGTGCATTTTACTTTGATTAAAGTTTTGTTTTTAGCGCTAGATAACTTAATAACCAAAAGTCTAGGATTCTGGCAAGTAACGCTACTAATAAGCACATACAAAATTTGGCCCGTTATTCAAAAGATAATTGTTCGAAAATTTTTATTGTTCTCAGTGAGTGCATGGATAAATTCAACTCAACAATTTTACAAGTTAAAATTATACTTGAAATTAAATAACAACATTGTTTTGGATAAAGCAAAATCCATTACATGCTTGGTGGGCATTAAAATAAAAGCTGTAAACCTGAGTGATTATTAAATAATTTTGTATGGTGGCGAATCTGTCAAAATAAAAAAAACCTTAAAATTTCATGAGGATTTACGTCCGAAACCGCCAAAACAAAAAAAAATTTTTTTTACAAAACAATACAAAGGGTATCGAATTCAAAAGGAAATATTTTTGCTTCTCAACACTAGGATTAATTACAAAATATTTGGATTTAATATAATATTGTTCTACCGGGCAGAGAAATAATAACAACAAAGAAACCAGAAGACAGGATAAGAAAAACAAAAGATAATTTAAATATAACAACATATGAATTTTTAATATAACATATACATTTTTTTTACATCTATATATATTTTTTTTATATTTACATTTTTTTACACATATATATACATTTTCATTTACATACATATATATTTTTTTTATATACATTTTTTTACATATTATACATCTACATTTTTTTATCTTATTTTACGTATTAATATTATACATATATACACCCATAATTTTACCAAGTTTAGGCCACAATATTCAATTGAAATTAAGTGGCATTATTGTTTCTTTTTGTTGGTATTTACTTTCCTTGCACTGCACAATATTTCTGAAAGATGTCAAGAACGGGAGAAAATTTAATGGACCAAGACGTCCCGCACTTAGACGAACCAAAGCCCGGAACTTCGGAAGTCAACGCTGCTTCCGTGTCGAAACTCGACATTCCGAAGTTCTGGGTACACCAGCCCGCCTCCTGGTTTTACCAGGCCGAAATCATGTTCCAGTTGGCGGGCTGTAGGTCCGACAAAATGAAGGTCTACAATGTTATGGCCGCATTACCGGAAGAGGCGGTAACGGCGATGCGGCTTAGCACTGTAGACCACGCCACCTCATACGAGGATATCAAACAACACCTGCTCGAGAAGTACGGCACTTCGGAGAAACGCCGACTCGAGCAGTTGTTATCAGTGCAAGAGCCTGGAGATAGGAAACCTTCCGAGTTCCTCCAGGCTCTCAAGGCACTGGCTGGCGGGTCGTCGGCAGTCAATGATGACCTGATTCGGAACCTGTGGGAGCGGAGGCTTCCACAGGCCATCCAGGTCACATTGGCCACCGCTGCCGACCAAACTCTAGCCGGGTTGGCATCTACGGCAGACAAAGTATGGGAGGTGCTTCCACACGGAGGCGCCTCATACGCGTCCGCCGTCCACGCAACACCTGCCAACGCGGAGCCCACATTGGTGGCGCTGCAAAGCGCTATCAATAGACTGACGGTCCGGCTGGATAAGCTGGACCGAAATCCGCGTAAACCGAGAAGCCGAACACCTGCCAATCGGCAAGGCGGCTCTCGTCAACCCTCGGCCAATCGGCCACAAGGGACCAATCAAGCCAGGGGTAGCTTGTGCTATTACCACTACCGTTACGGTAGTGAAGCACGCAGCTGCAAAGCCCCCTGCAGTTACAACGGTGGCCAAGCCAAGCCGGCGAAAAAAAAGGCCACCCCTAAAAAAACTAAAGGGGCTGGGGATCGACATGAGCGAGCATATAACCGGCCGCTCATATCGTCTATTCGTCAGAGACACCAACAATCGGATGGATTTTCTGATTGATTCGGGCTCTGACGTTTCAATTGTTCCCGCCAAGGCGTTCCCGGCCCATAACGGTAGCCCGAACGTCCTTCTGTACGCGGCCAACGGATCACTGATCCGAACTTTCGGCACTAAGTTGCTTGAACTTGAACTCGGCTTACGCCGACGATATGTTTACAACTTCATTATAGCCGACACCACTAAAGCCATTATCGGGGCGGACTTCTTAACGAAGTTCAAATTGTCCGTCGATTTTGAATATCGGCATTTAGTCGACAAGCGCACGAAGTTTCGCATTAACGTGTGCGCTACCGTCGACTACAACCCCGAAACATTTCCATGCCGAGTTACTGGCATATACAAAGAGCTATTAACGAAGTACGCTTCGTTAACAAAACCGCCCAATTTTAACCTTCCGGTTAAACACAATGTGCAACACCACATTGTAACTAAAGGGCAATTACCATTTGTCACCGCTCGGCGACTCCATCCGGAGAAACTGAAGGTGGCAAAGTTAGAGTTCGACCATGTGGTCCAATTGGGGATTTGTCGACCTTCGTCGTCCGCCGCAGCATCTCCGCTTCATCTGGTTCCTAAACGGGACTCTCATGATTGGAGGCCATGCGGCGACTACCGTCGCCTTAACGCTGTCACTGTGCCGGATAGATATCCGATCCCGCATATACAGAATTTCTCCGTGAATCTTCACGGCTGCACATTTTTTTCGAAGGTTGACTTGGTACGTGCATACCATCACATACCAATCGCCCCAGAAGACGTGCATAAGACTGCACTCATTACGCCATTCGGCCTATATGAGTTTACACGTATGCCATTCGGCTTACGTAATGCAGCACAAACCTTTCAAAGGTTCATAGGTTCGACTTCGTTTATGTATACTTGGACGATATACTTATCGCCAGTAAAACCGAGGATGAGCATATCGTTCACCTCGAAGAGCTCTTTAAACGCCTCGATAGCTTCGGTTTAACCATTAAGCTAGAGAAATGCGTTTTTGGTGCAACAGAGATTAAGTTTCTAAGCCACCGCATCACAAAGGATGGAATACTTCCATCCTCCGATCGGGTTCAGGCTATCGTTGATCTCGCACCTCCAACTTCTGTCAAATCGATCCAGAAGTTTTTGGGAATGGTGAATTTCTATCACCGATTTATCCCAAAATTGACTGAACAGTTGGTGCCTATAAACGAGCATTTGAGAGACCTTCTCAACCGCTCACGTGCCAATAAAGTTTTTGACTGGCCAGCAGAATGTCAGGCGGCATTCCTCAAGGTGAAAACCTCGATGGCTGAAGCAACTCTGCTGAACCATCCAATCGAGGATGCAAAATACAGTCTTACGACTGACGCCTCTGATTATGCAATCGGAGGCGTTTTGGAACAATTCAACGGTCATCGGTGGCAACCTCTAGCTTTTTATTCCAAAAAGCTGTCACCAACCGAACGGAAGTACTCTGCATTCGATCGCGAACTCCTCGCAATCTATGCAGCGATCAAACACTTCCGTTATTTCGTTGAAGGACGCAATTTCGTGGTCTATACTGATCACAAACCACTGGTTCGCGCCCTTCACACAAAGACCGAACGATCCCCTCGACAGACCAGACATTTGGGTCTAATCTCTCAGTTTACCACAGACATCAGACATGTGTCGGGTAAACAAAACGTTGTCGCAGACTACTTGTCACGCTCACTAGCAACCGACAACGTCGACTCGGTCACCTTCGACCTGCCTACACTGGCTCAGGCTCAACAAGGTGACACAGAGTTGAAGTCTCTACAAGAGCACCCCAGCAACGGCTCACGGGTAAAATTAGTTCTCACACCAATACCATTCACCGCCCATCAGGTGTGGTGTGAAACTAGTACAGGCATTCCAAGACCTTATATA
The DNA here is from genome assembly GCA_949987705.1 of Thereva unica. NCBI lineage: Eukaryota > Metazoa > Arthropoda > Insecta > Diptera > Therevidae > Thereva > Thereva unica. The sequence continues at coordinate 79,676,754 of OX465281.1, forward strand.
CCCATTTCCCTACGTAGACTAGCGTTCAACTCCGAACATAGTCTCTCTCATCCTGGTATTCGTGCTACAAGACGAGCCGTTACCAAGAAATACTTCTGGCCATCGATCAATAAAGACTGCAATGAGTGGTCTCGATCATGCCTAGGTTGCCAAAAGTCTAAAGTTTCACGACATACCAAATCTCCATTGGAAGCTTTCAAACTTCCAAATAATAGATTTGACCATATCCATATGGATATAGTGGGACCCCTACCCCCATCTCGTGGATACTCTTATATCTTAACGATAGTCGATAGATTCACGCGATGGCCTGAAGCATACCCAATTCGGGATATCTCAGCTTCAACAGTGGCAAAGAAATTCGTCACTGAATTTGTCCCACGATTCGGCGTACCTCTCGAGATCACAACCGATCAAGGTACGCAGTTCGAATCGAAACTGTTCAATGAAGTTGCCAAATTACTCGGCACTCATCGAATCCGGAAAACCGCCTACCACCCGCAAGCAAACGGGATGGTTGAACGGTTCCACAGGCAACTAAAAGCAGCCTTAATGGCAAGGGACAACACTACTCATTGGAGTGAAGACTTGCCCTTTGTCATGTTAGGCATACGCACGGCAATTAAGACCGACTTACAATGCTCACCAGCCGAGCTCGTATACGGTCAGAATCTGAGACTTCCCAATTCGATTTCTATCACAACCGATGAAAATCCAATTGAAGAATCAGAATTCCTCTCTCGCCTTCGTTCTCATATGCAGAACATTAAGGCAATACATCCTTGGTAACCCGTCCAAAAGGATGTCTATGTGCCAGAAGCCCTGGAGAACGCCGACTACGTTTTCATACGAGTCGACAGAGTTCGAAAACCTTTCGAACCTCCATACGAGGGCCCATATGAAGTAATCAAACGATTACGAAAACACTTCGTCGTCAAAATGAACGGCACAACCAAGTCAATATCCATTGACAGGCTAAAGCCAGCCTTCGGTTGCGACCGCGACAACGAAGCTAAGCCGTCTAAAGCGGTAACATTCCGTTAACGCTACGCTGGGGGGGGAGTATGTGGCGACTGCGTACAAACTTAATTATTAAGTTTCACACAAAGTCGCACAACATATTCCGAAAACGATAAACACGATCAATCGGAACACTATCTCGATCACCGAACTCAAAGTTCAGTGATCTTCCCGTGTCCCGTTCCGTTCCGATCGTGTTTATCGAGACAGCCAATTTCCGGCATCTCCATTCTTTTACTCTCCGTCTCTCACTCCCGAGTTCGACATCTTGCCAGACGCGTGCGATCTAAATATAGCATTGTTCAATAAAATATTAAGTTAACTATACAATATTAAATAACAATTATACATATAGTGTACACAATAAAGTATTTAGTTTGTTAAGAATACTTAGTGTTTCTTTATTCACACAAAACAAACACTAAATTTCAACAATCCTTTCTACGGCCCAAATGTTAAATGACATAAATTTTCAAGTAAACGATGCGTGGGTCGGTACCTTCTTGCTGGCGGTTTTACCAGACAGTTATAAACCAATGATAATGGCAATCGAAAACTCAGGCGTAGAATTGACGGCAGATTATGTGAAAACTAAATTGTTGCAGGAACTAAAAAGTTCACCACCCAACAATTCGGAAAATTCTGCATTATACGCAAGTCAGATTCGATTTAATGCAATGCAAAAAAAACAAGGACCTCGTTGTTATAATTGTAACCAATATGGCTATTTCGCAAACAAGTGCAGAAAACACAACAACAAAACAAACCGTTTTTCCAAAGCAGAAAAATCATTACTCTCACTGCTTACCACTAAAAATTGTAAAGCATCAACTTCGGAAACTGCACAAATTTATTATCAATCAGCCAGATAGTTAAAAATAAAAAAGAGATAGTTTTTAATAGCTCAGGTTGCAAAATATATGATAAAAATGGCGAAATAGTAGCCACAGCATCCCCACATGAAGGTCTATACAAATTAGATATAATGAAAACTGAAAAGTCATTCTCAGTAAAAACCAATTCAAAACATAGGCACAGACGTCTGGGGCATATGAGTTTTCCATATATGAAGAAGCTGGAAAAAATAAATAATATAAAGTTATTAAGCAATACTACAGATGAAACGTGTATAACATGCTTAAAAGGGAAACAAGCGAAATTGCACTTCAGTAGCTCGCTGCCAACTACTTCAGAAAAACACCAAATAAACCTTTCGAAGTAAAATCCATAGGCGGTGCAAGATATTTTCTCTTTTTCGTAGACGACTTCACACACAAAACCTTCGTATATTTTTTCAAATTAAAAAACCAAGTCGCAGAAATATTTAAATAGTTTAAACAGTTAGTCGAAAGACAGTGTGGTAAAAACCCAGCAAACCAAACTTTCCGAATTCCTACAAGTCGAAAGATTTTCGGAAGCAATACAACCAATACAATTTCAACGTTCACAATGCACATTGGCTAAATTGCTCAAATGGCACCAGTGTTCCTGGCAAAGACGCCGAGCTCTTTGCGAGCCTCAACAACTTGCACCAAATTGTCAAATGTCCGACGAGAGTCCCTGATATTCCAGGTCAAGGAGTCCATCTCCTTGACCTGTTTCTTACTTCCCACCCGACACGGTACTCCATCAAGGTTAGCTCACCCCTTGGCAACTCGAACCATAAACTAATTAGCGCTTATTTCCCATATCCATCCTCGACCACAACCACCACAGCTCCTAAAAGAACTGTGTGGCACTATGGGAAAGCCAACTGGTTGGTTCTTATTCGCTTCTTCCAGGCCACTGACTGGGATTTGTGTTTCCGTAATGCCAATGCGAACTATGCGGCCCTCTGTGTCACCAAAATTATTCGAGCGGGTATGCGCTTGATCGTCCTTCACTCTACCAAATCTGTGAAGCCTAGGTCGAACAAATGGTTCAATGGGGAATGTATGAACGCAATCAAAGCTAAAGAAGCCGCCTATAGAGCCTACAGACGTTCGCCTAATGAGCCACTTCGTCGTGAGAACGTCAAACTTAGAAACTCCTGTAACTCCATCATCAGGAAAGTCAAATCATCATTTGATGATAGATTGAGAAGTAAGATTCTTAACTCCACTACAGGCAGCAAAAACTTCTGTTCCTTGGTAACTGCCATCAAGAAGAATTTTACTTCCTCCTCAACACCTCCTTTTATTCACAACAAGGAAGTGATAACAGAAAGCAAACCCAAGGCCGACCTATTAGCTTCTCTGTTCGCCGCAAATTCTTCTTTACCCGATGCTGCTATGTCACCCCCCACTCTCGAGAACACCACCCACTCAATGGACGGAGTTCACTTCAGGACTCGCGAGGTGCTTAGGTGTCTCAAGGAACTCGACGCCAATAAATCCGCTGGTCCCGACAAAATCCCCCCTATGGTACTTAAAAAATGTGCCTCACCTTTGGCTAAACCTCTGCGCAAACTTTTTGCCCTGTCTTACTTCTCCGGAGTGTATCCCGACTCTTGGAAACTAGCTCATGTTCAGCCAATCCCAAAAAAAAGGTGAAGCCAGCGACCCCTTAAACTACCGCCCAATAGCAATTACTTCTGTTCTCTCCAAAATCATGGAGACAATAATCAATAAAAAGCTGCTGAAATATCTAGAATCCAACCAAATTATACACGACAGGCAATACGGCTTCAGATCTAAACGGTCTACTGGCGATCTGCTTGTGTGTTTAACCGAGCGTATCAACCAAAGCATTCACAGCTTTGGTGAGTCTAGCCTAGTTGCTCTAGATATATCAAAGGCTTTTGACAGAGTATGGCACCCAGCTCTGTTGAATAAACTCCAAGCTATTGGTATTGGTATACACTTAGTTCTAAGGAACTGGATTAAGAACTTTCTTTCAGGCCGTTCAATCAAGGTAGTATTGGATGGCGGCGAATCCAACCCCCACGCCATTTCGGCCGGAGTTCCCCAGGGATCAATTCTCTCACCCGCACTTTTTCTAATCTTCATTAATGATCTGCTCTCAATCCCCTCCAACCCACTTCACTGCTTCGCTGATGACGGTACTCTGAATTTCTCTTACTCCTTCGACAATATAAGACAAGCACGTGCCAGACCTTGTCTTTACCACCGTCAACTGATGTCGGCTTTGATCAACCGGGATATCGAATCGATTCTTTATTGGGGCGAAATGAACCGCGTCGAATTCAATGCCACAAAAACGAAGCACTGTCTGATCTCCAACAAAAATTGTACCGACCTTCTTCCTGTCTCGGTGGATGGAGAGAATCTAACGGCTAACTCAACTCTCAACATCCTAGGGGTAACTTTAACGGAGCATCTGCGATGGAACGATCACATATTCCAAATCGCCAAACAAGCCTTCCAATCCCTTGGATTTCTCAAGAGATGCAAGTTCCTCCTCCAGCCAGCCGCACTGGCTACAATATACAAATCCTACATTCGGCCGCGCCTCGAATACAACTCGCATATCTGGGCAGGCGCCCCAAAAACCACCTTGGCTTGTCTCGACAAGGTGCAAAATCGTGCCCTCAAACTCATTGGTGATGGCCCCTTTCGCGCCTCCACAGACACCTTGAGCCACCGTAGGAATGTAGCAGCCCTCTCCATACTTTATCGCTATTACCATGGTGACTGTTCCACCGAAATTCAGGACCTCCTGCCTGCACGGCAATACTTTTCCCGCAACACAAGACTAGCCCGCTCAGCTCACCCCCCATACCCTACAGCCCCCTCGTTCACGTACAATACGGTTTAGAAGTTCGTTTATGAATAGAACAACTCGACTGTGGAATGATCTCCCGCAGTCAGTATTTCCGAACTCGTACAACATCTTAGAGTTCAAACGTGAGGTCCATCGTCATTTTCTTCTACACCCTCCAGACCCCCTCTAACCATTCCTATTCTCCTCTATTCTTCAAACCAAGCTACTACTAGACATTGCATCATGAACTAAATGACATGACGGACTGGTAGTACAAAGGGCTTGGTTTTTTCATAAACAAAAAAAAAACACAAAAACTAAAGCTTTTTATGTTGCGATTAGTCGAAACTAAATCGGAAAAATATATGAACGGGTTGACACGACATCGTTAAAGAAATCTTTTCGAAATCGTTACGAAATTTAGTAAAGTAAATGGCCTATATGAATGTGAAGCCTTTATTAGGGGTAAAAAGCTTTGCTAAATCATTACTTTCCTAACGATTTCGAAAAGAATTTCTTTAACGATGTCGTGTCAACCTCTTCATATATTTTTCTTTCCGAATTTGTTCAGAATTCTATTGCGAATTCGGGAAAAATATACGAATTTCCGTAACGAATTCGTTAAGTTTTCTTAAAGATTGGTTTGCTGGGAAACTGAAAATCTTGAGGTCAGATAATGGTGGCGAGTTTATTAATCAGCACTTATCCAATTTTCTTCGAAATTGTGGAATAGAACATCAAACCACAATCAGTTATAATCCTCAACAGAACGGCACAGCGGAACGCATGAACAGAACAATTTTAGACAAAACTAGGTGTCTTCTAATAGATTCAAACTTACCGAAAAGATTCTGGGCAGAAGCAGTAAACACAGCAGTTTACTTGCTAAATCGATCACCAACATCAACTTTGCAGAACTCAACTCCAGAGCAGGCTTGGTCAGGCAAGATTCCAGATCTATCACATCTTAAAATATTTGGTTCCAGTGTTATGGTACATCTTCCTAAGGAAAAAAGAAGAAAACTTGATCCAAAATCAAAATAATGTATATTCATTGGATACTGTAAAAATAAAAAAGGATACAGAGTATATGATCCTTCAGCAAATAAAGTATTCGCCACTAGAGATGCAATCTTTATAGAGGAACCTACCCAGGTAATTGATCTAAAATCAACAGATAATAATGTTTTTCCTATCTTTGAAGAAAACAATCAGATTTCAAATATAAATTGTTCAGATGAAGTAAAAATAAACAATCAAGTTTCAAATATCGAATGTTCAGATGAAGTGGGAGATAATAATCAAGACAACAGTTTTGCAGAAGACAATTTTGAAAGTCCCAATCAAACATTCAGTCATGAATCGAATATGTTCAGCGAAGATCCAAATTCATCATATGAAGAAGTTATGATTCCTATTTCTAATTCGATTAGTACAGTCCACGTTAGGAGAACAAAACGTATAAGTAAATCAAATCGAAATAACGATAATGTCTATAGCGCTAATATGCTAGTGTCGGAAGAACCAAAATCCTTTAAAGAAGTACTAGCAAGCCCAGAAAGAGACCAGTGGATAGAATCAATTTTTTTTATGTGACAGACTAGAGGCAATGACAGAAGAATATAATTCTTTGACACATAACAATACATGGACTTTACAAGAATTACCCAAGAATAAAAAGGCAATTCAATGTAAATGGGTCTTCAAGAAAAAGAAAAATTTAGACGAAAGTATTCGATTCAAAGCTCGTCTAGTCATAAAAGGGTGCTTACAACGAAAAGGCATCGACTACGATGAAACGTTTTCACCAGTAGTAAAATATGTATCTTTGCGATATTTATTTGCTCTTGCAGTCCAATTTAATTTAGAAATTGTGCAGATGGACGCGGTGACAGCCTTTCTTCAAGGAGAACTTGAAGAAGACATATATATGAAGCAACCACAATACTTTGAAGTTAAGAAGGGGAACAAAGTATGCAGATTAAACAAAACAATCTATGGTCTGAAACAATCCAGTAGAACCTGGAATATCAAATTACATAATGTGTTAGTAAATTTGAACTTAGGGGGATGATACACGGGTCAACATGTTGAGCAACACGAGCTTTTTCGCGCAGTTCGTTGGCCAAGGGACGGGTAAGGGTGAAGTGTGCGGTGTTGAGTGAAACTAGAAACGATTTCTATTTTTCCTCCAGTTGCTTGAAAAATGGTTATGTATGCGTAACTGTCAAGCGATTCTGGGTGAAAATAATTTGGAATGCACACCCACACATATGCAATCGCATTGTTATTACACAGAGTGTTGCGTGTAGCGTGTTGAGTCGTGTATCACCTCCGCTCAACAACCTGACAGTGTGTTGCAGAGACACGTTGACTCGTGTATCATCCCACTTAGAAAAATCAAAATTTGACAGTTGTGTATATCATTAGGTGTGTTCGCGTACTCGCCTGCGGGTTCCATCGGGCGCCAGAAAGCGCCCGAAACCGCCAGATTTCTGTTCGTTTACATTTTCTGGCTACAAAAAGAGGGGAAATGTTTACTTCCCCTGCAGCCAGAAAGTGCCAGAGGTTTTAGTTCGGGCAATTACGGGCGATTTGTTTTTTGTAGACCGAGAAAGTAAACGAACAGCAATTTGGCCATTTCGGGCGCTTTCTTGCTGTTGTCAATGTTTTCCGTTGTCATGTTTAAAAGTTGTTTATAGCCGTGATAGAAGAAATAAAAGATGGCAGGGACAAATTTTACATTAAGCTTCTCTCCTGGAACATTTTCAAGTCCAACAAGCGAATGTCAATTTTAGAAGAAGAAATATATTCCAATAAAAACAATTGAATAGCATCAAAATGCTATTTATATAAAAAATAATGTGTATTTTTTAATATTTCCAAGTATTTTCCGAATAAATCATTCATAAATCAATTTTCCGATTTTCCCTACTTTCAATTTGACAATTGTCAAAAGAAAAAGAAGAATTTGGCTGCTCTGCCTGCTCCTACAAATTTGGTGGAGCAGAAAAAGTGAGAGTTCTCAACCCAGAGCGGGCTCAAAAAACGCAGAGCAAGGCAAATGGGAGCAGAAAAGATCTGTCAAAAAGTCTCAAAGAACGCAAATAGCTGATTTTTTCTGTTTAAAGTTGTGCTGGAGCAGTAATCGAACACACCTAATCATTTTCTGTAATTCTAGAGAAACGATGGGTGCATCCAGCGCACTCAGCGGATAAGCCGCTTAGCTGAACAGCACAGCGTAAAAAGTAACTCAGCGATATGTGTCGGCTGGATGGGTAGCTAAGTTAAAATTTATTTTGACAGCTAAATTTTTTTTTCCTATTTTAAATAACATCAATTCACTATCGCTGACCTACTTAGCATAAAATTTTTACGCTGTGAAATTTGCCAGCCGCTGAGCTAAGCTGCTTAGTTCAGCTAGCCATCCAACTAGCTCACCACTTAGCCGCTACTCAGCCGCTGAGTGCGCTGGATGCGCCCAATTAATAATCTAAAACAAGACTTAAAAAACAAGCTGCATACTAACGAGATGGAAGAAGCTAAGCATTTTCTTGGTGTGGATATAATTCGAAATCGAAAAGAAAAGACTCAGACTTTAAATTGCTTTAATATGAAAGAATGTAACAGTGTTTCAACACCAATTGAATCTGCAGTCCATTTAAGCAAATCAATGTGTCCCCGAAATAAGACTGAGAAGGATGAAATGCAGAATATACCCTACCAAGAAGCAGTTGGATGTTTGCTCTATCTATCACAGAGTACGAGACCTGATATTTCTTACGCCGTAAACGTCGTCAGCAGATTTAATAGTAATCCTGGCATACAACACTGGCGAGCCGTAAAAGGGATTTTCAGATATTTAAGGGCACTGCATCTTTAAGTTTAATGTACAAAAGTGGCGCGGATGAACTGACTGGATACTATGATGCAGACTGGGGAGCAGATCCTGATGAAAGAAAGTTGTTATAAAATGTTGTAGTTTTGACCGTATGGCATTACTAATAAGTATAAATAATTTTGTAAGCCCTGGCAGCACCTTTTTTAATTTTGAATCTTGTTCAGTTGAGCTTTCCGTAAACAGGCGGTGATTCTTTCATTTTTAAGAGCTGTAAAAATATAAGTGTTTTTTGCAAAAGACTACCAGGAGCTGGGTTTTTTCATAAATAAATATATTGACCTACGTTAAATAAGAGTTCTTTCATTTGATTTTAGGACATTTGGCGACCGTGACAAGAAGGCGGCGTTAAGAACGGCCAAAACCAAAGCAATTGCAAAATTAGAGGAGGCTCTAGCACACGATGTAAAAGATGTGTTCCAGATTAGAGGTCGACTTGACACAATAGAGAAGAAACAGTGTGATCTTAGTGAAATCAATACGCGAATTTATGATATGCTGTTAGAGAATGAAGATATTAGTCAAGTCGATCTAGAGCAAGAAATGGAATCAAACGACGAATATGATCTAAAGTGTAGTGTGATTAAAGCAAAGGTTGCCGCATTGGAAGCAACAGAACGAGCCGAAATCGCCAGTGGAAGTTTAGCTAGTCAGAGGAGTACTCCGCAACAAACAAGACGCGCATTTAAACTGCCACAGATTGAGTTAAAAAAGTTTGGTGGCGAGTTAAAAGAGTGGTTACCGTTTTGAGCCCAGTTCAAGAAGATACACGAGGCGGATTCTATTGACGATGCAGATAAATTCCAATATCTGTTGCAGGCAACTTTTGTGGGCTCACGGGCAAGAAACCTAGTCGAGAGTTTCCCCGCTACGGGAGAAAATTATGCTAAGGCAGTACAGTGTCTTAAAAATCGGTACGGCCGCGACGATTTATTGGGGGAGGTGTACATAAGAGAACTATTAGCCCTGGTGTTAAAGAACACGATATCTTCAGAAAAAGTTGTGCTGTCATCTTTGTATGATAAGTTGGAAAGTGAGTTGAGAGCATTAGAGACTTTACAAATCACAACAGAGAAATGTGCTTCTATGTTATTGCCCTTAGTCGAGTCCTGTTTACCGGGGGATATTCTACGCACTTGGCAGAGAACTATGCCACACGAATTGCAGTCCACGCAAAGTGATGATGAAGAACAAAGTAAACATGCTAGTACCGAGAATCCAAAATATCGATTGGACCAATTAATGAGATTCTTAAGTAAAGAATTAGAGAATGAACAAAAAATGAAGCTGGCGTCAGGTGGGTTTGGAGTCGAAGGTATTTCAGCAAAACATGACGAAGGTAGAAGGAAAGAGAAACCTCAAAGACACTCACCTTTAAATCAGAATTTACCTACAGCCGCCACGGCAAAAAATATACCCTGTGTGTTTTGTGAAAACTTCCATAACAGCGTTGAATGCACTAGAGCCCAAAATATGTCGAAGAAGGAAAAAATGACAATTCTGAGAGAAAAACGATGCTGCTACAACTGCCTAAAAATTGGTCACCGTGTACGAAATTGTAGGAGTAAAGAAAAGTGTGCGGTTTGTAATCTAAGACATAACGTCATCATTTGTAATGATCGAGGGAAGTCGAACTGTGAACCAAAAGCTGAGGATATTAAATCCACGAAGGAAAGCGCTCCAAAGGATAAGGCACTAACCAGTTTGGGAAGCTCCGGTAAAGTGATGCTGCAAACATTTATGATAAAGTTGGTCAAAGGCAATCATGTTCAAAAAACCAGAACAATTATAGACACGGCATCACAACGGTCATACATACTCACGAATGTGGCTGATGACATGGGCTATCAACCTGTTAGGACAGAGAAAGTCCGACATGAATTATTTGGTGGTATATGCACAAATGTCGTTGAACACAAGGTTTTTTATATTCAAGTGTCAGACGTAAAAGATAAGTATTCCCATAAGTTAGAAGTGTTAGACCAACCAGTGATCTGTGGCAGTATTGATCCAATCATCCGTGGGTCATGGTTAAAGGAGGTGGAACGGCTCAACATCGAATTGACAGATTTTGAGGATAAACCTGTTGAAATTTTGATTGGTGCGAATTTTGCAGGTACATTGTTCACCGGTAGATTACATGAACTTTCTTGTGGTCTGGTAGCGGTCGAAACGAAGTTGGGTTGGACAATGATGGGATGCGTGCCAGAAACGACAAAATCACGCCGTGTAGCTATGACCGTCACCACCTTATTATTGAAGGAAGCTGAGATATCCAATCTATGGTCACTAGATATAATGGGTATTTCTGATCCATCCGAGACGAAAAGAAAAAAGGAATTACAAGAAGAGGCAAAACAACACTTTCAGAAAACGGTGACCGTTGATGCAGAGGGAAGATACTTGGTTCATCTGCCATGGCTAGAAGACTATCCACCACTTCCGAGCAACTACAACATAGGGCGCTTTCAGTAATGCAGGATGCGTGCGCAAATGACTTATTCAGCAATTGAAAGTGTAAGCTTTCAATGACTGAATAAGTCAATTGCGCACGCATCCTGCAATACTGAAAGCGCCCATAGCTTTTAAGAGGTTAGATGTGACAACCAGGAAGTTAAAAACAGACAGTTACTATGAAGAATACGATGCTGTTTTCCGTGATTGGGTTCAAGATGGAATAATTGAAGAAGTTCCTGGGGATGAAGTACCTATGACTGCACACCATCTACCACATCGACACGTTGTAAAACCAAACGGCACGACTAAGATAAGGCCGGTTTTTGACGCGTCTGCTAACGAGAAAGGCTTTCCTAGCCTGAACAACTGTGTTGAAAAGGGTGCAAATCTTATAGAACAGATACCATCAATTTTGTTAAGATTTCGGTTGAGAAGAATTGGAGTAATTGCCGACATTAAAAAAGCTTTCCTCCAGATCAGCTTGTTTCAGCGAGACAGAAATTTTCTGCGGTTCTTGTGGTACGACCAGCAGGGGCAGTTGAAAGTGTACAGACATAAACGTGTTGTTTTCGGAGTTTCATGTAGCCTATTTTTACTGTAGCCTATTTTTACAAAGACGCTGCGAGAATGCACCGAACAAATGAAAAATTATAATACAAATACAGTAGAAAAACTGATGAGCTGTTTTTATGTAGATAATTGCGTGACCAGTGTCGATAGTGAAGAAGAATTAGAACGTTTTATCAAGGAAGCAACCTCGGTAATGGAAGAAGCAAAATTTGAATTGAGGGGCTGGGAATATTCTCGTTCAAAACATACTACATTACAGGAAAATGAAAATAACAGGCACACTAATTTGTTGGGTTTACTGTGGAATAAGGATTGTGACACCCTTGAGATAAATCTCGAGAATTGGAACCTTTCGAATCATTCACAGACTGCAATAACTAAAAGACGGATATTATCCGCCGCTCGTCGTATCTTCGACCCGTTGGGAGTCACTTGTCCAGTGTTATTACTACCGAAATTATTGTTGCAGCAGATGTGGTCGAAAAAATTGAATTGGGATGAAGAAGTGGACGGCGATGTTAAAAGAAATTTTTGAAATGGGAACACGATTTAAGTTATTTGAAGCAGATAAAACTTCCTAGATGGCTATTAAGTACAACCGAAGCAGCAAAGTATTCAATACACCTCTTTGGTGATGCTAGTCAATCCGCATATTCAGCAGTAGCGTTTCTACGTATAGAAACGGAAACTATGGTCAACGTTCAACTAATGCAAGCTAGATCAAGAATATCTCCTTTGAACAAACAGAACAAGAGAATGACGATACCAAGACTCGAATTGTTAGCCGCAAATATTAGTGCTAGATTATATAGTAGTTTTATCAATTATGTCGACATTACCATTGAAGAGGTCATATTCTGGAGCAACTCCACTACAGTCTTAGCATGGATCAATCGTAAGGAGCAGTGGGACGTGTTTGTATGGAACAGAGTTAAAGAAATACGAGAACTCACGCATGGGAAGCAGTGGCGATATGTACCTGGCACCTGTAATCCAGCAGACCTGCCATCTAGGGGATGCAGTGCGAGAACGTTGCTAGAGACGCGATGGTGGGAGGGGCCAGATTGGTTAAGGACGCCGAAGAACAGTTGGCCTACTTTAGATGAATCTTATGATGAGGAAGAAATCAATAAGGAGAGAAAGAAAGGTTTAACGTCGGCGGTTATGGTATGTGGAAGTCAGAACATCGACTGGTATTATAGATATTTCTCAAAGTTCAAACAGATTATCCGTCTAATAGCCTGGATGCTTAGATTTAAGAGAAACGCACTCTCTCCAAAAGATTCAAGAGTGAGTAATGGACTATCAGTTGAGGAAATCATCGAGGCTGAAAATAGAGTTCTATATTTGATACAGAAGGACGCATTCGCAGGTATTGAAGATAATAAACTGTCGAGCTTACAACCCTTCGTTGGAGAAGATCGTCTTACCAGAATAAAGACAAAGATTTCCTACGGTGACTATTCGCAGGATTTCTGTTACCCCGTCGTTTTGCCAAACTATAAACATCCTGTAGTAAGAAGATTAATTCTAGAAGTCCATCTTAATTCATCTCATGCTGGTATTCAGACGATGATGTCGATTATTAGAAAGCGTTTTTGGATACTTGGTGGGAGAAATAGTATAAGAGTCGTCATTAATAGTTGTGTGCGATGTAAACGATACAATTCGAAGAAAGTTGAGTTACCCTCACCTCCACTACCTATAGACCGCATTCGGGAAGCAAAGTATTCGAAATTGTAGGTATTGACTTCGCTTGGCCAATATATCTAAAAAGAAGCAAAGGAGATGTGGAGGTTAAGTACTGGATCTGTTTATTTACCTGCGCGGTGTACCGAGCGGTCCATCTAGAATTGGTCTCCTCAATGTCTACAGATCGCTTCATTCAGTGTCTGAGGTGGTTCCTCAGCAGGAGAGGACGACCTAGCGTGATTTATACTGACAACGGCACTAATTTTGTGGGAACGGCGAGTGCTCTCGACAAGGTCGACTGGGACAAGATAACTGATCATAGTTCGATAATGAAGATCAGGTGGAGATTCAATCCTCCTACTGCAGCCTGGTGGGGCGGTTGGTGGGAGAGATTGGTTGGCCTAATGAAACAGTTGTTACGAAGAGTCATGAATAACACTTTGTTGGATAGTGAAGAGATGCAGACGGTTTTAGTGGAGTGCGAAACTGTCATTAACGGTAGACCTTTGACATACGTATCGGAAGACTCATCAGATCTGACGCCGATAACACCTGATATGTTCCTGAAGGAAATCGAAGAGATAGGCGTAGCTGACTTGGATGCGACGGAAGCAGTGGATCTCAGTCGACGGTTGAAATATCGTAGCCATCTCCGGAAAGTTTTGAGACAACGATTTCAGGAAGAATAATTGGGTCAGTTGTTGCTACATAGTAAGAAGATTTCTCAGAGGAAAATCGGGGTAGGTGAGTTGGTGTTGGTGGGGAGTGATAACATCAAGCGCCTGGGGTGGCCGCTAGCGAGAGTGGAGGAGAAACCCGACTGGTCAAATTGAGAACATCGTCAGGAGTTATACTTCGGCCAGTACAGAGAATTTTCCCTTTGGAAATAGGATTCGACCAGAATGCGGAAGAATGTATTCGACGATTTTTGAAACCAACAAAGGATGAGGATACGGCTAATGCGAGAACGGAGCTTCAAGATGTGAGGGACGGTGAACTTTTAGACGTTAAGCAAGATGAATATCAGACATTCAGCGGTAGACGAGTTAGGCCTCCACCTAAGTTTGATTTGTAATTGGTTACTTTTTTGTTTATGTTTTACCTTTGTGATTTAACTCAAGTAATTTCATTAATTCAGGTGGGAGGATGTTATAAAATGTTGTAGTTTTGACTGCTTGGCATTACTAATAAATATAAATAATTTTGTAAGCCCTGGCAGCACCTTTTTTAATTTTGAATCTTGTTCAGTTGAGCTTTCCGTAAACAGGCGGTGATTCTTCCATTTTTAAGAGCTGTAAAAATATAAGTGTTTTTTGCAAAAGGCTACCAGGAGCTGGGTTTTTTCATAAATAAATATATTGACCTACGTTAAATAAGAGTTCTTTCATTTGATTTTAGGACAAAAGTCAACAACTGGTTATTTATTCTTCAAAAGCGGAAACTGTATTTCATGGTATACCAAGAAACAACCAACAATAGCACTATCTACCTGTGAAGCGGAATATATGGCTGTTTCTACAGCAGCACAAGAAGAAGTTTGGCTTAAGGGATTTGAGAAAGAGTTATTAAAAAGAACAGATGGCATCATCATTAAATGTCTGGCCGCCATGTTTTTAGTTCCAAAAAAATCCGCTGCGATCGCATGCTATCCTGTGGGTCCCAATTCTCGCACTAAACATATTGATAGCAGACACCACTTCATCCGAGAGAAGGTAGCAGATAAGATTATGCGATTGGCATCAGTTTCTACATAGGATATGTTTGCGGATATTTTGACGAAGGGGTTAACCAAAGGGTTTATATTTCAAAATTTGTTGATAAAATATTAATAGATTTCTCTGTTTTTTCGAAAAGTCAAGGTACTCTCCCTGATCCTTGATGTGTAAGATCGCACTTAACACTCTATAGGCTATATGCACAAAGCCTCCGGGGGCCGCCAATGGGACGGAGAAAAGAATTGAACTCCCTCAATGTTACTGGTTTATACAGGGAAAATTTTTTAATAAACAAATATATTTTAATGTGTCTCCAGATAATATAAATAGTTTATCATAAAGAGTACTTAAAAATTATTTATTATTAGTATTTTTGCAATCAATTATGACCTATAAAGGCTCAAACAGAACCAATCCGTTCCGCCCGCTCTGCTCGTTTTTTCTTTGTTTTTCTTCGACGTTCCGTACGCTTGGTTGTGGCTACCGCTCTGATCGTCCGATAAATGTCAAGTTTCCGATTTGTAAAGGCACCTTTACATTATATGACTTGTCATATGACTTTACTGTCAATAAAGTCAAAGCTAACATAAAATGTCAAATGACATTTGTTTTTGACATGTCATACGACTATCTGTCAAAATTTGCTTTGAATATTTCTCTTATGACTTGTCAAAATTAACTGTGAACACAATACGAAGCAAGATAGATTATCAACTTGTAATTTTGATAGAAAAATCATATGATAAATCAAGTCAAAACAGAGAATATTCAAAACAAAATTTGACAGAATGTCGTATGTCATGTCAAAAACAAATGTCATTGTTAGGTTTGACTTCATTGACAGTAAAGTCATATGACAAGTCATATAATGTAAAGGTACCTTAAGACCGGACGGACCCAACAACGCACCAACAACACTCATTGGAAAAATATAGTTCAGAATTTACAATGATGCTCACCTTCAGTGCTTGAATTTAAATTATTTCTAGATCCACCCCCGTTCACATAACCTGGAGTATTCATTAATCTGAGTTTAAAATAATAATAATAATTGTCAAATGAATTGCATGAGCTGAATTTGCCACACTTCGTAATTTCAAAGTTCCCTTGGTAAATGTAACAAATTCGGAATTGCATCTTGGGGCCTGTGCCAAGTTACAGTTCAAATGTCAATTTGTATGAAAAACGGATTTCAGCTTTACAAATCATTTTTCGAAGGTTTCTGTCTGCCTGTCAATTTTTGAATTGTACGGAAATTTAATTCAAACATTCGTTTCACAATTTGTTATCATTCAATTTGTGAAATGTATTTTGGCACACTTTGTAATTTCGAAGTTTTCGTGGTGAAAGTAACAAATTCGGAATTGTATCTTGGCACCCACTTTAAAATGATTCAACTATACGGGATAAAGCTATGAACATGTTTTCAAATTGTTGAAAATGTTGGTATTATAATTTGCATTATTATTTGTTTATTTTATTGTTTTTCTCACTTATATATATTTATGCTTTTATTTTAATATTCTTCTGATAGAACCTTTTGATTAAACTTTAATTTTGTTCAAAAATCGAATTTAGTTGCCTTCTTAATAAACTTTATATATTCTCAGTGTAAACATTGCTTAAAATTGTATCTCGCTTATATATTATTCCTTTATTCATTTGGTATAAGGAATTGCTTTATTCTTACAGTGGCCCCCTAGCGCGATAGTGTGTATCTTTCTCATTAATTTCC